>JAQQZT010000016.1:4578166-4594598 GCA_030068275.1 Clarias platycephalus | reverse complement strand
CGTGTGCACGCACATTACACCCAGCAGGGGAGATGATTACCTACAATTCCGCAGCACAAGAGAGAGAAAAACCGTTGGCTCAGTTGTGATGATGTGATGCTCGGCGTCAAAACAAGAAGCACATGCGTTATACATGATATTCGGTGCTCGTAAACTAAGACAACGCTCGTTTTTCAAGTCAAAATTTGTTAAAAATCTTTGCTCGTCATGCGGAACACTCGTAAACCGCGTTACTCATAATCCGAGGTTCCACTGTATAGTGAAGTAACATTAAATACACACTACTGCTAGGATTCATAAATGTGATTTTTCCATATTTAAATGGAAATAGAAACAAAGTTTTTTTCCCCCATTTGGAAACCTAAAGGTGGAAGTGTATTGTAAACAGGTTGACCCAATCCAGTGTTCACAAAAGGAATCATGGAAACCAGACTCTTTAAATAGATTATTAGGAAGCATGTAAGGAGCATGGCTAGTAAGGACAGTTTAGCTAAAGTTAGATTACTGCTGGGTTGTAATTCTTAAATTCTTTAACTCTGATGCTGAACAAACATTATCGATTAATATTATTTTAATTAATTACATCACACTTGTTCGACGTTCATTTGAAAACCCTACATTGGGCAGATCACACAAGGATCTAGTTATCCTTATATATAGTCACACTTCTTTCTGCTGTGTGTGTTTAAGACAAAGGCCCTCAGTCATTAGATCCAGTAGAAACAAAAATCCTGCCACATGTTGATGGGGATAATGTGCTAGAGCCTGTGATTTTTGTTGACTCCTGTGTCTGTGTCTCCTCTGCAAACAGACACCAGTGTCACCAACAGAAACGGTAGCATTCGGCACCTTCTATCCAGCCGAGCTGAAAGAAATCCGCTATGCAACTATAGTAAAGACCTCATTCACACTTTTCACCCCACACCGACAGTGATGCATTTTTAAAACAGAAAAACACTACCTAGCCATTAACTAGCCATCTTAGGTTATTTGTTGCAACTACAGGGGTGCTTGAAATATTGGTTGGTGTTTCCGAGTTTACAGCTACATGAACACGCTTAAAGACATATATTTAAGTTCCACAATTAAACAATTTAGTTCATAATTGTACTTCTAAACACAACCACTAGGTGGCTAGGCAAATACTTCATGTACAGTGGAGTGGGGATCATGCAGATAAACTGATACCAGAACATCGACTATATTCTCTATACTTTCATGGAACTTTAAAATTAGCCTACGGTGTAAGAGATGTACTGTTTTGCTGTAACTGTGCAATAATGATAAAACAGGATTAGCTGAGAAATAGCTACACAAAATACAACATAGTCAACTGGAAATGTGAGTAACGTTTTTACTAACAAATCAAAGTAAAAATTTGCCAAATTGTTTTTCATGTTTGAGTTAATGCTACATAGAGTTACCTTTTTTATGAATTTGGCAACCCTACATACAAGCATAATAGTGATGCGGGGGTCGGGTATTTTTCCAACCCGCGGGACCCGCTTTTATGAAATTATTTGGCCCGCCCTGCACCACTGTATCTATTTTTACAACCCGCCCCGCCCCGCGACCATTAAATTATGTAAATTCCCGACCTCAATTTCTTCCGCACCTCGTCTTCCATCTTCACTTTTATTTCTTTGTTTTTGTTGTGACTGGCAGCGGAATTGCACGCAACATACATGGATTTTTTATTTAATTTAGTTTTTAATGACCCGCCCCAACCCGCCCCGCAAATAAAGTGACAATTTCTTTACCCGCCCCAACCCACGGGTTACGAGACGACCCGCGCATCACTAAAGCATAAGTATTCACTGATAAATTTAAAGCATAAGCAAAAACGTGTAAATTGAAAGCCAAGGTTAATACCAAATATGAGCAGGGCCTCAAATTTGTGTTATATACCGTACATGTTGACATGAAAAAATAGACTTTCCTCCATTTTAGCATCATTAAGTATATAATAATATAACTGGTGTGCTGGGACAAGAAACAGCAAAGAACATATTTAATAGTCATGGGAATAACCAATCAACCCCGATATGAGACCTGATTCGACTAATATTGTGATTAAGCATTGCGATTTTTTTTTTTATATTGCGATTCAATATTTCAGTTGTTATAAATTCTAGTTTTTGTGATTATACAGTACAAGTAAATGTTGTTATAACTGTAAGACCTTGAACCTGCCAAAAATTGTCGTATCTCTAAACCTTAGCTTTATTCAGCAGCTTCACAACTGAATTAAACATGGGTAATTAAAGCCCATTCCTAATATTAGTTTTCTCACTTAAAAACCAAGAGCATCATTTAAATAATACAAACTAATTTCAAACACAAGAGTTTAACATTTAACTTAAAATGTTAATTAAGCTAAAAGCTACATTTTTACTGAGCAGCTCTCTGTCATCCATCATAATTATTAATTCTAAACAAACTTGTTAATTCTAAGCAAATAATTAATTTCTACCACACCTGATGCCACTGTGGGACTAGTTCAGAGATTACCTCCTATACTGTAGGATTATAAACGGTGGTGTTTTACCATCTTAAATGCCTCCAAAGTCTTGAGCGCAAAATGATCAATTGTGAGCACTCGGCTTTAAATACGCGCTTCAAGGCTAATTAGTGCTCATGACGTTTTGAGACTGGTGTAAGTTTGTGTAGTGAGTGTGTTTCGAGATTAATTCGCTCGCAATATGTATAATAATATCATATAAAGTCATGGTAAGTACATATAAGTACAGTACATATCAAACTTCTTGCTAATGGTAATTGCACCAGAGAAACCCTTAAAATAACAATCAAGCCTGTATCTAATTACATAACGAGCTCAAGGCAACATTCATTCTACAAGTCTTTTTGTGAGTGATAATATCACTGATAAACTAATTAGTTTCTGGTGCACTGATAATTTCTTTCTAATCTTTCTTAGTAAAATAAAAGATAATGAGATGAGAGTGCCTTCGGGAAAGCTGCTTACCCAAGGAAGTCGAAGTCGATGGAGGAGTACTTGGCCTGGATGAGAGCCCAGAAGCCCCAGAAGAAATGCGATGCCTGTTAGAAAAAAAAAAAAGAATGAAAGGTTAATCAGGAGAACGTCACTCATTTGGGTTGCGTCCGTAAGTTTGGAGATAAAAACAAATCATCCAGAAATAATACTGTTTTAGGGTTTCTTATTTGATAATATCTTTGCTAGTTGACATGAGTCTACAGCCACATCAACATGTCTGTGGATATTATCAAGCCTCTTTAAAAGATGCCAAATTTGCCACCTGCAAAGTTTTTTCTAAAGCTAAACCACGTGGGGGAACGTCTGCCAAAAGCTTTAACACATCAAACCTTGTTAAGAACAACGCAGCATGAATGATTTGAATATGAAAAGTGATCAGCAGCTAAATCAGCAGCTAAATCTCGCAAGTCGACCCTCAAAAAGCTCAGGTTTACACACCGATCAAAATATGCAATAATCTCCTTAGTACAGTTGAGCAGCTGAACAGCCGACGTGCTGTTTGTTAATTGGTGATTTCTGGGGCTGGTGACTCTAAATGAACTTCTCCTCTGCAGCAGAGGTGAGTTTTGGTCTTGCTTTACTGGGATGGTCTTCACGAGAGCCAGTTTCATCACGGGTTTTTCAGATGCCACTTGACAATACTGTTCTTGCAAGAACTGTTCCAAAACAACTGACCTTCATGTCTTAAAATAACAACTGACTGTTGCTCAATTACCTAAAGTTATTTCACAGTTTTAAAATCTTCAGTATTTTTTTTTTAGAATATATAAAAATATATACAAACTTTTGTTGTGTCCAAACTTTTGACCTGTTACTATTAATCATGGTTTCATTCATTAAAATGATTGGACATTTATTGTGAGACTTGAAGGGAAAATATAAGCCGAATACATGTTTAATGCAAAGATATGATGTATTACAATACCACTTAACGTGAAAAAAAAATACAATCAATTTAAATTTGTTGCCTAGTTTAATTTCCGTCACTGCCTTCATTCATCATAATGTCGTTCTTGAGTTAATGGTCCGTCATACTGCCTCTGCGTTGGTGTGCTCACCTGGCTGAAAGCAACAAGTGTTCTCTTTCCCTTTATAACAGCGTTTCTCTTTTCCCACCTCTCTGATTACTTACCAGTGAGAACTTGTTGATCTGCACGTATAGGGTCTCGAGCTCACGCTGACTCACTTCCTCTCCCTTCTTGGTGAAGCTCTTGTAGGCCTTCAGGTAGGTGTGCAACCAATCCAGCTGCAGCTCGCGATTTGGGTACAAATTGTAGTCCAGCTCACTCATGCCTGTCTCACACAAACACACACGGGGATCTATCTGGCACATGACATCAAACACTCCAGGCCACAGTATTGATAATTTCCTGCAAATAACCTGCAAATTCGTTGAAGTGGTTCCCAATGTCAAACGCTTGGTAGTTGTAGCTGGAGTACTCATAGTCTATGAAGCGAACATAACCTGTAAAAGCACAGTAGGGTGAAAATTAACAGCTCCATATTACTTAATAATCTCAACTCAACACGCTTTGACGAATTGGACGCCTGGGAACTTTAGGTCCAGTAACATATTAAAAAAGAGGAACAATGAAGACATAATTTCCCACACTATTAAACCCACCTTCCTTCACATTGTGTATGATGTTCTTGCAGAGCAGGTCGTTGTGGCACAGCACCACGGGCGAGCCGAGTTGAGACAGGTGTTCCTTCATCCACACCATTTCCTCTTCCAGCACTTCCTTACTGGGAACTTCCTCTCGGATTCTGGGGAAGAGAAACACAAGGCGTTCAGATTGCTTATCTGCACGCAGAATGCTCTTCAACCAGCACACACTTCAGAGATGACGTGCCTTATAAATCAGATGCTACATTCAATCATAATAATGGGCCACTGTGGCATGGAGGATTGGATTGATTATGTTTGTTACGCTTTATGACAATTGCTAAATATATTAAAATGTTTTTTTCCCTCGTAAATAAGCATGAGAAGGCAGTTGTTCCACGTTCATGTCCAAAATGTGCTTCTAGGCCTACATGGATTTAAAGAAAAGTATTGAAATGATTTTCTTTCTCCTTAAATATACAAATGAGCCTTATTATCATGCTAATATGTTCTCTTTTGGCCGTTTTATCACCTGCTCCCAGCTTCCTGTTTCAAAATCACGCCTACTTTCTGAAAAAGCGCTGAATCAGCAGGAACTTCCGGACCAACTAAAGAGCCAACGTCATCATGGAGCACTCTCCTTGAGTAAATGGGCTTAGAAGATTAATTCTGGAACTGCACAGACAAGCGAACGTCTGACCCCCTCTCTATATCGGATTGGCACAGTTCTGTGTTTCTCTCTGGCCCTAATCTGAGACGTGCTTTGTCAACACAGAAAGTGGATCTGTAGGGAAGGGCAGTGGGGCTAAATCCAGTTTCGCTCAACCGGTGTACACGATCTGTGGTTAAATCTATAAAAGTATATAATTATTATTAGATGCATCATTTAAATTACGCATGGACGCACATTATGTAATTAAACTCAAAGTCTATTTTCTTTCTTCTTAAGTTTTTTGTTTTTGCCTGTTATTTGGTCAATTCATGATTGATCCATGCAGACTTGAAATAAAATTAATCTTTGAACATTTTAAAAAATGCAATATTGCTTAAATGTAAAACGTCCTAATGACCGAAAAGCGCCTCTGCTACATGACACATGCGCTTTATCAAGCTGTTCCTGATACACAGAGGAATGTAAACATCTGTAGATTTTCGAGTGTCTGTGTTGCTGTAATTCTCCAGCTGGTGATGACTGATTGTCCTCACATAATGGCCTTACAGGTGCAGGGTGCACACTGACACCAATAATGCTCATGTCATGAATAATTCTGCTTGCTCGGCTAGAAACCTGCTGCAGCACATGGGAAAAGAAACGCTATTTTAGCATGGTAATAAGCAGTATAATAAGTTTACTTATAATTATGATGTCTGGTATGGAACATAGGCATTAAGAGATAATAATATAAAGCTAGTCACTGTGTAGAGATGTACAGTGAAGTTAGATTCCATTTGTGAGCATAAAAAATTCATAACCTGAGGTGTATTTTAGCGGTGGCACCTGAAACCTGTCTCAGCTTGTTAAATAAATTGCAAAACAAATGAACAGACATCTTTGCTTACGGCTTAAAGTGAATTATTTTCAAGAAAACTAATAATTTGTGCACTTTTAATGTGTCTAGTATCTGGAAGAGGGCAGATCCTAAGCAGCAGGTCAAAAGGACACCAACTAACTAAATAAATAAAATGGGGGATGATTTCTTTCTAGCCCAGACTGTAGATTCTCATGGTCCATTATATGCCTGTTACCTCAGTGCACGCTGACATTGGAGAAAAAAAAAAAGATAAGTAAGCATGAATTATCCAACACAAAATATGAATACAGTTTACATTGAAGGTAAAAGATCAGTTAGAGACAGGACATGATTACGGACAGATTAATGTCTCATGAATCATGTTCATGATGAAACCCAGTGCTACATGGTTGAATAGTAAAATCAATATCATTCAAATAATTTGAATTGATCCATTCTGAAAGGATTTATTTGCGCTAGCTTTCCAGATTGTCCTCATCTCATGCATTTGTGTATGAGTGCTCAGCTCACCTGGCATTGGAGGCTTGATCGGTGAACTCTGTTGCCACTAGGGAGAAGTACTTGCGCATTTTGATCCACAGGTTGGGTTTGGGGATGCAGCCATTGTGGGCGTGGATGGCATGGATGCGAGCCATTTCTGTAGCTATGAGTCTAATGCGAGACAAAAAGCTGAGATTAAAACACGTCACTGATCGGTGTGTGTCGGCCAAAATATAAATATGTACAGAGAGGGCCCAAAAAAAAGTATACACACTTGAAAAACATGAAAAATATACGCCGCTCACACTATACAGTACCATCAATGATGCTGGGACTACTGACAATCTTTAAAGGAAACATAATACTACACATTGCTGCCATAATTCAAATCTAAAAGGTTTAACATAGATAACAACTGTTGTACACATTTAAAGTTTGTATACATTTTTTTCAGGCACCTCTGTATATATCAGTCAAAATTACATTTACATGAACTTCTGTTCAGAGTGGTTTAAACTGTGAACTTTGATTATCAAACCAGTACAGCACAGTCTTTGTATTTATTAAAACTCATAGAGCACTAATCTTTATGGTCTGGTTTTGTCTCAAACAGCTATATTTCTTACAGGTTTTGAAATACTTGCACCAACTGCCCATAAAATTAAAATTATTAACAAATTGTTTAATTTTAGACCACATAACCTTTGCATGCTTACCCAAATTATTTACAAACAGTAATTCGATTCTGAATCAAAAACTGACCCATCAATACAATTTATTAAATCGACCAATAAAAGATACAGTAATCATTACAGTAATTGATTTAAACGCACAGCTCTAGAAAACTTTTTTTTAAAGCATGAAAAGCATGAATAGGAATTATGAAAAACATGTTTTTATTATATCTTTGTTTGTTTCCCCTCACATTCATATTTCACGTTCATATACCATCAGATAAATTTGTGTGCTTGTTGAATAAATTTTTTTTACATCAAGATTATTATTATTATTTTTTTTTTTGGAGTTGCATAATATTTCTTTCTGATAAAATGTTTAGATGTAACTAACATGAGTGAACTGAAATAAAAGTCACAATTTAACATTTCAAACAGTTCAAAGTGCTTGTGCTTTGTTTCGTAGTTTTGCTTCAGACTACTGCCGCAGACCCTGAACAGTTTTGTCTTTGAGGCAAGGAACATAAATGCATGCAATGTTTTGTTTTTTTCGACTTTGCTATTTATAAATACTGCCCTACCAAACACACCCCTGACATCTTAAGTTGTCTCTCTCTATAAAATGAGATCTTTAAGAATTTCACACTTGACCTGAAACAAAGTAGCCGAATCTGCTGTTAAAATCTACAGCCATGCCTTTAGCTCCAATACTAATGGAATACCTGATCTAGCTCACCTACTGCATCTGGAAAAGTCACCTCTTAATGTTTTAACCTTTCTACTATACAAATATTTTTGTGGTATAGAAAACAAACTAAGCTTATAATTGTAGCAATTTCTCAAGGTTACGACTAGAAATAAATGACCTTCTATATGACAAAGGAGATTCCTTCAAGTGCAACATTTAGAGCAGCAGGTTAGAGCATGCTTCGATGCTCAATTCTTTATTTTACCTATTGTATATGCACACCTAATATTAGCACCATTAATATGTCCAAAGTACTGTGCAAACGTTTTGAGCCCCCCTCATTTCTTCATATTCAACTAAATCACATGATGTAGATGAAATTAAAGAAATGGGAACAAAGCATCCAGAACACGAAGCATAGGGCTTCTACAACCATACGCATATCTCCAGGTTTTGCATCCTCACCTGAGCAGCACGGGGTCCCTGACGTCCTGCGTGCCGAGAGCGTCTCCCTGCATGAACTCATAACAGATGCCGTTGTTGAAAGTGCAGTAGAGGCGAGGAGCGCAGCCGTTGGCGTGGAGAACTTGGAAGCTCTTCAGCTCGTTGTCACGGTCCACAATCAGCTCAGTCTTGTTGCCGTACACCCTCACCAGCACCATGTCCTCTGGGCTCTCGTCCACGTAGCAGCCCACTAGCTTGTTGGTCGTTCCTTCTGTGAAAAGCTAAAAGGAACAGACATGTGGTCAAAAAAGGGGCTGAAACTAATTTAAATATTAGTCAAAGATAACAAGTAAACACATCATGCAGTTTTTAAATGAAGGTTTTTATTATTAAGGGAAAACAAAATCCAAAACTAAATAGCCCTCTGTGAAAGTGTTTGCCCCTAAACCTAATAACTGGTTGGGCCAACCTTAGCAGCTACAATCAAGTGTTTTCAATAACTTGCAATGAGTCTGTTACAGCGCTGTGGAGGAATTTTGCCCCGCTCATTGTTGTAATTCAGCCACATTGGAGGGTTTTCGAGCATGAACCACCTTGTTAAGGTCATGCCACAACATCTCAATTGGATTCAGGTCAGGACTTTGACTAGGCCACTCCAAAGTCTTCATTTTGTTTTTCTTCAGCCATTCAGAAGTGGACTTGCTGATATGCTTTGGATCATTCTCCTGCTGCAGAACCCAAGTTCGCTTCAGCTTGAGGTCACAAACAGATGGCCGGACATTCTCCTTCAGGATATTTTGGTACACAGCAGAATTCATGGTTCCATTTATCACAGCAAGTCTTCCAGGTCCTGAAGCAGAAAAACAGCCCCAGACCATCACACTACCACCACCATATTTTACTGTTGGTATGATGTCCTTTTTCTGAAATGCAGTGTTACTTTTATGACACACATAATGGGACACACACCTTCCAAAAAGTTAAACTTTTGTCTCGACAGTCCACAGAATATTTTCCTAAAAGTCTTGGGAATCATCAAGATGTTTTGAGACGAGCCTTTGTTATTTTCGCTCAGCAGTGGTTTTCGTCTTGGAACTCTGCCATGCAAACCATTTTTGCCCCCAGTCTCTTTCTAATGGTGGAGTCATGAACATTCACCTGAACTGAGGCAAGTGAGGCCTGCAGTTCTTTGGATGTTGTTGTGGGGTCTTTTGTGACCTCTTGGAAGAGATGTCGCTGTGCTCTTGGGGTAATTTTGATCGGGAATCCTGGGAAGGTTCTCCACTGTTCCATGTTTTTGCCATTTGTAGATAATGGCTCTCACTGTGGTTCACTGCAGTCCCAAAGCTTTAAAAGTGGCTTTATAACCCCTTTTTTAATTTCTTTGGATCTCGGCATGATGTCTAGCTTTTGAGGATCGTTTGGTCTACTTCCCTTGCCCTATTTAAGTGATTTCTTGATTGCGAACAGGTGTGGCAGTAATCAGGCCTGAGTGTGGCTAGAAAAATTTAACTCAGGTGTGATAAACCAGTGAGTTATGTTTTAACCCTTAAAAAAGGTTGTTTTTTCTTTTTTTAAATAATAAAAATCCTCATTTAAAAACTGATAGATTACTTTAGTTTACTTGTGTTATCTTTGACTTATATTTAAATTTGTTTAATCTGAAACATTAAAGTGTAACTAACATGCAAAAAAAATAAGAAATTAGTAATGGGGCAAACACTTTTTCACACCATTGTAGACCATATTTTGGTACTTACTTATCCGCAAATCTGTTCATCCTAGAACATATCCTAGTATTAAATGATTCAGCGTTATCTTACTTGTCTAACTCGAACATACCCAGGTACTAACTTTCTTATCTTCAACCTTACCTAAAATATCCTAAAAGATATCCTGGTATTACATTCCTAACTAATAAGTTCCAAACTTATTTATCCAAGAATTTATCCTGGTATTAAACTTATTTATCCTCAAACTTATTTACCCTTAAACATACCCCTGGTGCTACTGTAACTTTACTCGTCCTAGAATTTCCTTGCTTTAATTTAAAAAAATTCACTTGGTTATCATGGACTTACTTTTCCTAGAACTAAACACCTCATCCTAAAAGATATCCTAGAAAGGATTGTTTGTCCTAGAACTGTTTCTGCAATTAACTCACTCATCCCAAAACTAATTTACTTATCCTCAAACTAACTTACTTGCTCTAGAATTCACCTCATTCTGAAACTAAAAATAATGAAATCGAACTTGAATTGATGAATTTTCTTTTTTAGCTCACTGGATGAACCCACTGTGTATCTGAGGAAGGACATCCCAGGAAACAGCCACACAATCCACAACTTTTTGCCCACCCGAACATTTCTGACATTCCTGAAATGGCTTTACATCAAGTTGAGCCTGCGGATAGATCCATTACGAGCAGATCAGTGCTCATATCTGACACAGCGCTGGATTTAGTTAGGCCATTATTCTGACTGATAGCTGTCATTTTTTAGTTACGAACAACCAGGGTTTCATTTTTGCTCATGTTTTTGCTATGAAGAGATGTAAATTACAATATATGTTGATGAACTGATTAATGTAAATGCATTTTAAGTCAAGAAAAAAGTTCAGTGGAAAAAAGGTTTAAGCGAATTACTTCTGACATGACTCTTGTCAGAGAAATAATCATAGCACAAAAAAAAGAGTGGAACTGATAGAAACAGCTCTGAAGAACAGTTTAACACGTGTGACTCAGGTAGTAATCAACCCAACATACCCTGCTTCGTACCTCTCCTTTCACTTTCCACCAGGCCATGTGACTATTGCCATCTTGTGTCACCTAATCGCCCTGTGATGAAGGAGACTGAACACTGGTAATCTATCTAATCTGAATGAATGATCACCATCGAGACTCACTTCCAAAATCTGGCCTTGCCTGAATGGCAGTGTGCAGTCCACACAATGAATAAGTGAGACAACACTAAGAAACAATGCAGGCTTTCTGTCATTGATAAAAAATATGGTGGCTATGTGGGGAGAATGTGAGCGCTTAGTACGTCGTGTAGGAGGAATGTATTTGGACCGTGAAGGAATATATGTTCTGTATGTATCAAATATTATCATATAGTTAGGAGGTGATAAAACAAGAATATCATAGAACAGAACTTGAATAGTGAAATTAATGATTTCAAAAAACAAAACTGAAATTAGCAATAATGCATGACATTTACAATCTACAAAAAATAACTAATACAGGAAAAAATAAAAGTTATATATTTTTCTTTTAGACAATATGCAATGTTTAACTATTTATTACAAAATATTAACATTTCTTCAGCTGCCTTTACATGTTAAAATGATTAAAAAAAAAAGACCAACAATACACTTAAAATCTCACAGAAGTACACTGTGACAATTTATCAATATTATTTAAGCAATAAAACATCTTTGACATCGAGTTCAAGGCAAATGTATTATGTTCCAATAACACTACACTCTAACATTCATCTAACACTTCAGCAACTTGTTATTGTTAATGTGAATTGTAAATACATTGATGTTACGTTCAGCCTTTATTTGTTACGTACATTACTGCACAGTCAAATTCATTATTTTTTGCATATTCCAGCTTTCTTAGTAGGCTGGGGTCAAAGCGCAGAGTCAGACATTTTTACAGCACCCCTGGAGTGGACAGGGTTAATGGCCTTACTCAAAGGCCCAACAGCCTTGGTCTAAGGCTGGGCATAGAACCGCTGGCCTTCTGACCAGTAATTCAGAGCCTTAACACACCGAGCCACCACTGCCCTCAAACACATGTCAGACAAATCTGTTTATTATTTATATTATTATTATTATTATTATTTATTTTACAGGTAATGTTGTGGAATGCCCACAGCTAACTTCCCTCCTGTTATAACTTACATTATAAACATAAATTATATATATATTTTTTACCATTATAAACCTTTTCTTTTTAGCTTGATATGTTACCAGGATGACAAGGAAATCTATTGTCTACTATTATTACTATTAATTATTTACTAATAACAATTATTATATGTGTGTTTGTATAAATAATAACACACAATCTCTGGGTTAGTTGTTACTACAGAAATGACAACTAAAAAAAGTTTTAATATAAACCAGTGATTTGAGTTACATCGTGCACTATTGCCAAAGCTGCTGCTACACCTTGTGACAAATCAGAACAGAGAATTTAACAGTGCAACTTATTATTGTCTGGCTGTACATGGATATCTAGTCTCGAAACAGTGCATCCAGAAAGTTATTTTAGTTATTTGTCAAAGGGGAAGGGTAGCTTGAGTGATGATGCAAAAAACTGAATAAATCCATGAATCATCATCTGTCTGTAACCCGATCTGACTTTCAGGTGTGGGTGGAGCTTGTTGAGATTAATCAAATTTTAATTATAATTTTTGCTTCCAACGATTATGAAAAACAAGATTATCAAGATTAAATGATTATTGTCACATACCATTGGGCAAAAGCATTCTCCTTCTGTGTTATAAACCCAGGGCATACATTTACCTTACAACTACAGTATGGTGCACAAAGGTGCTTTTTGCCCTCACTAAAGGCCTGGACTTTTTAAAATTATATTTAAAGCTCAACAAAATCTAGTGTTAAAAATAATAATAGTGTTTTAAAATAGTTCAATAAATTTATGATATTTCCAAACTTGTGTTAAATATTCATGAACTCAATATTGACGAAAATAATCGTGATTATGATTTTTGCCATAATTGAGCAACCCTAATGTAATAAAGACACATCAAGGACTTTATCTTAACACAATATGGGAGATACACTGCAATAAAAGGTCATGACTTAGTTACTGAGTCATCTGAAATATAGGTAAAATAACGGAGACGACAACGTGGCACCATTCAGTGTTTCATCTGATCTCAGTGCCAAAAGATTTGTCACATTTTTCTGTATTACGGTTAAACAGGAACCTTCTACTGACACACTAACTTCAAATATTTAAAGAAAAGAAGACCACTACGTGGTAATTGAGGGAGAAAAGATGACATTAAGGAGTAATAGTGGAGTTATAAAATGACCAACACTTTGTGACAGTCGACAATACTTAAATGATAATGTGTCAGATAAGTGCATCCCTAAATTTGTCTTAATGTCTCAGTTAAATGTGCTGTGATTATAGGTGGCACATGTATATCCAATGTACCTTCTGCATTGCTTCATCTGGACACTATAAGGATTCACAACCTCATAGATTCATACCCAAACCCTACTGCTATAATCATAAAGATTCGTCCCAAGACTCATTGACGATCTGCTTATACTTACCACCTTTTCAACAATCCCCTTAGTCCTGTCTGTCATTACTCTTCTACACCTGTACACTGTAATAATTTGTAGATCCCACTATCCCGAGAAATGGAAAACAGGACTGGGTACTCTGAGAGTCCGGTTCTTTTCAAATGTTTCTTTTTCATGACATGACAAACTCAATTCTGTTTTATTAATTACAGATTAAAAATGAATATTTGGATTTTTAAAACAAAATGTAATCAAGCTGTATATACACAATGATTGATTTAAACAACTTTTAGTACTAACTAATCACAAAAAAAATTAAAGAGAAAGAGTTGTGTAATCTATTAAATTTGGGTGGAGAAATTTAAGACTAGATATTCACAAGACTAACACTGTATTAATTACCAGGCTGGTTTATTAAGTATGTTAAAGTTATGACTGAACTCCTGAGTGAAAGCTCACTGCCAGCTGCTCCCTGACAACACAAGACTGTTATCTGTCTACATTATTAACCACTCACGTATATTATTATTATTGGTAATATTATTATAAATATTCTTACTATGTTTATTTGAATGTAATGTATATTCAGTTAGATAAATAGTTAAAGCTTAGGTTTATGAGTAAAAACCTAGCGAGAAAGCCGTATTCAAACGTTACATGGCTAATCTTTGGTTGCTATGCTAATATCATTCATAAGCTCGAGCTAACTGTCGCGCGCGTGCACAAGAACGCGCACACAAACACACACCCCTTTATACGATATGTATTTTATTTCAGGTTTTAAGGGCGCAAAGTGGTGTGCCAATAAGTAAGATTAGCTAGCTTTAGTAGTGTTTGTGTTAAAGGAGGGCTAACTAGTGCACATGACCGGACCCTGGTGTTAAAATGAAAACGCCCAACCTACCTTGGTCTTGACCTGGTCAATGTCCCAGGCTGGCCGGAGCTCTTTTATTAATTTTAAAGCCCCGGCTTTAACGTTGTGCTCATCGACGTGTATGGGGAATTTTCTGATTGAGGGCGAGCCAACAGGCACGTGTATTTCCGTCTCCATAATATATTTTATTTTTCGCTCCGTATTAGAAACCTCCGATATTAATAACTCCTCCGATATGAACAAAAATAAAGAAAGGTGCACAATGTAACTGCTCTGCTTAATGAAACAGACTGTTATGCTAAAGTATTCAGGAATCTGCACACGGACAGGAGCAGTGTAGCGCAGATAAAAAGCCGGTACGACTCGTTTCATACACCGGCCACTATGGCTTCCTCTACAGGCTCCGCCCACACCGAATCATCCGATCACTGGTCACGGACAGATGACGACGCCTAGACACGCCCATATTTATACGTCACTCCAACGTCCTACCTCCTCCTCCTCTCACCCAAATACCAGGCCCCGCCCATTTATCAAGGCGCGTCATTACATGATTTATTATTACGTCATTACATTAAATTATTTATTTATTGCATTCATTTTTTTTCTTTTACAACAAGAAACATTTTACAGAAATTATAATGACCATGAAACAGTAATTATTACATTGAAAAAATGTTTTTTTCTTCTCATTATTTAATGAGATATAATACTAATTGAAAACAATGAGCAGCCATTGCAATCGCTGCCTGGTGGCACCAGAAAGACAGTGGGCACAGTGGACATATGCATTTAAAGGGGACATACCAATACCTTTATGAAATAATGTGGAGAGAAAAATAGGGAGAATTTTATGTTAAGAACTCCAAAGAGCCCCGGATGCTGGAACAAAAGCATCACACTATAATGTCACTCAAGGTGATGTCACTCAATATGATGTCACTTAGTTATTAGCCACTTTCTCAAGTTTAAGGTAGAGTCCAGGTTGAACCATTTTAGATATGAAAAATCCCTTTGCAATTGTGCATCCTCAATGTCTTCAGATCATATTGGCCATGTTTGGTGGCAATTGTAAAAGAAATCCCCAACAGGAGTATATATAATTCCATTTGGTTAAAAAAAAAATGCAATTTAAATAAATAGGTTTACAGGGACCTCTTGTTTTTATTGTTTTACAGAGTGTTTTTGTTACATTTATTTAATATTTAACAAATGGTCAACTTGGGATTATATGATATTGTCTGGCATTTTAGTCAAACTTAAGTTATTCACATTTTCTTATTCTATGACATTCTATTTACATTATGTGAATTTGTGTACATTTTGCAGCTTTTGGGAAAAATAAAAATCTAATTTTATGTGTCAACCCAGCAAGAGTGTCAATTTAACTCACTGGTTGGATCAGATGAACAATATGGTTAAACCCAGCTCCCAGCACTTGGGTCAAAACAACCCAGCGTGTGTTCTGTCCAATAGTGACCCAGCGGCTGGGTTATGGTCGGGTTGTTTTTTAACCCAGCAGTTTTTAGAATGCCACTAGTCTTTACTACACTAGACTTGGTTTGTTAAAGTATTGAAAATCAGTGTACAAAATAGAACCGCGCTTCTGTGGTGTATTGTTCGTGTATTAGACAATTATAATTCTGTCCTAAGAACTTTACCAGGCCTCCAAATCTCCCGCCTGGAAATTTGTTGGGTGGTTGTTGTGCACTACCTAGTGGCCAAAACGCAAACTACATCAGTGTCAACCATTCATTCATTCATCTTCTATACCGCTTCATCCTTGTATTCAGGGTCGCGGGGACCTGGAGCCTATCCCAGGAGAC
>JAQQZT010000016.1:4519166-4534551 GCA_030068275.1 Clarias platycephalus | reverse complement strand
ACAATACTTTAAACAAAACATACTTAAGTAAAAGTAAAATTACAGATTTTAAAAACTACTTTAAAAAGTAGAAGTACCAAAAACATTTACTCAATTACAGTAATGCGAGTAAATGTAATTCATTACTTTCCACCTCTGACGATAACACATAATTAATCTAGAAATTTTAACATAATTAAAAAATTTTTAAGGCATATGACCAAGTTTATCCCTAATGGCAGTAATAATTACAGCGCGATTACAGTACCCAGCTGTGTGTGATAATAGCATGTTTAAACATCATCAGGTGTGATGAACAGCAAGTTTTATTATAAGGAGCTTCTAGGTAGAACTTTGGATATAACCAAACATTTTGCACAAGCTACTTTTAAGGGGAACGATTTTTACAAGCATATCTTAAGTGAAACATGTGGGGGTTCAGGTTCAAGGTTGTTGCGTTTAAGATCTGATGATCTGGGTTCAAGCCCCGCGCTCGGTGGGTTGTCACACCCCATGCATGCAGTGCCGGTCCCATTTGAGAGATTTAAATTTAAGCATAAGCTGACTTTTCTAACCAGTTTTTTATGCATTTTTTCCCCCAATATTGCACATTTATAATACAAGTAAATCTGAGTATTTCAAAATTGTGATAAATCGTGATTAATCTCAGACTATGACTGTGATTAATTAGACTAATTTAGAGTCGACTGTCAGCACTAAGAATAACATTAATAGATAAGATGTCCATTTCTTAAAGAAACCCAAGCTTATTTATGTTAACAATTTGCATACACTTAAAATGCTGACCAGTTTTCAGTGAGGTTCTGAAGTCATTAGAAAGAAAGGACAGCCACATAGAAGGAATAATATATTCCTTTATTTCCAGCAATTTACAAGTACCGCTGTTGAGTCCCCTCTGGAGCAACAGAGTGCAGGGTAGAAAGCAGCAGAAACAAAGTCAGGATTACTCGTGTGTCACATCATACAGACTAAATACACATGTCTGCACTGTGTCTCCTCTTAGATGAAGCGTAAGATGCATACAGTAATCAGAATCTGAAATGACATAAAGATTTGACGTTGGCTTGATTTTTTCACGTGTTTATTTCTGCTCTTCTACCTACGATCGTACACAGATCTTCTGCTGCCAGCAAAACAGCTCAATCAAAAGCAAAAAAGCAAAAAATTTTGCGATTTTGCTATTTATGCATTAAAACATTGCGATATACAAAAAATAACAGACAAACCAAAAGGACAAAAAAACAAACAAAACATAAACAGCTAGTTGGAGTTGAGCCGTGCTGCAGTTAAGGCCTATGACGTTCAGTGCTCTACTGAACCAGCTCGAGTGTGAGGTTTCATAAAGTATTAGGCACCGACATCTGATATGTATGTTAAGTAAAAAAAAAAAAATTACAGTAAATTACATCTCTTCTGGCCCAAAAATGCAAAGAAAACAGACATCGAATAAAATTAAAAATAAACACCTTATTTATAGAATAAATATATTATATAGATATATACACATTTTTTTTGCTTTGTATGCATCTCTAGAAATAAATAAACAGAGCAATCTCGTACTCTGAAAAAGTATTCACAACCAGAGGGCTGTAATGGGAACGGCGAGATGACTCCAGGAAGGCTGGACACATCGTCACAGAAATGTTTCGCGTACATGCATGTGATACTCGAGGCAGCAGGAGGCTTATTAAGCGAGTGCTCCTGGGATTACAGTATGCTTTGCACAGTGAACTGTTCGGACGTTGTGAGACGACTGTAACAGTGTTAAGAGAATGCATGTCAATTACATATGCATAGGCACAGTGCTTGTAGTTTTTTTTTATGTTGTGTGCTCGGCACAATCCATTCTGCTGGCCCCGTTGTAGCATAAAGCAAAACATAAAGCAAAGACAGACCATCCACTTAAAACACACAAGTGGAGTCACTAAAACTGAACTCTCGAGGAGGGTGTGTGGGTGTGTCTACACAGAGGTGCCAACATTTCTAGTACAAATGGTAACGGTCACCTTTTTCTACAATTTTTTCATTTCAGATTAGCAGATCATATGATTGAATGGTGAGAGCAGTTACATTTCTAATAACTATTAATTATTCATTTAGTTCATAGTATTATTTTGTAGTGCTGCTTTTGGTGACTTTTTATTTAGTTTAAAAACGAGTTCTGTGATTAAGAATGCCACTCTCCAGTTCCAGATCAGGACTGCACATGATCAGGGGACTCTTTAGAAAAGTAAGACAGAAATCCATCACGGCTTCAGCACTTTGGCTTCATTAGTGCATTGTATAGATGGATTGGCTCTGCTACAGAATATTTGAAGCGCTTGCTTTGGACTGCTGAAATATATTATTGGATCTAGCACGGCACATTATAAATGATCAACAGCACATTATATGTTAAATGAAAGCGATATGCTCTGACCACCTGTAATAAACCACACCCAGAAGCAAACAGGTCGCTGTTACATCCTGTCTTTCCCCTTCTATGAGTTCTTTTTAACTCAAAATGGTTCCCATATCGCTTTACCAACGGGTGAAAGATGATAAATTTTATGCCTAAACCATAAATGTTGGCATCTTTGTGTACATGCATTAACTAGTTACTAAAAGGAGTTAAAGGGCTCCCTGTTCTTAAGCCTAGTACCGCAGATTATTTGCTCTTATAAGACACACCATATCAGGTTCAAGTTTTCAAAGGGTGGTATTTGCATCAAAAGTAATAATGAATGCTTTGCACAGCAAATGACTTTAAGTCTATTTACCCCTTTTGGCTATTCTTTTGAGAAAGCCGATGTTCCTTTTCCTGAATTCCCCTCCCATCCCGTCCCATCATGCAGCAGTTCTACATTATAAAGTAGCCCTTTTAAGCTTTGTTGCACAGTTATTACAAAGACAGTTTAATAAAAAAATTACATGCTCGAAAAGAATCGGAAAAAAAGCACAGCGTTACTTGACCTGCTCAGTTTTTTCCCTGACTCTGCCTGAAAGTGAAGTGGATAAATTTAAGTGGTGCATTTAATTCCCTAATTGTACAGTACAGGAGATTTTACTTAGATCAGTAATCTTACATCATTGTTATCCTATTTCATAATCCACAATGAAGGTGACAGCACTCGCAGGTAGGTATGTAAATAAGACTTTGTGTTTTGCCATCGCCTGTGAGCTAAGAGCACTTGCTTGCCACTCAGAGATTTAAAACGTTCCAGTTTTCCTACTTTTACAAAAAAAAAAAAAAAAAAAAAAGGTAATCACCTCATAATCAAGGTCACTTTGCTGTGGTCTGGAAACTTCCTATTTATATCACTTACACATAGAGAACTTGGTGTCTGAGCATCTTAATTCTTGTGAAACCTTCACGTTTAAGTTTGCTGCCAAACACCTCTAAGAATAAAAAGGGGTTGAACATCCCCATTGAAAAATAATGAGGATTCCTGTTCTCCCACAAGAACTTAAGCCATAATGTAATAATCATTACATACCACTACTACAGCAACAGTATTATCAGTTATTACTATAATCATAGTGGCTATTGTAGCCATAATATCTCACTGTGGTGTTTGCGTTTTTTTTTCTTTCTTTCTTTCTTTCTTTTTTTTTGATAAATAAAGGCTCATGAGATTTCCGCATGTGTTCATCACAGCCGTTCAGTCTCCCACGTCCGTGTCCCTATCGCCGACCATCCACAGGATATGGAAGCACAGAGCCAGGAAGCCCGTGCCTAGTAAGTCACCAAGGGCAGTTAGGTAGGGAATGGAAAAGTTATCAGGATCCATCCCTCTCTTCCACATCCACTGTACCATCCAGTCAGCCAGATAAAGCAGGATCATCACCTGCAGGTGACAATGGGGGCGGGAGGGTGGTGTTGGTTATTAACAAATCAACACTACTGTTAATGAAATATACAGTTATATCTTGGATTGCGAGCATAATTCGTTCCGGGAGCACAAACACTCGTATATCAAAGCAAAATTTTATTTGAAATTGTATATCAAAACACTCGTATATCAAAGCAAATTTCCCCATAAGAAATAATGGAAACTGATTATTCGTTCCACAACCCAAAATATTCATAGAAAAATAATTCATACAAAATACAAAGTAAAAATAAAACAAATTAACCTACATTTTACCTTTGAAAAGAATCGTGGGTGTGGTAATTGAGACCAGAGAGAGGAGAGGAGGGGGGACGGGGAGGGGTGGGGGCTATTATGGAGAACGACTTTCACACACACACGTATGCACACACACACACACACACACACACACACACACACACACACACCAGTTTACCGACAGAGGCTCTCACTGCAGCATGGGAGACAATTACCCACAATACTGCTCCTATTTATAATTTCTACTCATCTTGTGTATCACTCACAGACCAAGGTACTCGCAATCCAAGGTTCTACCGTATACTGTACAATGACATGAGATATGTTCTTAAATATGCGTTAAAACATTTGCAATATAATATTATTGCCAGAGCCATCCCACTGCAGTTTACTATAGTAGTAGTATAATAGTATAGTACTATAATACTATAGTAGTAGTATAATACCATGGTATTGCATTATATTAGTATAGTATAATTGAAGTGGTCTTCAAGTCGACCTGAGACTTTTAATTCTGACTTTTGTGCAGTATAACAGAACACATTTATAAGAGTTAAACTCCCTTTATTTCTTTATATCATCCCCTGCTACACTAATGCACTTATCCCAGCGTTTCGCTAGTGCTTGGATGCCATCAAGGTGGAAACTTTTCTCAGTAAGCATGTCTGAAATATATAATATTGTAGTGTAGTAGTATCTTATTATAGTATTTTAGTACAGTATAATATATTATTTTAGTTTAGCGTATTATTATAGTACTATATATACTATATATAGTATTTTAGTTTTTAGTGTAGTACAGTACTAGGCACAGGCCTAGTATTTAGGGATATTTGTAATAGTACAAATATATATAATACAAAATAGTATTTTATTGTAGAATAATATAGTATTGTTGAATCTTAGTGTAATAGAATATTATACAATGGTTAGTTCCGATTGAGGAATTTGATTGGATGAGAGTCATTACACGAATGGTGATAGTAGAGCCCAAGAGCAATGGTACAGCACTTTAACTATATAGTATTTTAAAACTCAATTTTATTTGTGAAGAAATGTCCAGAAATTTAACCAACCTGTAAATATAAATGATTTTCACACCACTATACTGTGTATAACTGATGAATTACTATCTACCTGAAGTAAGGCAGCGATCAGGTAGACAGCGATGAAGATGTAGGTGAGGGTGGTGTGTCCAGCCCGCAATAAGTTGATGGTGTACAGGAAAACAAGGTGACCGGGGGCCACCAGGAGGAAGAGCACTCGGGCGGAGCGAGAATTCACGCCTGTGGAGGAAATAGAGCAGGGAATACTGTCTATCATTTCACGGTTTCACACAGTGTCCACTCTTAACCATGCAGTCAGTTTAAGGTTGACTTAAGGGAAATACCTTGAGATCATTTCCTCTTTAGGTCCTTGAAATCCTTTGGATTGTTTTATTGCTAAATGCTAAATGTCATTCATATAGTGCATCTAAAAGAATTTTAACTATCGTGAAAAAGTTAGTTGATGTGATGAAATATTTTAAGCATTTTTCGTTTTAATTTTGACGACTACGGCCTACAGCTAGGTTGGGTCAGGTGTTTCTCATGTTCCTTTTGACAATACCCCATTGATTCTCTAAGGGGTTCAGGTCAGGCAAGTTGGCTGGCCAATCAATAACAGTAATATCATTGTTAGGAAACCAGTTAGTTGTAGTTTTGGTATGGTGGGAAAGTGCTAAGTCCTGCTAGAAATCTGGAAACAGTACAGGTACAATATTTAATTTTTTTAATGATATATAATGTTCTTTTTTCAGATATATATTATTCAATTCCACACTTTTTTCAGATGTAAACACTGTGCAAACCGAACAAGGAAATATGACAGTTTTCGTACCAAAACAACAAACAGAATTTATTTACTAAATACATGATTTTCGCTGATGATTCTAGTCCTTCGAAACCATCTAACTAGTTTTATAGTCTAATCCGACAGGTTTGGAGCTACTGATCATAATCTTGCTTTTGTTACCTGAGCCGAAGAATGTGCTGCATGGTGTGAGGCATTTCTGAGGAGTCGGATTCGCCTCTGCGATGGGAAGGCCGTTCATGTGCAGGTATGTGGAGATGCGACTGGCCTGCACCGCCACCAGATTACCAGCCACACCTACATCAGTTTAACACACAGAACATTAACCTTCCCTTATGGTCTAATGTTCAGGTCTGATTAACCCAGCTTCATTTATTCTAAGTTAAAATGTTAAAAACCTTACATGGGATCAATTACTGTTAAAGAAATTTACATTTTAGAGAGCTAAATATAGCAAGATGAAATAAGTTTTAAAGCAGCTGTGACTTCAAAACCATGTTTATACAGCTTGGTGTATAAGTTTGTGGGTAAAATACAAAAAGAAGTTGAATT
Organism: Clarias platycephalus; assembly: GCA_030068275.1. NCBI lineage: Eukaryota > Metazoa > Chordata > Actinopteri > Siluriformes > Clariidae > Clarias > Clarias platycephalus. Next base: position 4,528,039 of record JAQQZT010000016.1, on the reverse strand, counting down.
TAACTAATACGATGCTCACCGTTGATGACCGGAGTAAACACCGCCATTCCAGCGTAGTTTGGATTAGACACAGTTTTATCCAGAATGAGGCCTCCAATACTGAAAAATCATTTAGAATTTAGAATCTTCAGATTGTTTGACGTGAAAGAGATCAGGTGTGCCTAGGGTTACTCTTTATTGTACCTGCTGATCGCCATGGCGATTATCACAGGCTCCCAGCCTGAGTAGAGCACTTCTCGGGTGGAGGGGATTCGCCGAGCGATCAGGATCCAGATCGGTGTCAAGGCGACGAAAAACACACAGACTAATGGATTGGCATAATCATTGTACTCTGTGAGAAGAAAAACATCAACAATGCAGATTGTTTCAATACAATATCAAACTACTTTTACACAAGCCATGGAAAATAGCACCTGAGAAGCAATAATATGTTCCCAATCATGACACAACATTAACCTTAAGCCAGACACCTGGTGAGACAAAACACAAACAATGCTTTGGTGGAAATTCTTCTGGGCATAATTTAGCACCCACACTCATCGAGTAAGTGCTGGTTCACCTTTTATGAAAGCTGTTTACTTCTGGATGGTTTAGACTTGGATCAAAATCTTGGGATAACATTTGTGAAAACATGTAATTACTCTAAAGATAGAGGTTTCCCTGCCTTTTTATGCACACAGTACCTCAGGATCTCAATTTAAAACCACAGTGTGGTCACTACTGAAAGAATGAGACTGGGATTTTTGCTGTGATATTTCTATTATTTATTTGTTTGTTTGTTTGAGTTGTTAAGTCAGAGATGTTAACTTATATTTCTGTCACTATTTTGAGTCCTGAGGCCTATTTTGAGACGTGCGATAAGGGAAGAAAAACTCCATAGATGTGATAACCTGGTCATTTAGCACATTCAGGTCATCAGCTGACTTATTTTATTGCCACATAATGTTGCTGAGTCTAGACCTGACCAATTGAAGGTGACCAATGAACGGTGGCCAGATCATAACACTGCATCCAGAGGCTTGTACAGTAGGCACTATGCATGCTGGGTGCATCAGTTCGTGCATCCCTTCTTATCCTTAATGCTGTGGAACAGGTTCAATCTGGGCTCATCAGACCAAATGACCGTTCAAGATTTTTTCCCTCACATTTCTCCTACACAGCTGATGGTTCAGCACTACCCTGACAGATGGACTACAGTGGACAGATCTTTACACAATTTTAATCATTTCAGTAATCTCCTTGTTTGTTTTCTTTGCTTGATTCAGCCCCATGATTTGACCCTTCTGAGACTTTTTTGGCCAGGCAGGGTACATGTACATGTACATGTACATGACTAATGCAGAGTAAGTATGTCTTGCATGAAGGCAAAAAACTTATCTTAGTTATACATATACATATGCATATATACAGAACTACACTACACAATTTGTTGAAGCCAGAACTAAAACATGAACTGGAAATCTTTAATTCCCTTTCCAACCATGAACACTTCCTGCCACTAGATGCCACCTATAAACCCCAAAAGCACTAGATTACCCAGAACCCTTCACTCACCCAGCTCCTGGTAGAGTCCTGTGCTGATGCCAGATAGTAGGGCCAGAGTAATCAAGTCCCCAAGGCTGGCAGCGATAGGTGTGGCCACGTTATCCGGGTTAATGCCAACCTTTCTTGAGCCGATGATCACGCCAATCATGATAAGACCTGTTTTGAAGGAAATATTGGCTGTGATGGTGTTGAGATGTTCAGGCAAACACAGGAAAGTCTCTAATTTGTACACAATGAGAGAAGGGGCTTTTTTAGGCTTCTGAGGTCTGCTGTTTTTCTTTAGGGAAAAAATGGTACACTTCCCAAATGTTTGGGAACACAATTTCACAGATAACATGGTGACTGATCATACATTTAATTTGTAAATTCCTATAGGAACATTTCAAACCATTGCCATAACAAGCAATGCAAAGACTCAACAATTCTAATCTACTAATCTCCTTCATGCGACCAGTGTAGGCCTAATTGCTACTAACTTCCTTGAGGTTTAACTAATGTGGATTTTACAGGTTGTTTTTCTAATTTCCAATTCCAAATGACAAACATCTGTCTTCGTTCAGGATTGTAGCTGAACCTTAAGCTGTTATTGGCATTGTTTTTTGACACTGTGCTGCTTTTAAGTCGATTGCCTGTTTTTGGAATAAGATATATAGCTAATTAATGCAAAATAATCCACATGAGGACATTCGGGTCAGAAGAGGTTAAATTATTGGACATCATGCAGCTGACATGCTAAATGTCAAGTGCTTTCTCAATACTATTCCAGCTCCCTCATCTCATACTGTATGGTATTAAACAGAAACATGTCATTCCTCTCACCTAACAGCAGGGAAGCGATGAAGGCTGTAGCTACGCTGCTTGCACAGAGCAGAACAGCATGACCTATCTTAAATTGGCCTTCTGGGATCCAGCCAAAAATGACGGCTGCGATGGAGGCTAGGAACCCCACTACAGTGGCCTGAACCTGTAAGATGTAAAATCTGGATTATTATCTTTTTTTTTTTTTTTTTAAATGCCATTCAAACATGTAATAATCTAAAATCCACTCCTCAGCTGTTGACTGTGACTGATGTGTACAGTGTACAGTGAGATTACATGTACGTAAGCAGGGTCTGCTACCTGAATTAGTGCGAGGTTTCCTATGATCATTTTCCACATCTCCTTGGCTGTGTCCATCTGCCCAATATTAGCCTAGAGGAACAGGACACAGGAAGCATATTTACAGCAGCTCTATTTATACCATAAGGACAGAGAGTTTTCTTCAGATGGGTGAGAGGACTAGGAAGCTTAAGGCAACCATCTAATATTAAAGGTTTCAACAGTTGCCCTTCCATCAGGTAACATTTGGAATTTAAGTATAGTTATGTTACACATTTTGTATTAATGCATTATATTCTATATAATGGCACAACACCAACATTTCCAATGGGGAAGTCTATTTTTACATTAGCAAGCGATAAAAGCAACAGGAAAATGATATTTTTTGTGAATGTGCCTGGCATGTCTTTGTTGCTTTAAATGACCTTCTATTATAAAGAAGCAAATAGCATGTTTTCTTTCTATACATTTAATGTTGAGTAACATCTTTGAAACAAGTTCCTGTTATCATTGATATTACCTCACCAGCCTCTCTATTTTCTGTCTCTTTAAAGGTCCACTATTTTACCATTTCTTAACATAGTTCTCCCAGGTGGTGTGTGTGTTAATGCTGTGGCTGAAATACCCATGGATAATGCATTTTTTTTTTTTTTACACACCTCAAACTCCTTTATATAGTCAGGTCCCTCCAGAGAAGAGCAGAACTGAGCAACAATACAGTGGAGGGGTATCTTCGATCGCGGACTTATATAAATTGCTAACACTAGACACTCCTTCCATAAATATTGCATTCAATAAACCTCTCCTTAAAGAAAGACTTATACCGTATCAATGATAACACTTTTCTAAATCAGTTAATGTAGATCATCCTCCATTCTATAGTGAACAAGCTGCCACAGCTATCATGAACCTGTGATTTGTAGCTACGCTGCTGTAAGAGATGCTGCTGCTGCTGAATCACAATTGAAATGTTCACAGCACTGTAAAAGTGCTTTGTGTGTTCAAGTACTCCAGAGCAAAATACGCAGCCATGAGCTGAACATCTACCTTCGTGTTTGGACAATGAGAATATCCAGTGTTCTGAACAGCATCAGCTTAAAGCTTGGTTAGAACAAACGGTGGTCAGTTCTCGGGACAAAGGGGGTTTGAGCCGCTGACACACGCATCCATCTCATCTTCCTCCTGCTGGCTGACCCCCACTTATCTCATCCCTCTAGCTAACACTCTGCAGTACAACTTCAAGGGATGGTTCGAGACGTTGTGCTGGTACATTGAGCTTATCTGCATTGCAGAATGCCAAGTGCTTTAAATATTATTCAACAATTAATACAATATATTAAAGAGTTAATCGTAAACCTAAAGCCGGCTTCTTTACACTGACCAGTGGCCTCTTGCTGAAGTATAGTGGAAGTCGAAGCTTTGGCCAAACAGGAGAGGAAGGACAATGGTGCAAAGACGAGGGAGGAATACATTTCCCCAGAGAGGAGCGGCCTCTCGCTGCCATTGAGCCCCAACTGGCTGTGCCCTCTTTCATTAGCTTTCAAAGGAGTAGTAGTACTTGTGCACTTCCTGTGCAGCCCTTCACTTTATCTCTCTATATTCTCACTCGTACATGCACATCAGAGCTGACTGATCGGAGTTAAAACTTAGCATACATAGCCACCTCTAAGTCATTTAGGAAATCAGACTTGGCTCATTCCTACTGATTGGTCACACTGGGATGTCAATGAAATGGCCGGCACTCTTTTTACCGCTGCTGCTAAGGGAATATTAGCTACACTGCTATGTAACAAATGTCCTTGGCAGTGGGACAAAGGTGATAGAGGCCATTCAGAGGGGGAAGTACCATATGTGGATGTGCAAGGATCCGTGTGTGTGTGTGAGTGTGTGAGATTGAAATTGGAGAAAACAGGACTTGTGCCAGGAGTTTACGGTGCCTCTTCCGCAGTGTGAGATCTTATGTGGCACAAATGGAGGCAGGAGGGAGGGGAACCCGGTCAGTCTGATAACGGGCGACACGATAAGATGTGTGAGAATTTGAGCAGCTTCTCCGTGATGGTAACGATAACTACAGTAGATCTAGTATGCTGCCTTTACTGTAGTTGTCTGGAACTGTAGATCTGTGATCTAAAGCTCCATAGGTTCAGCCATCAGACATACGTGACCCAACACATCAAATCAGGTATTAAATTGCATTTTGGTTGATTTGAGTTATGCATATTTACAGAAAATCATAAAAAATAATGAAACAGTGTCAGTCATGAGCAGGAAATAATATCCATAATATTCCAGACTGAGAGAATTAGCCTTCAATTACTTATGAATATAATATAATATATACAATAATAAATTATTATATTATAAATTATATTACTTTATTATAAACATCATTGTTAATTACTATATTACATATTACAAATACTAGGGCTGGTCCACACTATTAGAAATTTCAGTGTAGTTTTTATATCTGAATATGCATTAGGTATGAAATTAGCCTATACTACCTGGAACAAATGTGGCTGTATGTAGGATAAAATCCGAACAGAGGTTTTCATATCGTCATTTTCATTATTTCATTTTCTAGCTGTAGAGTTAAGGAAGTTGTTGCTACATTATGCTGTCATGCATCATGGGTCAAAACGAATGTTTGGCAAAGACATTTCTGTCACTAGTAAACACTTTAAAACATTCTATTGTAAATAATCAAATGTGGATTTCCATGAATATTATTCGTATATAGTATACTGTTAAAATGTTTTTCATTTAAAATAAACTAAGTGTACAAAAGTAAAAATCTTGCTGTATAATATTTGCATGAATCATTATGAGATAAAGAGCAGGGCGATAGAAAACACAAGTATCATAATTGTGATATAAGAATTACAATAGACATTCTTGAGGTTCTAATATTGATTCGATATTTAACGGTAAAATTAAATGTACAACGTTTTCAGTGTTATAGTTTTTAGAGACCTTCTTGTGAATTTCATGTCACACACATATTGTGAGGTAACATTTTAACAAAAAGGTTTTGAATCATAAAAATAAGGTCTACATGGTGGTTTTGGGGCAGTTTTTTCTTCCATATAACAGTAATATTATTGTTTATTAATAGATATATTTCATTTTGTATTCAAAGGAAACTTCAATAAATAAACCATGGAGAAAGAAATATGTATTTTTGTATTTGTATTTTTCTAAAATCAAATCTCTAGTCTGAGTTTGGGATTCAGTCCGAATGGGATTTAAAAGAATAAATTGTGTAATACGATTATTTGGAACAAACAGTGATGTTAATCTGTTTCTAATTGGATTTGGAGACTTAAAAAAGGCCAAAATGTTAATCCACCTTGCTTTCTTAACTGCCAATTACAAAAAAACAAAACAAAATAGGAAAAAAAAGAAAATATTTTGTTCATGCAGAACAGATGCAGGAAAGAAGCTGACTGAACTTCAGATGGATTCAGATGCAACAGCTGGCAAAAATATGATAGAATATCAGAATAGTTGAAGACATTTTTATGCTAAACGTTGTATAATCTAGTGGTGCTATAAGTAAATAAATAATTCATTAAGTAAGCAAAGGAAACTTCCTAATTTTGAAAATGTACAAAATTCTAACATCAGAAAGATTTTTATTTTAGGATCATTATTATAAAAAAAATAAATAAAAATAGAAAATCAGTAATCAAAACAAAATGAGAATTTTAAAAAGTATATTTTATATAATATACATGTATGTATATTTTATATATGATACATTTAAATTTTATTATTATTTTATTATATTCAGATTAAATAAACTAAAATAAAACGTTAACATATTTTAATTAAGTTTGCATGCAATAACAAAAGACTTTTAAAAAAAACTTTAGTTTTTTCCCATACCCCAGACAAATTTAAAAATATATGTTTTCCAGGTTAGACTTGTGTTAATTGTTTGCTCTCCAGTTACAGACATTTTATAGTCATTAATCAGTTTTTAGGGTGTTTTCCTTCACCAAGTGGAAAACACACTTTTTCATGCCGTCTCACAGTAAGCGTGTTAAAAAAGCCCAAATCCACCGAATATAGAGGTGTTAACGTTACTCATGGAGAGGCTTTGTGGCGACCGAGTGGCCACAGGAATGTCTGCGGCAGCAATTTGTCTATATGCAATTCAGCTCCATCTGTTTAGGACAAATAAAGGAAAGTATAAAACTGCTTCTGTCTGGTGCATTTGTGTCCTGAACAGGATTTTATCCAGGTTTTAAGCAGGTACTGTACATGAATTTATTCAGAGGATCAGATTTTTTTTCCTCTCTTTTACACTACATCAAGGATCTTTCATTCACACTGGTGGTCATTTTTCTTCCAGTGTTAGTTTGTATTCCTATTTCTAATCCTTTCGGCAACAGAAATGACATACCTAGCTAAAGAGTGAGTGAAAATGAATTATTTGATGATGAATCAGGTGTAGTCATTAAATAGCACTAATGTTTATTGTCTGATTTGTCTCAAGCAACTATATTTCTTACAGGTTTTAAATGATTAAAAACTACTAAAAGTACCTAAAAACATTGAAACTTGTCTTATTTATTGTTTGTGAATGTTGTGTACAAAGCATTCGTCTTTTTCCTATACGGTATGCTAGAGCTGTGCAATTTAAATAATCGTGTAATTCAATTGCTTTTGTTGGTCAATTCAATTGACTGAACCGTTGGATCAGGGTTTGATTCAGAAATCAATTATTTTATTGATACTTTTATTTTTATTTTTATGAGCAGTTGGTGCAATACTACCTCCACGTCTACTGGAGTGTGGAGCAAAAAAAAAAGATTATTGCTTTATACAAGACTATACTTATACATGTTAACAATCTAGAACAAAGGTTAGACATAATTTCAGTGTTTATTTACACATTAGTTCTTGATGCTATTGAAGCTAATCAAATAAAAATTCTCAATGCCCATAAATCTAATCAAACCGTTTGGACAGGTCTACTGTTTATAGAAGCTTCTAAAGCTTTTTTTGTGAACACATATTAAATAACACACTAATCAGTGTGATATTTGGATATTTGACTTCCACGTAACCTGCTACTACAGTATGTGCTAGCTTTATTGGCAGCTCACCCTAGCATTTCTAGAATCATTTAATGAGGCAGGATAAGATAAAACCTCAGGTTTTACTCATTTGGCCAAATCTTTTAGTTGCCTTATTGCATCTCCTCTTTTGCACAAATCTTTGGAAATTAGGGCTATGAATATAGCTGCTATTTTGAGAGTTTTACACAATATGCTTTCTCTACTTATATATTTCTCTGAATTGTTAGTAACATGCCCCATCCATTTTACACCACCGTAAATATTGAACCTGGTGATCGCTTTGTGTAGTTGAGTCACTGCTGGTGAGAACATAAATGCCTTTATTGCACCTATTAGCTGTTCATGACATCAACAATCCTTGTGAGATAAAAAGACTTTACACTGATTCTCAAAACTAACAGTAGCTGAGTGATCTGTTTTTCTCTACATCGTTACTGTTTCACCTAATTATCAGCTAGACTAACATTTCTGATTTTGCTTTTTACTTGTCCAAAGTCAGCAAAACAAACAGTCCATCTTAAACCACAAATAAAGGAATGATCAGTGAAAACACACTCTTGCAAATGTCACACTTCCAGGGGACAAAAGCACACCTTAAAGTACACATCAGCTACAGTAGATGTCCAAAGGTTAGATAGACAGATTGAATACTTTATTAATCCCCAAGGGAAATCATTCACAGGTCATAAAACTGTGAGCTGAACATCTATCAGAATTATACTTCTGCTTGTGCTGTGATCTTTTAAAAAAAATAACAGAGAAATATTTTGTAATGTGGCAAAAATCCTTTGCATTCTATGTCATAATGTAGTGATAGTAGTTTATGAACATACTGTAAAGGTACTCAGAGGGAATGTTCAGGTTTGAAAATTCACAGTCTGGGCCTATAGACTGTCAAAGAACTGTCTCTAGGACATTTCTGGAAAGTCTACATTAACAGTACATAAGTATAGATGGATAAAAAGCATGATGTTCTTTAATTAATAGATATATTGATCAGTCATAACATTAAAATTACTGACAAGTGAAGTCAACAACACTGATCGTCTAATTACAATGGAACATGTCAAGGAACGGCATGTACACTCACCTAAAGGATTATTAGGAACACCATACTAATACGGTGTTTGACCCCCTTTCGCC
>JAQQZT010000016.1:4397825-4410815 GCA_030068275.1 Clarias platycephalus | reverse complement strand
AGCCGTGATTAATGTGGGAGCACTAAGTACCTCTCATCCCTCCCCTCTGAGAGAGCTCGGCCAATCAGCTCTCTCTCGACCTCCGGCTGTGAGAGGTTACAGCATCACCCCTGAACCGAACCAGCGATCTCCGGATGATAGGGCGAGCACTTTGCCACTGCGCCACTCGGAGGCCCGTGTCTGTTTTTTATATTGTATAAAAAAAATCTGCTAATAGAACAAAAACAAAAAAAAAAGGAGCACACCCTGAGTTAAATAATCTTATATTATAATTGTAATCTTATAATAGGAAATAATGTATGAATATGCCTTTTATGCCTAAAATGAATGGTGAGATATTTGTAGGAAACAAAACAGGGTATACATTCATTGGCTGTGTATGGCAATTTTTTTGTTTTAATAATAATAGTATATAAATCATAATTTACATATATATTAGTATAGGTGTATGAATGATAAACCAGTTTTTATATATCCGGATATTTCTATACCAACGTATCACAGAGTCTAACATACTAATTATACAGACACAATGTTGAGAATGAGTGACTGCAGTGGGTTTTGGATGGAATGAAAGAAGTAAAAGGTTATAAACATTAACCTGAAATGTCCAAATTTTTCATAAAACATAGACAAAATGATTTATTCCAGGCACATTTTACCTGTCAAGATTCATATAAGGTCATTTCGGTCATTAAGAACATAGAATGAACTTTTCCACTTCTCACCTTGCACTGAGTTAATCATTTTCGAGGTTACCTCAAGACTGGATGATTCTCTCCAGAAGAAAGAAAAAGAACAACAACTCTTTAGACCTATTTGTCATTTTGTTGAGGTGTCTATCTGTACCCCGGCTTGGCATTCTTCTGTCACAACAGATGTCAGTGAGCTGACGTTGACTAAGTGCTTCCGTTCGCCGGCTTTTCTCATTGCATATTCAGTCCTTAATGAGTTCTCCTCCCACTCATCTGCAGAGGTTTCAGATCTCTTATCGCATCTACGATATGCACATTTCTCCTGGCTGCACTGTTGCTCACCCACGCAATCGATAAGCAGCTACAATATCAACTTAGAACTATCGCGACCTTGGTGCTCGATCTGTTACCACCCACGTTCTGTTGGATTAAATTTAGCATTTGCTCATTTACCATTTGTTTTCAAAAGTGCTCTGTAACTATAGCATTGGGGCGACAAGAAAAGATGACAGGAGATAAATCAATTTTTAATCATGATCATGCAGCTTTTGTTGAGTTTCACCACAGTGCGCATTCAAACATAATTAGGAGTCTACTTTAAAAAAAAAAAAAAAAAGAGGGTATGTAAGGAATGTTGAACAGCACCAAGCTGGAACAATTTTGCTCAGAACGGATGCTTAATGAGAACCTTTAATTCCACATTTAGTCAGTAAGCATTGACCTGCGAGGATTAAGCCCTCTGTACTGGAGTCTGTTGCTAGGTTACCGCAAACCCTACGAGGAATCGATGGATCTTGGCCTTTTTCCACTCCGCTATGGAAAGCTAAAAGGACGGGACTGACCACTTCTTACAACAATGATTTCACATCCTTGCAAAAGAAAATACTTTCAGCGACTTTCTCTGTTGGAGGAGAGCTGTCATCGCCTCTACATGGAGCGAGACAGGGATGCCGAGACATAGTGAAAGAATAAAGGAAAAGCCAGACAGAGAAATGACAAGGAGAAACTTTGTGAAGGAGATGTTGTTTTTGTTGATATTGCTCATATTAATATTAATAGCAGCTGCCATGTTTTCAAAGTCAACCTCTAATGTCAGCTCACAAGTTTGCACATACGGTTTATTCATTATGGCTGTGGCACTTGGGTCTCATGTAGGCATCCTTAAATGTCTTATCATTTATTTTATATCAGTTCCAAGGTGTTAATACTTTTGGAGGTAGCAAGAGACAGAGAGAGAGAGAGAGAGAGAGAGAGAGAGAGAGAGAGATGAGTTTCCTAGTCATTTACTTCACTTCAATCCAGAGCTTCAAAATATTGGCACCTTTCCAGATAAAACATTTTATTTGAAGAGTGCCAAGACTTTTAGAATTTAATTGGAGTGACTTATATTCACAGATTAACACAAATAGATTGAGAGAATGAATAAGAGAGATAGATAGAGAGAGGGAATTGTATATTCTAGTCTTTTAAAAATATCTAAATAGTATTGCCAGATAAAAGGGGAAATTATGGAAAAATTGTAAATTGGTGGCAGAATTGGAGTGAATTTTACTGAAAAAGTAAAAGAAAAAAAAGAAAATGAGAGAGAACAAGAGAGAGAGAGAGAGAGAGATGTTGAACTTTTATTGGTCTTTTATTGTTTTATTTTAATCTGAAATAGATTTTCTAATGTTGATCTTTTATTGGGTGCTTGTGCAAACTTTGGATGAGAATTTTGATGATTTTCATCAAAATAGAACTCATTCATCAGATCTCTAATGTAATATATCTGTATTATAAAATTGTCATTTCAACCTACCTAGGATTCTGGAATGAATGCAAAAGAGCAAAGATGGTAGAAGAAGAAGAAGAAGGAGAAGGAGAAGAAGAAGGAGAAGAAGAAGGAGAAGGAGAAGGAGAAGAAGAAGGAGAAGGAGGAGGAGGAGAAGAAGAAGGAGAAGGAGGAGGAGGAGAAGGAGAAGAAGAAGGAGAAGGAGGAGGAGGAGAAGAAGAAGGAGAAGGAGGAGGAGGAGAAGGAGAAGAAGAAGGAGGAGGAGGAGAAGGAGAAGAAGAAGGAGAAGGAGAAGGAGGAGGAGGAGAAGGAGACAATAACCAGTGAGGCCACATAGACACGGTGGGATTAGTTACACTGTGATTAAAGAAATCCTCACTGAAATCCTCAACAATCCACTTGGAAACAGTGGAAGCCCGGATATCAAGCCATGCCACTGTTACAGTGTGTGTAGTGTGTGTGAGTGTGTGGGTGTTTGTGCCTAAAAAAGTTCGAATCTAGGCTTTAATGAGGAGCAGTGAGAATGTGTTCAATCTAAGGTGCAAAAGTGAAGACACTAATGTGCTTAGCAGTGGAACATAGTGAAATGTGTGCAGTGCAGAAGTGAAAGTCTCCATTAAAAGCCACTTGGTCTGCGCAAGGCTCTAAAATGATCACAAAGACCAACTTCACTGTGCATATTGTAAAAAGATGTTTTATTCAAAAGCACTGGAGTAAAATATCTTTATTAGAAAACATGGCTTGCACAGAGATCAGAAACTAAATTCCAGTCAAAAACTAAAGAATGCATGCATGTATTGTTTATTTAAGTAAAAAAAAAAAAAAAAGATTTATACTGTTTTATTTTTAATTACTGTATGTACATGATTGTGGGGTATCGATTAAGTCATAGGCATTTTAGTTGAGCAGGAATTGCACAAACGCTGTTCTCTCTCCAAGTCGAGACAAACAGTGATCACAGTAATATGTTTTATTAATGAAAACATTTGCATCTCATTTGGCTCGATCATAGCTTATTGGCTCTATGGCTCTCTTGGGACAGATATGCATATTAATAATTGCCTTCTAATATATTGAAAAAAGGCACACAACTCATCACAGTCACATTTTCAGCACAGAATATACAGAACATTATTCCAGAACCTGCGTATGAATAAAATATACGCAAAGGCTGTTAATTATTGTGAATTGAATTAATTTATAATAATAATAATAATAATAATAATAATAATAATAATAATAATAATTTTTAATAAAGAAATATTATTATTATTATTATTATTATTATTATTATTGTTGTTGTTGTTTTGTATGTCATATTAGTCACAGTATATGTACACCAGTATGCAGAAAAGTACCATTACAACATTTGTACACACTACAAACATAACATTTTTGAACACTATAAATTGTATTATCTAATGTTTAATGAGAAAAAAAAGATGATGATGAGATAAAGGAAAAGTTCAATTAGCGCCATTAGTGCATTAGTGATTAGTCTCATGATTTACACATCAAAAGTACACATTTCACAGGTTTTCACCTGACTTAACTGTTTTTTTATTTTTATTTTTTGTATATGATGTTTATTGATGTGGATTTTACACATCATGCTTTTAAAATTTTATAATTTTTTTCATGTAATTCTTTAATATAGAATTCATTTATTTTCATATGTGATTTTTATAAATTAATCATTAATGTTGAATCATGATTCATTGATTCATATGATTTGTTTATTTTCACATGTGATTTTTTTTATGCATGATTCATCAATGTTGAATCATGATTCTTTTTTTTTAGGATTTTTTACACACATTTTTTTTTATTTAATTCATGTGATTCATTTATTTTCACTTGTGATATGAATATGATTCATTAATATTGATTTATGTGATTCTTTTCTTTTTGAATGCAATTTTTAGGCATGATTTGTTAATGTTGAATCATGATTCTTTTTTCACATATTTGTTACATTTTTCCTAACATTATAATCCATTAAAACTGATTCTCGTGATTTGTTTGTAATTTTTATGCATGACTCATTTATTTGGATTCATAACTGATTTCTTTCCACATGCAAATGTGATATGTGATTTATGTATTTTGATTCATGATTAAATTATTTTCAAACACTATATTTGTCAGGGGTTGTGGTTTAACCTTCCCACATGTGAGTTTCTTATGTGAATCATTGATGTGATCACATGAAAAACCTACTATGTATACTTTGCATACTATGTAAAGTATGCAAAGTATGTGGTTAATAAGGATTATCCCTGCAAATATAAAATATTTGGCCTTTTTTTTTAATATATATATATTTGCCGACCACTATTTGATAGATCGGAAGACAAACATTTCTAAGGGGCTAGCCTCACATATGTGTAAAAGAATGGGGATTAGGATTGATATCTGGGTGATTTCAGAAAATAATTCCACTCTGAGAGAATGTAGTTACATATGCATTCGATCACGGGCATGCTTTTCGTCTCACTCTGTAGCCCTATTAATTCTCTGAGCACATAAGATTCAAGAGGCAGCAAACAGTTTCTAGCTGTGTGTCATCCTCTCCAGCGTGTGATATATAAGGTTAGGCCGTGTGGCACCTGGATAAGAGGGCTTTTTGTCATGCGCATGTAAGGCGGCGATACATAACTCCTTTATCGCTAGCTCCTGGCTGCTAAGCTTATCCCAGCTTTAAGACTGGTGCACAAGTCTTTCTAATGAGGCTCCCTGGGCCGCGGGGATCCATCCGATGCAGACGTGTTCTGCATTTCAAACAGCTGAGCACAAATCACATGCACATGGTGTAAGCTTAAGCCTTAACTCTAGCCTCTAAAAAGCAACGCATGGCATGTTGAGATGCCACGGGCTGATGCTTGCACTTTCTTTCGTTTTCTTTGTTAGAGCCGCTTGGCAGACATAATTTATATTTTTCCCCTCTGTGAATGTACAAACATTTTTTTGAAGCATCATAACCTTGAGGCGTGATGAACACCACGCGTCTCGGATATCACGTCTTCCCCGGGACAAGGCTTGCACCAAGAGCGTGTGGTAATTTTCTACAGAGGCTTAAATGCTGAAAAAAAGAAAAAAGGTCTAAGCTTTGTTAAGAGGAACAAACATCTTTCCTGTCCAGTCATCTGGTGGCGCATTGAGGATGCACAGCTCATGACTCTTAATCAAGACAAGTGCCATCTGTGATAACGGAATGAAGATGAGGATGTGCTTGCTGGAGAAGAAGAGGAAATGGTTTATTTTCTCTTTAAGGATATCCACTGACGTGTTTTCCCTATGACGGTTTGTAATATCATCACAATATTGTATTTTAAAAAACAACACAAAAAAAATGGCTAGATGTTCCTATTCGTGCTCGTCTTCACCACATTTAGCACAAAATATTATGTTCCTTAAATACATACGAAAAAACATTTTTTTTTAATCTACAAAATTAACAGGACTATCACTACAAGATTCTGTAATCATTACAGCTTCTGCCTTAGTATGTGAATTGGTAGAACAAGTGCTTTGAACATCCACCGCTACTAGTTGCCCATTATAGCATTTCAAAACCTGCACACATTCATCAGTCACATGTTCAGTGGGAAGTTGCATCATCTAAATTCCCTGAAGATAAAGTGAAGAACAAAGTGAGTTCTCCTTTTTTTTTTTTTTTCCCCATGTAAGCAGTTTATCAGATTGATGGACAAGTTCACTTTGAAAGTACATAAATTACGGAAGAAAAGTAAGTTATTAATAAAAGAAAATCCTTTTAAATAATTGTTAGAAAGTCCTTAATGTCCTCATGCCATTAGCATAGAATTAATTTAAGCATGTGTTGCACATTTGCTAATTATGTTTAAAAAAATCTCCACTTTGTTAGTCATTTAAGTGCAAAAAAAACTTCCACTGATTAATAGGTATAGGTTGTCATAAATTCAATGTTTTACTAAAATGTGCCATTTTTACCTATGAAAAAAGAAGGGGTAAATGACACTGCTATCAAGCAATCACCCACATCTCCATCCGGCCACACTTGTACTGTTTGTTCTGTACTATTTTGAAGACAGAAGGAAGATGGGACAACATGTACAGCACTACAGTCTCACTTTCTTTAGCGGTGAGTGCGCACTAGGTGCCTCTGTGCTTCAGCACAATGAGTAATGAAACTCGCTGCCTGGAACACAGAGAAGCTGCTTACAAGCAGTGTCAAGCTCGCTACGGCAGCTGACTCGGGCACAGTGAGATAATGCAAGACAGACAAAGAGAAAGAGAGAGGCAGGAAAGAAAACGAGGGAGGGAGGTAAGGTTAAGCGGCTTCATCAAACCTCGCGAAAGAGACAGAGCATCCAAGTCAAACGAAACAAAGGCGTAACGTTTGATTCCTGATTAACTCCAAGCCTGGAAAGTCTTAGACAAAAGCCGTCTCTTTTTCACAAGCGCTTCTTTCTTGAAAAGTGAAAAGCCTATGAAAGGAATTATTTTGCAAGAGATGTCTGAGTTACACAAACGACTGCTATGAGAAGCTAATCAGCGATGAGGAACGCTTCAGCAGGGCATATCTCATTTCCTAAAGAGGGGGTCTCCATTAACGGAAGGAGAAAAGAACAAATTATAAAGCTGATGTTTTCCCTATTGTTCTTACCTAGTGAAACTGACAGCAGCCGATACTGAAGGAATCTGTGGATGGAAACACGGCAATAAGAGTTCCCTTGCAATGTGTTCAATTAAGCTGGGAAAACGATAGCCTCACATTTAGTAGAAAAATTGGCTCTTCAGGTGAAGATTTATGACACCTCTCCATGCTGGACAGATCTTAATTTTTGAAGAAAATTTTAATGCCAACACAATAAAATTGTATTTTCCTCAATAAAATAAGAATGCAATGAAAAAATCTGACATAATCAATTATAGAAACTTTTCCTAATGTTTAAGAGGTTATAAAAGGAACTCACGAAACTTCTAATTGGACAGAAACGATTTCCCATCTTCCTGAACAAGTTTCCTTGATTATATGAGGGATCCATTTATTAGCATCGAAGCAAGAACAACAGCACATCAAGAAGAGAGTGTCTATTGATTCATTCATTTATCTAATCAATAAAATCTGAGATAGACACCTGATTAAGATTAAATGCGTAGCTTGGTGCCTGACTCATTTGTCTTCCTCATTCGGTCTAAACTTTTTTGAAAAGGCCAACATGAAAAAAATGGTAATAAATTTGGATCGCACTTTGTTTCAGGGGCAATTCTCTATGGTCGCTCTGACAAAGCCACACACCAGATCAAACTAATGTCTCTGGAAGCACTGAAGTGTGCAGTGTCAACAACAGAGAACACTTCCCCTGGAGTTTTCAGTGCCAGAAATGCTGTTAACGGTTACTGCTGAGAAACAAGCATGCGCCCGTGATTGCCAGCCTCAAATGCGCACCTCTGCAATGGACATTTCTACCAGGCTTCTCCAATCCCATCTTAACTACTCTCAAAAACAACACATTTGGAATTGATTTCAAGCACCTGGCAAACACTTCAAGCTGGGCGCAGCTGGTGTAACAAAAGTAATAATCATTTTTTCAGCTATCACCTGTTTGGTGTTCGTGTTTTGGCAACCGTTTGCATCTCAGTAAATGAGCAGCTCAAACAGTGCATGCACAAACAGCAAGCCATTTGGTGCTTTTTTAAAGATTAGTATTTTCTAACTTTAAGTAATATACGTAGTTGTTTAAAATTGGTGTAGACTTTCGTTTGGTTACAAATTAGGGATGTGGAGTTAATTAGGCTGTTACCAGAATTGGTGAGTTTTAAGGTGGGGGTAACAAGGATGTTGCTAACATGGGTGGAGTTGGTGGTGGGGGGGGCTACAGTGTTACTAGGGCTGATGGGCAAGAGGGAAGTCTCTGTATGGTGGGGGCAAGTAGAAAGTCGGTGTGGTGTTTTTTGGTTAAGTAACTTAGCCTGAGACACATCTGCAGCTTGCCCACATTTACATGCAAAGAAAGTATATCCTGTCCATTTTGCTTTCTGACAGTGTACTTTTCCTAACCGGCCTCATTCACTGAAGTGAGGCTGCCAGCTTGACTTACATCGACTTCATGTGCTCAGCAGAGCATGTCTGACCAGGAACCTCATGTTAGCTGGAGAAATTCAGTGGTGCGTTTCTTTTTCATCTTCCCCGCTCCCAATTGGAAATTAAACGTCGTTTGGTTTTAGCTTTCACTCTTGCCCGTCTGGTCACTTATTTGCACTGACACCTTCTTTAATGGTTTGCCCAGTGAATCGCCACCTAGGCCCTTTAATGCTCCGCTCTCAATGGTTGATGCATGAAGTCTCCCCCAAATTGGCAATCAGGTGAGCCTGGCTCAGACAGAGGCTCAGCTTGCTGGCATCCTGACTCCAATTCCCTTCCTTGGCTGTTTGCTCCATGGCCCTGACAGGTGCTCCTGACAAAATCCATTACCATCGCAATTACATGATCTTCTTGCGTCTCCTCCTCGCAACTTTCCTCTCTCTAGACCAGCCTTCGGCCGAGGCCCTATACCGCCTGTCCGTTGGACGATAATTACAGGAGCTTAGGAAAAGGAAATTTGCTTTAATCTTCTTTATGACATGGAAATGGGTCGGCTGTCAACACAGTGGAGAAGAAACAGTAAAAATGAACGCAATAAATGTCTACCTGCACATGACAAGGATCATTTGTGCTGCCCCGCATTTTCGTGGATGTTGAAAGACAAGAGATTTGGGTTTAATGGCAGTTTGGGTTTAAAGAAAGTAGAAAGGCATAATGCACCTATTTGTTTTTAAGGCTGCAATGTAGAAACCCCTGTAGACACTATATTTTCTACAAAACACTTAACACTATTCAAAGTCATTGCTGAAAAATTTGCATATTCAGTGATGCAACTTAAAACTGTAATTAAATCTTGCCTCCTGTCATCACTTAACCGAGCAAACATGCAAAAATAGTGCCGATCTGATGCAATGCGCCCATTTTATGCCACCCACCTATAAAGAGTGCAGTCTCTGAGCCAGCAAGACAGGCACAATGAATTAGTGTGGCTGCAGGTAATTAGCAGCCGTTTCAATCTCATGCTCATTAAATTTGGCCCCCCTCCATTCCACCGAAGCTTGCTCCTGTAACATGATAACTCGGAGTGGTGAATTATCTCACAAACACTCACTCAAATCGATTTAGCCGCCTCTCATTTTGAATACTTGTTCAAATTAATAAGAGGATCAAATGCTTAGGGCTTTACCATGACTTTCAGGTGAAATCTGAATGGTCCGAATGGATTAGGATGAATAGATAAAAGGATAAGCCACTTTATTAACATTGCCTCATATTACCCTCTTCTGGAAAGCCCTCTAAATCTGAATATGCAAAAAGGACATTATCCAAAGTTTAAGTCCCTGACTTTTTCTTCCCCTTTTGTTTCCGCGACATCAGATTTAGGAGCATCCGTCATCCTGGCGCGCTTCCTGTTGAGAAAGATTAATTGCATCGCCCCATCCTCGCATGCGTGGACTGCATAATCACCTTCCTTAATGAGGGCTGCCATTTACCACCACAATTACTGCTATTTTCAAAGCCGTTCAACCCCTGCATCCAAAGGCCAAAGTTTTGGACAGACTAGTTGCCATGGTGAAATTCCCCCACCCCTAATTTTAATTGAATATATTAATGCAGAGCGTATAGGGCTGATGGGGTTATTTGTGCATAAACGTGATAAAAATAATCATAATTGTGGAACCTTATGGAACAATGTGATAGGGAGCATTTTTCTTAGCAAAGGTTTTGTGTGTTTATGAACTACTGCTTCTGTACATTGTGACCTTTGGACATGGTCTGTGCTGCCATTTAAGTCATAATCACATTAACCTTAAAAAGAAACCATAGACCTAAGAAACTCAGTCTAGGTCAAAGAAGACGGGTCTAGAAATAACTTGCTCATTCGTCACACCTCATTTTTGCCTAATGTCCTTTCAGAGAGGACACTGACTACTAAATCTTGTCTTATTGGGAAATGTCCATGCTCTAGTCTGACAGACTGCTTAAAGACAGTATGGTTAGAAAGGTCTAATTCAGAGCATGACACAAATAAGCTTTTTAAGGTGTCACTGATTAAGGTGTTTGATATAATTTCCCAACCATTTACTAATCACACCATTGAAAAGACACAAAAACCCACCACAGGTTTCATTTAAATTCATAACACATTGTTTTCCAAGATCTGTGCAATAATCAAGAGGAAGTCAGCCTAAGCTTGCCAAGGGCCAGGCTTAAAGCGTTCCCAAGAAATGACAGATGGTACGCATCCTTTACTGTGGTGGCATTTGCGAAGAGACCACTTGGATCTTCCTAGGGGTTCATAATTACCAGGAAGGCAATTAACAGGCAAACTGGTGTAGAATGAAAGCACCAGATCCAGGTGCTGTGGAGCACCTCTATGGCTGCCAGACTGGGCTGAAGCGCTCATTTTCAAGCAGTACATGGAAAAGACTACCTTCAATCTGTCTAAAAAAATATATATAATAAAATTCCAAACTCATATATTAACTTAGAATACAACGGATATTTAGCGGGTTGTTTTGTTCTGACACCCGGAACCGGTCTTTAATATTGAAAAAACCTCTTCTGTTCTCCTTCTTCAATCAGAATAGGTAATTTTTGTTTGAAATTCTTTGTGGTGTCAGAGTCACTGAAGATTTGCTGAACACATGGTTTGCAGCAATCAATCAAGTCACACCGCGGAAACACTCACTCATAATTCATGGATGAGATCTAAAATGTAAGAGTGCTTAGCCTTTGTTTCCCTATCTTTTTCTATATATAACTCCTGAAGAAACTTGTGAAAGCAGTCCCTTAATATCAGCCCTGAGGTTTGCTGAGGGCTTACAAAGTTTTTTTTTTTTTTTTTTCATGTACACCCAAGTGGTTTTTTCAGTCCCAGAATCGTCAAACCACAGTTTCGTAGTCCTGCTGCTGCTCCTCATTTTTCTTCCTCTTTTTCTTCATTCTCCGACGACACAGGCCATGGAGGCCGCAGAAGCAGGCGAAGGTAAACTGAGGCATTGCCTACCTTGCAGGTACCAACACCACCTGCAGACACACATGGGCAAAGAAAAAATGAGAGAGGAAGAAACTGGAATGAACATGGTCAGTCTTTGATATCAGTAGATACCCATGGCTGTAGTTGGACCAGATACAGAATCTTAGAATGGCATCAACACATGGATATATTTAAACCTCCTACGGTGAGAACTAAAACCAGGACACAAGCTTTGCAAAAAGTGTGCAATTCTACCACAATTCTACCACAATCAGAAAGAGCGAGAAACCTGCCAAGATTGGGGGTTTGGTGTGACTGCCATGTTTATCAGAGCTGCATTGTTTGGTGTCTGCAGTCTCTCTAAATGCTGCAGTGAGCTGTGGAAGGGAGATTATGACCTGAACCCGCTCGGGACTTGGCTCTTCGCGCCGAGTGCTGATGAGCTTTCGACGAGAGGATGCCGACTATCATATGGCGCTCAGGCCGCACTTAACTTGAGTGGTGATTTGCCTCAGGAGAATTGAAATGTTCAGGTTAAGGCTCGCTGAGGAGAGGTGTTCATATGCATAAAAGAAAACAGGACCATACTGTCCTCATCCATAGTTCCTATCAATTTTAGTGCCTCGGATTTTCTTATGTATATGGATAAAGCATTGACAATACAAATTTGTATGTATGCGTGGAGCTGGACAATTCTCCAGGGTGTGAGTGGATATCCCAGAGTATAAGATCTTGCAGCAGAACGTGGGCTGAAAAGCAATATGACTGGCAGTATGATGAGACGTTTGTGAATTCAACTGTGCAACATCAGGAAATTGCAGGAGGTCCCAGTCCCAGATTCCCTGAAAACCATTTCTCAGTAATATTTGAGAGCTCTGTGGTGTTAAGAACTACATATATACTGTAAAGAGATTTAACCCTACCAACTTCTATTTACAGCCTTAAGGCCACTGGATTATTCATAGAAAGTACAACAGACCCTTGGGATAGGGTCCAATCAGTGAAGATGTTGTTCAGGTTAGAAAATGTTGTTCTATGGCACAAACCGTGACTAGGTGGAATCTATAACAGAACAGGATCTGAATCTGAAAGAAATTTTGTTTAATATTGAATTATTAATTTTATTTGTGGATTTGTGATATAACAATACAGTATTAAATCAAGGTAAGTCTTAGATCATTATATCCCTCTACTTGATCCGTAACATGCATTTTTTTTCATGCATCACCAGTTGTTTAACATCTGCTTCTTTTTTTTTTTTTTTTTTAGTAAATTTGAGTTATATGTACTGTATACCATAGGAACAAGCAGTATAAAGAGGTATAAAAACTACTAATCTATTTTTAGCTTTTAATTATTATTATTATTTTTTTTTTTATTATTTTTGGGGTATTTCCAATTTAGTCGTGGCCAATTCCTCCCCGTCACTAGGGGGCTCCCCCATTAAGGCTACCACTACCACTCAGCCGGGAGG
>JAQQZT010000016.1:4336229-4347348 GCA_030068275.1 Clarias platycephalus | reverse complement strand
TTAAACACTTTGTAATATAAAAAAACAATAAAGACGAGAGCACACGAAATCCTTTTTAACTGTTTATTCTCCACCATGCACCAAAACTGAATTTAACACTCGCGAAGTGCGCATGCCCCTTGCCCTTCTACGGCAAGCCCCGAGGGCCGTCATTCAGTTATGGTAACGGCCGTTTCGTTTTCCGACACACGCTGTAGCGGTAGACCAATCATAGCGGGCCGCGCCATCTGACCAATCACAGCGGTGAGGGCTCACGGAAAGGAGGGGTTTAGACAGACTGAATCTTCCAACTGCTTCACACAAGTCGTTTACAAATCATTTAGAAATGGGGTAAAATTAAATCAATTTTCGGGGAGAAAACTAAAGTGTTTTTTGACCTTGCATACATGTAAACCTGTTTTAAGAGCCTCATTAAGCAATATTAGCAACCTTTAAAATGGCACAATAGGGGCACTTTAAAGGATGACCGCAGAAATATTCCACTTCATTTAGTTTGCTAATACACAGAAAAATCAAAATGGCATTGCTGTTCTCTTTTCTTTCTACTGTACCTTACAGAACTCTTCAACTTTATGCTACAGTCTTTGCTATTCTGGCCATGTCTATACATTCAGTTCATGTGAAATTAAACCACACAGATAAGATGAGAAAACATTTGCCATGCATATATGTCAAAAATTTCGATCAAGGTTTTACCTTGTTTTTTAAATGTTGGTTAAATGAAGCAGTAGTGTTGTTTTTTAAGCAGGTAAGAACACAGTGATCACACTCAGGTCTGAATGAGTAAGACGATCTCTGTCCATTCCTAATTGAACGATTAAGCAATTCGACTATTATTTGACTGAATTCCACCAAGTGAATTAAACGCTCAATGTGCTTTGTGCTGTAGTGATTTTTTTTGTATTTCTTTCTCTTCTTTTTTTTGGCAGATGTGGGCTGCTAAACAACTAAAGAAAGGGGCTATGTTCTAGAGATTTAAACTGACAAACAAAAATAAAGAAAAATGCTGGATGCAGCACAAAAGACATTTTGTTTATATAATTATCCACTCATTTATTGAATCGAACAGTGGCTCTGTGTTTGCTATGCTCAAGTGAGTTTTGTTGATTTCTGCATGAATAAATGTTCAGCTGTGCCAATTTATTTATTAATTTTTTGGGGGGGCTGATTTAATCTGTGAAATGAAACCAAATAGCAAATGAACCAAAAAGTGTAAATTCTTCTATGATTTGTACTCATAGCTCGAAATCACAGTTATGGAACTATTGATACAGAGTTCAGACACCTTGAAGGTTCAGGGGAACCCTTCCAGGATTTTACAGTATATAAACCCTTACAACATAGGAACCAGGTGTGTGTCCAGGACCGATTCTAGGCTAGCTTAGAGGTGAGGCAAATAAATTCCAGGTTTGCTTTCACAAAAAGAATTTTTCTGATGTGCAGATTGATTGTGCAATTCCTTTTGAATATGTCACTTTTGGATGTGCACATTTTCAACATTATTGAAAGTAGATTCATCTGTTTTACTATTTTCCCCCTGGTATTTTCTTTTTGGTTCCAAAACTCAAATAGTGAAAGAAACCTTGACAAAAATAAAGACAGGAAGTAGCGCAACAAATCGAGGCATTCTTGTTATTGCGATCTGACCTGCAGCACAGAGAGCATTTCACGCCTCTATGCGACCGCTAGAGGAGCAGGAATTGATTCTCTGGACCGGCCCAGAGCTCAAAAACATCTTTCACACCCCACTTCACCATGCATGCCAAAACTTTCAGCCCAAATGAGTCAATTAAAAATACACAAGTGTGAAAAAGAGTGTATATGTTATTCAGCCTAGGATAGGAGATAGAAAAAAAGCAAAAACAATGAGTACTTATTAAAATATTTCACGGTCAGTCACGGTGGAGAGCGGTTCTCGTTAGCACTGGAAGGTCATTTTAAAATAACCACCACAAGCATCATCGCTGCTGCAGTTCAGCACACACTTAATTCTCAACCGTTCATTAATAATCCCACAGTACTCCTCTACAGATACGGCAGCTCAAGCATCCAGCGTTTTTTCTTTCTTCTTCTTCCTCTTTTACATTACTTGTTTTAATGAAATGGCTCATCTCAAATTAGGCTGCCACTCGATTGACGATGCTGGAAAGCCTGAATTTGTATTCTGACACACAGATCGAGTCCTCGCCAGAATCAATTCCAACCAGAGAATAAGCTGTGAAATTAAATAGCCTTTAGCCGGAAACCGAGCTCTCCGGAATGATTCGAACGGACAGGTCAGGATTGTTATGGTTATGGAAAATGAGGAAGAGAGTATAATTTGGGATACTTCATATTTCTCTGTTTACATTTTTTAACAAAGAGCTATGTGAGGAGCAGTGTTGGGCAGAACATAAACATGTGCAGAGTGAAAAATGCACTTTTCAGGCCATTTGTGGCCACAGGTCATTGAGGACATGCTGAACATTTTTGGATACAATATTTCAGATATAATACTCCACACTAAACTTTATATCATATGATGATATTGCACATTACATTGGCATCATTTTTTGTTATATAACTGATTCATTAAACTTTTTACTTTACTTCTTTCTACACATTTTTATTATGGTTGTATTTTATAGTTCACATTCATGCATGAATATTTTTTTCAATTTTTATTATGATTATTATTTATTGTATTTTGTTATTATTGTTTATTTTACCAATTTTTATTTGATTTTATTTTTGCATGACTTGTTTTTGTGCAAATAATAAAAACATAAATGTTTCAAATATTTTTTCCATTCCATTTTTAATTCTCTTTTTTTCAGGTGTTTTTTCTACCTAATATTTAATGTCTTCTAGTTTTCATATTTTGTTCTTAGTTTTTTAAATGATTAATTTATTGACAATTTGTTATTATTTTTATTTATTATTGTCTGTATAGTACAGTATATAGTATTTATAGTATATAATATATAATCTAACATAGTATATTCTTTTTTATGATTGATTTTATTATTTATTTATTATTCAAATGATTCATTTCTTTTTGCTTGATAATTATTTTATTGTTTTCAAGTAATTCTTTCTCTTTAAATGTTTTTTTGTCAATGAGATTATTCATATTTTTATGTAATACTGTACATTTATACCTAAACTTTTATACCTAAATCTTTTTTTAAATCTTTATTAGTCAGTTATGTTATTATTATTTTTTTTACACATGATTCATACATTTAATTTTACATAAGTAAATTTTTTTCTTATTTATTTTAGATATTTTTATTATTCCTGATTAGTTTTACAAACAATTCATGAGTGTGTTCATCTGAACTAACAATATATTTATCAGACAACTTCTTCCACAC
Source organism: Clarias platycephalus (assembly GCA_030068275.1). Taxonomy (NCBI): domain Eukaryota; kingdom Metazoa; phylum Chordata; class Actinopteri; order Siluriformes; family Clariidae; genus Clarias; species Clarias platycephalus. The sequence goes on along the minus strand of JAQQZT010000016.1, from coordinate 4,343,992 downwards.
CAAACTCGCTCATCCATGTCTTTATGGACCTTGCTTTGTGCACTGGCGTGCAGTCATTGTGTGCAACAGGTGTAGGGTTACTTCCAGTGAAAGTAACTCTTTATACTTCAGCATACCAAGACATTTTGGACAATTTCATGCTCCCAAGTTTGGGGATGGCACCTTCCTGTTCCAACATGACTGCATATGAGTGCACAACGCAAGGTCCATAAAGACATGTTTGGTGTGGAAGCACTTGACTTGAGTCCTGACCTCAACCCAATAGAACACCTTTGCTATGAATTAGAGTAGAAACTGCAAGCCAGGCGTTCTCTTCCAACATCCGTGTGTGACCCGCGCTTCTGGAAGAATGGTCAAAAATTCCCATAAACACACTCCTAAACCTTGTGGAAAGCCTTTCCAGAGGAGTTGAAGCTGTTATGGTGGGTCAACATCATATTAAACCCTATGGATTAAGTTTTGAATGTTACTCAAGGTTACATGCAAGTGAAGACAGGTGAGTGAATACTTTTGGCAATATAGTGTATATAAATATATATATACTGTATAAAGACTTTTTTTTCCATATCTATACCATTTACTGTCTCTTGACTGTATCAAATGCAGAAAGAATTTTTTTAAATTTTGTATAAATCCTCATCTGTTGTATGAGCGGTGTATATTTTGTCCTTCTTATTGTTCCTTGCTCTTTTCCAGGGCAGGTGTGTGAGATCCTGCTGGAGAGATGGCACATGACACTGCCATGCCATCTAGTGGAGATCCTTTCACAACCGGCTTTCAGTTCCGACACAAAGGAGCATTTTGTTAAAGGAGTGGGGTGATGGTGCCGTGTTCTTGTCGCACAAAGAAGCCACCATCGGGGAGGGAAAAAAAAAAAACCTTCAATTCCCCATGGGGAGCGAGGGCCTTTCTGACGAGGAGGGAGAGAGAGGGGAGGGGAACTACGGAAATTGAATTCATTGCAAGAACTTTGAAAGGTGAGACATGTTCACATGAAAAATGGAGAAAGAATTCCATCAGGCATGAGAAGAAAAAGAAAGTGTTTAGTAGCTTGGTGTCAATTTAAAAAAAAAGGGATGAAAGTTATATTTTTGTTAGAAGAACAGGCATGTTTGAGTTGAGCAAATCTGGATTATTGAGAAGGAAAAAAAAGTCTACCTGAGGCAAAGGCTCTACTCTTAAAGTGGATTTTTTTTTTTCTATGCTCAGGTTATAGTGTGAAATCGATGGCATCGTACTCAGGGAGCTGAAAATTGAAAATAGGTGTCTGGTCTGAAAATCCCCGATCTCATTATGACAGCCAGATAATGGAACAGATGAAATACCTGAAATATGCTTGCTTTCTTTTTTTTAAGTCACTTTTTGTAACACACAAAGTTTTCACAAACATCTGTGCTACTATTTATACAGCCATGAGTTTATCGAGTGCTCAAGCAAAAAGCAAAAAACCTTGTGTGTCCTCTTTACTGTATTTCCTTGTATTTCTTAATACGTTCTACTTTCTTTCAGCAACATCATTTGCCTAAACCCTCCATCGTCTCACTTTGTGTTCCATCTCCATCTGACCCCATGCCTCTTTTCTGTCATTCATCCTTCCCGTCCTATCTTGCTTTCTCTTTATTGTGCTCAGAGGTCAGCCATTTTGCTAGCAGGCTCGCAAACAGCTCCGGCTGTTGATTGGGTTTGCGTCGGATAGAGTGAGAGATGAGAGGAGAAAGAGATGGAGATAGCGAGAAAATGAGAAAGAGCTCAAAGGCCAGTGATGCATGAAAGACACAGGGAGGTGTGTTTAAGAGTGAGGTCTTTCACTTTATTCCCCTTCATCAAATAGGCCCTCCCTGGAAGCGTCGCGTACACCGAAGCAACAGAGGCGCATACATAATGCCTGGCTGATTCGTTATCCTCTTCCAGAGTGCCTTTGGGCATACAACCTATAGTCTATAAAAACAACTCTGAACAACACACTGCATTCTAAAAGACAGAGCAAATGACACTCAGTGTAACATAATTACCATTTAATGAGATATGAACACAGATGCGTCTCCTTTATACATTAAGGAATACTCCTGATTAATACGAGAGTCTAATTAACGCAGAAATAAAACTCGAGCTGTAACAAACGATTCTGATCGCTCTGAAAGTACTATACAAATCACAGGCATAGTAGCAGCTCATTCACAAAGACATCTATGGCATACCTGTGCAGAATCTAACTTGTGCACACACCATGTGGATGTTACTCCAATCATCCAGAGCATTAAAAACATTAACATTAAAACCAATAGGTTTTGGGCTTCCCTTGCACCACCAGGGGGGCTCTAGCTCCTCAGAGTGTTCCACATGGGTGTTTTTCAAGCTGGACCCTGTGGGTCAGCCCTAGGTTCCCATCATCCTGTCATCAGATTGCTGGTGTATACTGTAGCAGTTCACCAGCAATGTTCATAATCTTATAGCTAATCAGTGTATGTAACATTCATGGAAGGAGTCTCCATTATCAAAACTTTCTAATACTTTAGTTTCTAATATTCTTCTTTAGAGTAGTCATGGATTTGTGGTTCATCAGTAATGGGATGAACTGTGTTTATTTTCCTCCTAAACAGGCTGGTTTTGCTTCCACATGAGTCTTAACTTGTTTAATGAATCTTCTGCACTAAACATTAAATGTAAGTGGAAATAGATTAAAAATATGAAGGTCACAATTCTGAAAGTATTGTTATTGGAAAACCCTCCACTTTAATTACCACAATATCACACGTACTCATGAGCCTTAGCAAACCAATCATTGTTGATTATTTTCCTATTACAGCATGGCTCGTAATGTGTAATTGTTCATGTAGGAATAATAGTTTTATGAGAATGTTATTAATATAGTGTAATTTATCAATAAATAAATGATAAATAAATAAATGAGATCTGAATAATTTTATAGAATTATAAGGGAAAGCAGCTAAGGAGAAAATTGGATGACCCGAAACCAGTCTCAGAAGTTTCTGTCTGTCACAGTATCACACAAAACTGGCTGGAGAACATTTTATGGAACTTTGACAGTACTTAGGTATTTGCCTGAAGTTAAATCTCTGCCATAAGTGAAATAAAAATGTTGGTTAGAAGTGAAGTTATGAGTAGTTATGTGCCAGATTATGTCACAGCATCTACGTAGCACCTTTTTCCAATTTACTGCTTTTTCCCTTGAGGTGGGCATGGCTATATCAACGTCACAGTTTACTGTATATACACAGAATACACTGTGTACACTATAAAAGTAAACCTTCAAACATGTACAGAATGTATATTTATTCTTCCTGCGGGAAGCTTAAAGTAGAAATGTGAACTATTAGATAAAACACAGGTCATTAGAGCGAACATATCCACAGCAGCACCCAAACTAAGAGGCAAGTGTTAAACATGCTAAAAGGTCGGACACGGATTTACCCCCTACACAGTTGCTATAAAAATACCTATTAAAACATTTAACGAAACTTTGGCAGTTCTTATATATCTGCCTGAAGTTTAAGTGAATTTTTATTTTTTTTAGTAAAAGCGATGTTATTTACAGTTGTGTGGCAGATTTAATAATCTACTTTAAAATAAACTACCAATAAACCACTTGCTCAATGTAAAAAAACAAAACAAAAAAAAAAAACACCTGCACCAATAGATATTCATTAGAAAAGCTAAACTAAATATTTTAATGGGATTAACTTAATATTTTCTCCACTAAAATAACAGAAGTGGTATGAATGAATTTTACCATGCTGGAGTCTTTTTAAGATCTACTCCGATCTACTTTTTGATTTCTCATCTGTGATTAACTCTCCATTTACCGAGCAGGGAGTGTACTTGGCTGAAAATAAAAGTACTATAGTACAACCAAGATACTTAACCTTACAAACTTTTATTTCTTTGTATTAAGTTAGGCAGAGAGTTCTGCCGTACAGAAAGACAGGCAGACATGTACGTAGGCTTCAACCTAAAATAATATCACTGATTACATTAAAGCTGATCAGCTTATTATTAGCTTGAATCTTTTAATTATTTCTACTAACAGTAATGAAAAATAGATACACAGACAGATAGAAGGGGAAGGGATAAAAGGAAGGGATAAAAGGGAGAAGGAGTGCACATGCAGGTCCAGAGGCACTGGCCCGCTGGCATGCGGGCACAGACTGGAGAGTGGTGGCGGCAGGCAGGGTGGCAGAGTGGGTGAGAGTCAATAAATCCGGCTCTGTTTGAGAGGGCTGGGAGCTCCAGCAGTGTGCCGGAGAAGAAGGCATAGAAGATTTAGGCTCACCCCATAAAACAACCAAAAAAACAAACACTTAAGTTACTATACAGTAGTACAGTAATAAGTTGCGTGTACGTGGAAGTTGCAGCTGATGAATAAATAAATAGTTAAATAAATAAATAAATGTATATTGTTATAAGGGGGGGGAAAGGGAAAAGAAAAAAAAAGGAGGAAAAAGTATTATTTGTGAAAATATATAAATAAAGCAACCAAAATGGAATTCTTAAGACAAAATATTAATGACAATTAGGCTGGAGATTTGTACATTGCAAATTGTTATTTATTTATTCACACATCAAAATAACAGAAAAAGAAAGTTGTTTAACTTAGCATGAACAAGACACACAACAATACAAAATTTGATTTCTTTGGATTAGTTAGTAAAGCAGAGAGTTCTGCCTTATAAAAACAGATGCAGACATACGTGGGTTTAACCTGAAATAAGAAGATCACTGATTACATTAAAGCTGATCAGCTTATTTTTAACTTAAACCATTTGAACTATTTCTACAAAATCTTTTCCCATGAAAAATAGATACACAGACAGACAGTCAGACAGACAACCAAATAACCAACCAGACAAATAAAAATAAGGAAAAAATACATAAGGGGAAAAACAGAAAATGAAAAAAAAAAAAAAAAAAGGAAATAATTTATACGTATAATTTAAATAATAATAAGAAGAAGACGCAGCTCAAGGAAGTTGAAGGTTATAAATAAATAAAGATGTATATAAATAAATATTATAAGGGAGAAAAAAAAAGGGGGGGGGGGTATTATTTGTAAGAATAATAAATAAAGCAACCAAAATTATTTTATCTCAAATCCTTAAGGTAAAATAGTAGTAACAATTTGGGTGTAGTTTTGGACAGAGCAAATTTATTTATATATTTATTTATTTATTTATTTATTATACATTAAAATTATTTTTTAAAGCTGTTAAACAAAACAATCAAAAATGAATTGTTAAGCTAAAACAGAAATAAAGTATGGTTGAAGTGGGAAATTATAGCTCACACAAAATGAATAAATAAATAAACTAACTAATTAAAACATTTCCCTTCCATGAAGCCTCACACTATTCATGCTTGAGGTACACCATCTCGGTATACAACTGCCAAAAACTTTCTGCAGATGTATTTGAATGCCTCGCTGTCTCCAACGGCGGTGTTTCATCTTTTCTTCCAGCTGATAAACCAGTAAAGGAGTGTTCCACAGAAGATGGCAATAATTATTTCAGCCGCTTGGTCCATTTTCACGCTACACGCAGACATACAGCAGCAAACATGCTATAATAAGGCGCAAGTTTCTTGCCTTAATTAGAGCCACAGATGCAGCCAAATGCGGCATCACTATGGCAGAACCCAGACACCGAGTGCAGGATTTTATCTTCACAAAGCGCTGGGAAATGACTAGCTAGCTTTTAGCACCGCAGCAAGCATTATAAAAAGAAATTACATAACAGCTCATAGCAATTACTTTAAATCATGCCTAAGTGTGCGTAATCTTGGTCTTTATGCTGAGTTATTTATATACATTCAAAATGTACAAAAGTAAATGACATCACGTTACATACAGACATACTAAAGCGCTAGTTTATTAACATGGCATGGCAGGTTGATCTCAAGGATTACTGGAGCACGACAGGAATCTCTCATCATTGTGCATTTAGGTTTCAATTTCTGTCATTGTGATTTGCATAAAAATGTCTTGGTTAAAAGAAAGAAGACAATTTCACTCGCTAAAGTTTCAGCACAGGATATCACGTCTCTCCGGATCTTTTTGCCAGAATGAAAATATTCCCTACAAGACTCATGTTTAAATTTTCCCCTCATAGAATGGATTCTAAAATACTCCAAAGGAAATTTTTTTTGTTTGTTTTTCACAATAAAAATGGCACATAAGCCATTGATATTCATGCATATTAAATTTGCAGTAGTATTTTTTTTGTTATAACATTTGTAGTTATACTTTTTGACTTGCATAGTAATAATGATTTTTATTAATTTTTTTAAACATGGACTTAACTAAAGTTTATTAAGCTGCTGAGAAAATGCATTTGGAAAACTGATTTATGCTTTGTGGTATTTGGAGGTGCATCTGGTTGGTCATTTAATATAACCAATATTGGCGACATACTATAAGATCCTGGGATGGCGCTTTATCATTTAAATATCTGGTATCATCCAAGAATCTTTTAAATGTCAAACCCTGCAAGAGACGTCATTTAAAAATAAAATAAAATAAATAAATAAAAAACTGTATGTAATCCTTTATCCTGGACAGGATTGAGGGATGGACTGGAGCCTTTCCCAGGAGACTTTAAGGCACGAGGCAGAGTACACCCTGGATGGTGTACCAATCCTTCGCAGGGGACACACACACACAAACTCATTTACACACCATGGGCAATTTGCCAATGCCAAATAGCTTAATCTGCATGTCTTTGAACAGTTGCAGGAAACCAGAGTACCCGGAGGAAATCCACCAAGCAAACTCCATGCACATGTGGCGTGGGGCACGCGGAGGTCTAAGTTCACTATGAACACCTAGCGCGTTAAGAAATATATGTTAATGCTGATTACACCACCCCTTTACAGTAAGGGGAACTAAAGACTGAATCGACTTAGGCACATCGGTCCCAAGGAACCGATTTGTCCTGCAGGTGTTGGTCACCGGGCTTTAAGTCAAACAGTTGTTCACAGCCAAAATCTCTACAGTATACTGAAATGTGACAGACTCAAACCAACAGGAAATAAACAGCCTGCACACCACTGCGAAGCCGGGAAACAAGGTGCTGCTGCTGCTAGACAATAAGTAAATATGGTTAGCCAAAATGCATGAGCTCACTGTAGCATTAGTCAACCAGCTAGAACATACGATCGATGGACATGTTTCACCCTACTCAAATCAGCTACCAGTGCTATGGTATAAACAGAACCTCCCGGTTTAGGTGCCCTCACCACCTGGTACACCACTGGGCTCCAGATATCCTGGATCTTACACCGACCTCTCACCATAATTCCGGAGATAAACTAGCTGACTCTCTCCTATTGGTGCATCCTGAACATTCGAGTCATGCTTTTCTTTGCGACTACTTGCAGCTGCCTTCATATGGTCTTGAGTCCCTTCAAAACCCCCTTGTTTGATGCTCCAACACCCACTCATTTATACCCCTTGACCCCTTCTCCGGCCCCCTACCTAAAAAAAAAAAAAAAAAAATCAACAGGGAGCCGAGGCTCTTGGCCAAACGTTAGAAAATAAGCAGACACACCAGTGGTTCGATGAGGGGTAGTGTTGTAACAAAAGAGCAATTGAGGGAGCGCAGAAGGCCAATCTCCCTTTTGAGAATTTGGTAGAGTACGCAAAAGACTATGCAGAGTCCTGTTAAAACACTCACGTTGCCCATTACCCATCGGATGATAAGGGGTAGTGTGGGACTTCTCAATCTGATAAAGACTGCAAAGTTGTTGGATGA
>JAQQZT010000016.1:4189427-4200133 GCA_030068275.1 Clarias platycephalus | reverse complement strand
AAACGCAACATAAACGTCTAGGACGTTCAGAGCGCGTTCGTTTATCCAAAAACTTAACGCCCGTGTGAACAAGGCCTAACTGTAGTCATTTTAATGTGACTGTTTAAACACAAAAAATAAATAGTATGAAAAGAATTTGTCAAGTCCTTATAACCGGGTTTATAAGCAGTGACGTATGATATACAAAACACACTCACGCACACATACAGAGTAATACAAAGGACATACAAGTCATCTCAGTTGGCTTCTTCTAAACATTTCCCCACACTGCTGATTATTCCCATCATTAGTACAACAAGTGGAAGGTCAGTACACTGAATTAAATATAGCATTGCCTGGGGCAAAGGAACTTTCCAGAAGTATTTAAAATGGCCAGCAGTAAACGTCAGGGAAGCATGTCGATAACCTCGGCTTGTTTGTGTTCGGTTAGTGGCTGTCTGACCCCTAACTATCCTCCAACGCAGCTTAATTTCCAGGAAAGAACAAATGTGTTTGCAGTATCTTAAGGTGAGATTGAAGATAAGAGACTTTTTCAATTGGGTCTCAAGGTGATCCGAGACTAAAGCTTTAAGAAACAGATTGTTGATTTATTAAAAGCTATTTTTTAGAACCAGTACAAGACTGGCATCTTAATTTTAAACCAAAAAAAAAAAAAAAAGACCCATTTAAATTTGCTAAGGGCAGATTTTAAACTCTGGTTATTTTCTAGCCATAACATTTTGATATGTTATCACTTTCAGGGCAAATAGAAATATCTCAAGTCAAGGTGAAATTAAAGTTGTTCTCAGGAGTTCTGTTACTTGGCTTGCCATATCATTCATTTTCTTTTTTTGCTGTATTTGAAAATAAGTATCACAGAAATGTATGTACAAGTTATTGCACTTTTAAGCTCAATTTTAAAAAATTATTTTTCTTCAAACCTGTTTAAATAACCATCTCTAAATATTACTGGAAGTCCCACAACCATATTAATGAAAGGCAATAACTTCCTTGAAATCTTCATGTTTTTTTTTTTTTTTTTCCAAATGAAATAAATTGTTGGCCACCTTTTTTCCTTCTCTCAAATCTTTTAATAAAAGGTCTTATACGGTCATATTTGTTGACACCTGAATTGTATTTGTCATCTCTATTTTTAGAAGTATTAAAACAACTTTTTTCAAAGTTTCATTACATGTATTTTATTTTACATTATGTGCATATAAAATACAGCAGCCATAAAAAGGAATGGAATTTTTTTTTTTTTTTTAAATAAATTAACAAATTCTCTTAGTATAGAAATTGACTGTAAGGTAACTTGGGGACTCTGCAGCATGATGAGCAGCACTGAGCTTCTATTATTAGTAGTAGTAGTAGTACTGTAGTAGTTATTTAGAAATTAGAGATGCACTGATAAAAATTTTCTTGGCTGATCCAATTTTCTTTTTTCTTTTTTTTTTCCCCTGTTGAAACAGTTTTTTTTGGTCAATAGGCAACCTTTATGTAACATCATATGGATTACCTTTAATTAAAGTTACCCTAGTTCACATACTTTCATAATGAACATGAGTATTATGGTAATATTGGGCTTTTACATTCAAAAATGTTTACTCGAATGTAGGCCACAGAACTGATTTGTGGTTGGTTTTTGTTTTTGTTAATGCACAAATTTTTTTTTTTTTTTTTAAGATCACATCTGTCTCTCTTTTGTATGGGGTCATGGATCTGATATATATTAGATGTGGTCATGTGACTTGAATGAGAATGGGCAGACATTACAGAGCATACAGAGCATACTCGCTGATGTCCGTCAGCACCGGCAGTACTGTATGGGGATTTGTTGGGGGGGGGGGAATGCTGTTTATTAAACAGCATCTCACATGAACGAACACACACACACAGACAGTAGTAATGCATATTGTAAAAAATTCCCATCAAATTTTCATAGTAATGCTAGCGACAGCTGCTAAAACAGCTAATGTGAGGTACAGTATCTAGCTTTCTTCCTTCTGAACCTCAACCTAACTGCTTCTCTCAGGAGTTCTGTTACTTGGCTTGCCATATCATTCATTTTCTTTTTTCTTTTTTTGCTGTATTTGAAAATAAGTATCACAGAAATGTATGTACAAGTTATTGCACTTTTAAGCTCAATTTTTTTTTAATTATTTTTCTTTCAAACCTGTTTAAATAACCATCTCTAAATATTACTGGAAGTCCCACAAGCAGATGTTTGCTAAAATCCCATCCTTTCTTTGAAATGAAAGGGTGGTCGCAGAAATGACATGTTTACACTCCGATGATGTGAGCAAAGAGATATTGATGTGTCTGTTTCAGAGGACCAACACGTCCACATTATTCAGATAAGTCACTTATTACATATGTGTGAAAAAAACTGAATCTCAGAACTGAACAATGTGGCTTGTAATGTGAATGTGGCCATATGGATTTCTTTGAACTAGTCTCTTTCTGGAGTAGAAGGCTTGAACTACATAGATCTTTGATAGAAGAAAATGGACAAATTTTGGAGCACAAGGTTTAAATAATTTTATTATTTTTAAATCAGCATAGAGTCAGGATTATACAAAGGGGTAACATTATACACATAGCACACCTCACATTTAATTAAATGTCTTTTAGCAAGTTTCACCTTTAGCAGATGCTTTTGTAAGCCATCAACAAGCTTCTTAGCAGTATGGATTGTGTTCAGTTGCATTTGTTGGTTTTATAGAACGGACCTCATTTGGGTTGGCTTGCATTAGCCTGCTTTATACAATGGTTGTTCCTGACCATCTGATCCAATTTCCTTTTGGCTGAGGGTCTGGCTGATCTCCCAGAACCTGGAAAAGTGGCTCCACCTCCTAACAATTTCATTAGGAACTTACAAGCACATGATTGAACTAATAATGAAATGTAGTTGGCAAAAGACATAGCAGCCTGAAGAGTTAATTGGTCTGTCTGTTGACCTTTTGTAGATACATACCGTCTGTCCACGGTTTCCAACTACAAAACCAGTCATGAAAACACATCTGATATCATTGTCATCTTAAACAACACTTTGTCTACTTGGCAAGTCCCCGATCAAGGGAACTACTTGGTGTGTGGAACACATGATTTTATACCCTACATAGTGCACTAGCTTTGCTTTTAATGGTAATTGTTGGTTAACTATTAATTAGAAAGCTTGAAATGTCTGTATGGCTTTTATGAAGCGTAAAGCACAGCATATTCCTAATCCAAGTATCTAAATGAGCTAACGCTAGTAAACACCATCAAATCCAGGAGGAATTACATCTGATGTCATGTCATGGTAGTCACATGTTTGCAAAACGTGAGTAGAGAAAACCTTAATGTTCCTGACTGTGGTTAACCAGCTTTTTGGGCAATAGAGGTTTTTTTTGGAGCCTTTTTGGGAGTGTGCCTAGATTCAACAAACAAACTTAACACACAGTAACTCTGAAATATAAGTTGAGTCACGGATAGTCAGACTAGATTGATTAGACTGTAATGGGTTTTTTTATGGGCAGCTCATGTAGTGTGCATTGGATCTACTGGTTCAATGTTGTTGGCACCCATAATAGAAGAAAGGCTCTTATGGCTTGATACCTAAAACTACCATAACCCCTTGCTCTAGACTGAATGATGATCTCTCTTCTGCAGATTTTGCTCCTCTTTGACGTCTCTCGCTGCTTCCACATTCATCATCTCTGTGGTGTTTGCATTAATCCCACTATGCAGCAATCTGCCGATGCTAGTAACAGCAATGGCCGTTACTGGCCTGGCCATGGGCATTATCGATACTATCTCCAACCTGCAGCTGGTGAAGCTTTACCAGAAGGACTCCACTGTCTTCCTCCAGGTGAGAAGATGCACTATATATATATTTTTTTTTTTTTTACAAAATTATGTGGACACATGACCATCACACCCATATGTCCTTTCTGAACATCCCATTCCAGAGTTTGTCTCTCTTTGCTGTCCTCTGGAGAGGAGAATTTTGAATTGTGACTGGGGGATTGGAGTTGCAGATGGGGCTCTGTGTAGACCATTCGGGTGCTTGCACACTAATCTCATCTTCATGGACGTGGCTTTGTGTACAAACGGGGACAGGGTGGGGTTGCATGGGAGATGATCGGATTATGGGTATGATGGTCAAGTGACATGCTTTTAGTCAAAAGGGTTGGGGTTGAGAAATTGTGCTATCTTCATAGTTTCTACAGGCATCTCAAGACTTGAAAGAATTGCTCTTGCTATTATGGATAGGCAAAAATGTTTATTAAGCTGCTTAACTGATAATATTTCAGTAATGTTCCACGATAAGCAGGAATGCAACTCCCCATCTTCAGTTCCATGGTCCTCAGATCTCCAGTTTCATAAATGTAGAATTAGGTGGAGTGGGCTAAATTGCCCCTAGATGCTTGTGAATGCAATGGAATGGCATTGTAACTTGCAGCCAGAATTCATAGGATAAGTTCTGCTTGCAGGTCAAGTGCCACTTATGTCAAGATGCATGTTTTGTCTAAATACAGCCATCACCATCCCAAACCCGTTCAGGCACCATGCCTTGCCTATTTTGCATAGATGGGTAGCTCAAACTGCTGAACCTGCTAGCTGAATCAAACAGCAATCTAACAGGCAATTTGCTACATTTATCCACTTGCAGCAAAAAGGTTTCATTTAGCAGTTTAAAGGGCATCTTGAGATTCAATTTTTTAAGCCTGACCATAAAAACAGACATATTTTTAATAAAGATCCTCTTCATTTTATTTAATGTTATTTTCCTCTCCAGGTGCTTCACTTTTTCATTGGTCTCGGAGCATTATTAAGCCCCCTCATCGCTGACCCGTTTCTATCTGAAAATGACTGTATCTTCGGAAACACCACCATCAATTCAAGTTCAACCATGAGGCACCTGAGGAACACACTATCTGGAAGACACCTGCACAATGTGTCCCACATTTCTCTCGAAAATGACGGTGAAGTGGGCTCCAAAGTGTCCTATGCCTTCTGGATCATGGCGTTCGTCAATGTAAGACGTGTCGATTATGTTACTGCAATTGTGGTTTACCAGCTTTTGGGGCAATACAAGCTATTGTTGGAAGCATTAGGACATTTTCAGAGTGTGCCTACATTCAACAAACAAACTTAACGCACAGTAACTCTGAAATATCGCACTTGCAGATTGAGGATCTGAAGTTGAGTCACGGACAGTCGGCCTAGATCCACACACTTTAGAGCTTTAGTATTGTCCCTCATCGAGAAATCAGTCTCACATTACTGTAACTGTCTCGGTGGTTTAATTCAAAACACTATGTTGCTTTTGGGCAAATCTCCTGGGCATTGCTGGACCCTGAGAACCATTCCCAAATGTATTAAAGAAAAAAGGAGAGGATATGTTTTTTCCATGTACGTACACACTAGGGACCCATGAGACATTCCCCATTAAGTTACTTGCACCAACAAAGTTGTTGAATGTAACTTTATTTTCTAGGGTGTGATCTGAAATGTCTTATGATTTGAGGTGGGGTTTGGAAAAGCCACTGGGATGACTGATACCACTGTGTGTGCAGTGAATGCCTTGACATTTAATTCTCATTGAAATTGCAGCACATGGATGGAAGGTGAAGCTCCTGTGTATGGAGACTTAAACACTGACTGTGCATTAGATTTGAACGTAATAACTTATTGCACATAATCATCACTGTTTTGCACACATGCCAGAATGTAATGCAGTCACTGCCCTATCACTTCCAATTATGGGTCCTTAATTAGAAGTGGTTCATTTCAGTATTCTAACTTAATCATAATTAAAATAGAATTATGATTAAAAATAACTTGCTCAAAAAAATATTAACTTGGTCCTGGTTTGACTTGAAACAGACATACAAGGGGCATTCAGGTTTTTTTTTTTTTTTTTTTAAGTTTATTCTAAATTTATTCCGAATTTCAGCATCAATTATATACTACTTACTGATCAGTCCAGCCCCCCAGCACCTTGACCAAGGCTCTTAAACCTATCTGCTCCCGGGGTGCTGTATCCTGAGCTGACCCTGTGGTCGGACCCCAGCTTCCTGACTGGGATAAGCAAAAATATTTAAAAAATAATTTCACCATGCTGTAATGTATATGAGAAATAATTGAATCTTACTCTTAATACAGTGGTGAAAATAAAATGCAGTGTAAGATCCAGTCAGTAAGGGTTTTGCATTTCAGTGTTGTCCTCATGTTGCAAGTGAACAGCAGTACTGCCTGTTTATTGCCTTACAAACCCTTTGATATTTGATATTTTTTCATATCTGCCATCCCTCTGTACTATGTGATAAATATTTAATTAGGATGATGATAATATAGTTGTGATATCACTGAAACAGTCCTTGCTTCCCCTATTGCTGTTGAATACACACTGGATGTGATTACCTCCACACAGTGGTCATTTGGGCCTGAGTAGGGAAGATATAACATTTTTCATTTCCTTCCTTATTCCCACAACTAAGGAACCTTTTCGTACAATATAAGGTGAGGCTAGAAATCTTCCAAGTCTAGCACCCCACCTTGTCTATACAAACCAACACCCTCCATGTTAATCCTACAAAAGCTTCTAGGATTAAACCGTACAAAAATGAAACTTTTATATAAAAATTCGTTTCTACCTGGGCCAAGAAGCATTTTTTTCCGGGCCATTTATTGTCTATTCTGTTGAGTCAGAGCTCAAGTTATAGGTGATGAGGTAGAGAAGAACAATTCTAGCAAGCGGTTTAAACATGCACGTTATTAAGATTAAGTGATGCCATTAATTAAACCGAGCGTTTCTTAAATGCACATGTTTTCCAAATATAAAAAATCTATAACCTTCATGAAGATTTTGTGCACTGGGGTTATTCATTTCAGCATTTTGAAATTAATCACTCAATCGTACTGAAGATTGTAACAATATATCTTTTTAATACGTTTCTAATATGAAAGCAGCAAATAAGCATTGGTTTTCACCAGCATTACAGCTCTGTGAGTGTGTGTGAGCTCTAAAGTTAAGGTCTCTGTTACAGGTCTACTGAAAATTTTAGGTAGGAGAATATTTGGAAAACATCGGATCAGAAAACTCCTGAGGCAAATAAGCATTGATTAGTATTGATTTGTTTGTGTAACTCATTTACATGGACGATGAAATGGCATGCTTAGAGAAGGATTGAAACAGAGGGAGTTTAAGGTATAAAAATGTACATTTAAGGAGAATTTGAGCCCTGCATTTAACCCCATATTAAAGAAATGCAAAAATATGGGACCTTTAAAGCAATGGGCAAGGTATTTTTTGCCCATTGTTTTAAATTATAACAATCCAGATGTGTCCTCCTGATCATTGTGATTATTACATATTTTCTCAAATTTCATACACATTTTCATAATCTGCTTGGCAACAATGACCATTGTCAAAAGCACTATACACTCACTCATCTTCTATACCGCTTTATCCTTCATTATTCAGGGTCGCGGGGACCTGGAGCCTATCCCAGGAGGCTTAGGGCACACCATGGACAGGGTGCCAATCCATCGCAGGGCACACACACACACACGCACACACACAGAGAGTCATTCACACACTACAGGCAATTTGGGAACGCCAATTAGCCTCCATGCACATAGAGAGGGGAATCGAGCCTGTCCGGGAATTGAACCCGGACCCTGGAGGTGCAAGACGTGCCGCCAAGCACTATACAAATAAAATTTTATTGAATGTCCAAGCAGACATTAATTCATAGGAATTCTGAATATTTACTTCGTGTAAATGGAATATTTCAGTCTCTATTTTCAGTAAATTAATAAGGCACTTCTTCAAAACATCTGTATTCATGTCATTGTGGAGTACTGTGTTTAGAATGATGAGGATGAAGAACGGATTAGAATCCGTTTTAACTTGAAAGCGTCTGAAGGCAATCTTAGAAGAAAACCTGCTATAGTCTGCAAAAGACTTAAGACTGGGGCAGAGGTTTATCTTCCAGCAGGACAACGACCCTAAACATACCGCCAGAGCAATAATGTAATGATTTAGATCGAAGCATATTCATGTGTTAGAATGGCCCAGTCAAATTCCAGACGTTCTCCATCCAATCTGCTTGAAATTGAGCTATTTTTGTAAAGTAGAATGTTCAAAGGGAGGGGGAGGCGAAATAAAATGCATGTCTCACTTCTCAGATATTTATTTGTAATACATTATCCTTCCACTTCACAATTATTTGCCACTTTGTGTTTGTCTAATACATAAAATCCCAGTAAAATACATCTGTTTGTGGTTGTAATTTGACAAAATATGGAAAAGTTCAAAGGGGTATGAATACTTTTGCAAGTCACTGTTTTACCTTTCTTTCCTTTTAGGAGAGTTCAGTAATTAGAAATGAATAATCTCTTTTGGAAAATGAGAAATCATGCAGTGCATTGAGACTGGAGTAAAAACCAAGTGTATAATTGCGCGCACTTCTCTCCATCCAGCTCCCTGTGCCTATTGCTGTTTTGATCCTAATGTATCGGCAGCAAATGCTCCCATGCTGCCCTGAGCCCAGTCCTCGTCTCCTGGGTCAGGAGTCACGTGTGGGTACAATGAAGATGCAGGGCAGCGTAGACAAGGCAGACGTAAGCAGCACAGAACTGCATGAACCTACAGGCAAGATCCAAGCCCTAACTCCATCTTGTTCTTTTTTCTGATTGAGTGCAACACAAAAAACTAAGGACATATGTTATGTCTGAAGTAAAATGGAAAGAAAGCACAAATTAATGAACGAACCACTTGATATAAACTTTTCTCCACAGGCCACATGGACATGCTAAACTGCTGTCGCCTCAGCAGGTTGAGAGGACAACCTGCATCCTTTTTTGGGCTCCATGTCTTCGGTGGGATGGTGCTTTTCTTCTCAGATGGCATAGTGGTATGGAGTACTGCTTCAGAGCCACACTACTTTCTACTTTGTTTAATAGAGTGTGTAAGAAATAGTAGAAGCGCAGTAGTGATTGATCTCATATCTTTTGCACCTCAGGGGTCGTACACAGGTTTTGTTTATACCTATGCCGTGGCTCCACCTATGAGTCTAACGCACAAGATGGCGGGCTACCTGACCAGTGTGTTCTGGTCGGCTATCACAGTGGGACGTCTAGTCTCTATACCGCTGTCTTACCGGGTCAAACCTGTTCGCCTGCTCACATTTAACCAGGTAAGTGTAAAAATCTAGCAAACCTTAAGCTGCTGAAGGTTATAATGAGTGCTCATCTACAGTATAAGATCAAGGTACTATGTATGTGGTGGTGTACTTCCAGTGTTATAGAACATCTGTTTATACCAAACAATGTGTTAAAACAGCTGTACTGTAGCGCTGGGATAATGGTAACCATGACGTTTGTTGAACTAGTGTAGGCCTAATACATTGCTATGCTAGTAGTTACAATGGACATTCAAGTCAAACTAGGACTTGTGATCATATTTTTTTTTTTTTGTAAATAAAGGTGTAAACCTGATTGATGGAAGACTTCAAGCTGTAAAACATTTGCATGGGGCAACCATTTCAAAATCGATCGGTAACTTATCACTAACTTGTAGAAAAGATGCATCTGTTTATGGGGATGCATCTGTACACAAATGCAAAGTTAGTCTCTGAGAAACACCCAAATAATGTAAGATTTCTTTAAAATATATACACTATAGTCTCCAGAGACCTGCTGCAACGGAATCCAAGTGGAAGGCCCAAGTGCACATCTTTCCAAGAAGACAAATACTTATGAGTGCAAGTCCATGAGAAACTCACCTTACTGCTACTGAATCATGGAAAAAAAAAAAAAAAAAAAACAGATAGGACTATAGGAGACTCCAGTCAGCTGGCCTCATGGGCAGAGTTGCCAAGAAAAAAAAAACTTCTAAGGTTGGCAAATCGGAAGAGAATTTTGCAGTGGGCCAAGATGCAGAAACAATGGACGTTCGATGTTGGACCCAAGTTATGTTCACTGATGATTCCAAGTTTAATGAGTGACTTCATGAAAAGATGATAAATGCATACCTAACACCACTGGTAAAGTATGGTAGTGGTGACCTCATGGTGACCTGAGATGTGCTCACAAAGGGAAAGTGGACAGTCTGCATCATGACAACGACAAGGATCAAATCATTCTTCCTAATTGTATAAGAATTATCTGGAGAGGCCAGCTCAATCACCAGATCTGAACCTGAGGTCTGGTGTGGGAGAAGCTGGAACGAAGATTTTAGGTACACTGGCCAACCAACACAGGAGAACTTTGGGAAGTGCTGCAGAAGCGTGGAAGGAAACCACACCGGAATATCTGCAAAAACTGATCAGGGGTAGCTAAATGGTTAAGCCATTGGACTACGGTTTGAAAGGTCCCAGGTTCAAATCCCACGACCACCAAGTTGTCCCTGTTGGACCATTGAGCATGGCGTTTAATCCTCTACTGCTCAGATGGAAAATGAGATGGGAAAAAAAAAAAAGTAAGTCGCTCTGGATAAGGGTGTTTGGCAAATGCCTAAATGTAAATGCTCCGAAGTTATTATGAGTGTTAAGTTTAATGTGTTAAGTTTCATCATACCTCACAAACAGAACTTTTTCAGTTATGCTAAATGACCTCTCCTCTTCAGTTGCTCCGTTGTCATCGGGTGTCCCTCAAGGATCCATTCTTGGTCCTATATTGTTCTCACTCTATATGCTGCCATTAGGTCAACTCATCTCTAATCACAATGTCCG
>JAQQZT010000016.1:4166261-4183910 GCA_030068275.1 Clarias platycephalus | reverse complement strand
TTTGTGGTTTCAGGTTAGAAGATGGCGTTCTTAATTGCTGTTTGTAAAGTTAAATTGAGTATAACGGCCAACCTAAATGCTGGAAATTCCAGCAGTGATTAAACATGGATCAAATGTATGGCATAAGCTTCTGTGCGAGTTCTTGTGTTGCTTGGTATATCGTGTAATGCCTGTGAACTGTTTGCATGTGTTTTTTTTTATTTTTTTTTTTATTCCCCCTCCCCTCATTACAAGGCTTCAACTGATTTCCCAGTAAACACTTTCCGCACATGATACATAGGTAAACTGTGCTAGGTGCCAAATTATGAATCTGCACTGCTTTCACTTTGGCAAATGAATTTGAAAGTCCCCTGACATTTCAAATGAGCATACATTTCTGAAGCTTTGGTAAATCATTTTTGAATGATCTTAGCAAATATTTAAACATTGAGATACTAGATTTTTAAGACCTATAATTAAAAAGTACTTTTTCACATTACTTGCAATGAAGCAATAATGAGGCTGTTTTTTAACTAAATAAAAAAAATAGATATGCAATTTTTTTTTTTACACATTTTTTTGAAAATCATAAAACGCACATCCTAGTAGTCTACTAGTTTCTTCACATCGTACTGGGTATCTGCAGGCATGTTTGGTGAAGTCCAAGAATTTTTACCCTGAATATGCGCAAAGTTGAGAGACCTTTGCACAGTTAGTGTATCCTTTAATATCCACTGCTAACATAACAAACCAACCAACAAAATATTTTATTTCTTTATTTCTCCTTTTATTTAACTTCCACAATAGCTATGAAGCCAGATTGACAGTTGTAAACATTTGCGATGGTTGTGACAGACTGAAAAGACAGTAGGACAAAACATTCAAAAATAGCATTTGCACCTAGATATATTTATATATTTCTTCCTTTACAGGCTGAACAACATTTACATGATATGTTTAGGACTGGTCCTGTATCAAGGCAGTGTTTAGGAAATTTTTATTCCACTAAATTTAACCTTGTGAATTTTATTAGAAAAAGGCATGAGCAGGTAACTTGAGTTGGCTTTTTTCCCCAATCCAAATTCTCTGAAAATTAAATTCTTAAGAAAATAGATTTGTTTATCACTTGACTAGCTTGAATGGTGCAGAAAATGAGTATAATTCTGGAAAAAAAAAAGTAGTAAATATAAAGGTCTCTTTAGCTGTGCAGTAAAAGACAGGTGCATAGATTTGTCTTTTTGTAGGAGGGAATTTTTTTCCTTCGCCCCAACAGATTTGATTTCAACATGGGATTTTTAAATGTAAGTGCCACAATGAAAATTAACACTGAAAAGTAAGATATAAGTTTGGGAATGCTACACAAACAAAAGAACGATTTTAGAAAAGAATGTCACAAACTATAATATCTGTATTATCTACAGATAATATTTACACAACATAGACAAAACTATACATAAAATGTCAGCTTAAAATGTTTGTGGGCAAAATATCTGAGTAGTTTTCATTTTATTAGCTGTATAATAAACATGAATATTGAGAAGAAATAAAATAAAAAAAACATAATCTCCCATTTTACATCACACACTAAACAGATCTACGTGTGTATAAAATATACACCATAACGGGGTGAATACTTTCAGGAATGCGCTCAAGTCTAATAATTAGATATGTATTTAATCATTTAAAGCACACTGAGTTTGAAGGCTGCGGCTATTAAAGACACCTTTCACTTGGTTGCTGTTACTTGGAGGGAAAAAAAAAAAAACTGAGAAAAGCCACAAAAACCTATCCCAAAGTAAACAGCACAAAAGCTTTATTCTGCAATCTAATTTTCAGGTCCTTAGATTTTCTAAAACATACATACTCTCAAATTACACTTTAAACCTCGTTAGCTTTAGTTAATATATGTTACAGGTTTGTACTATTTCAGTTTTACAAAAAAACTTTTTGTATGGCAGTGAAAAATCAAATGCATTAATACACCTTTTCTACTTTTCTTTAAAGAAATGATATAAAGCCCTTCAAAAAAGGATGTTGAGTTTTTAATAGAGTTATCATTTCTAAGCATTTTCTCTGTAGTTTTTTTCATTAAAATTAACTCAAATCTTTGACTTTTACTTTAAACAAAAGCATAAGAATAAAAAAAAATGCAGCTAAAATTTGTGTGCCTTTTAGAAACAAATTTGTTTTTCTTTAATATATAAATTTAAATAATTACCTAAATATCCATAACTTTTTATTGCAATGTATATTGTAGCTAAAATCAATTCCAATTAAATCAAGTTACTGTTTATTCTGCCTCTTTATCATTCATCATTACTATTTAAATCTTACTGGCTTGGCTGTGTATTTATAATGCCCACATACTCTACCTACGCAGTGCTTCAAGCTTCATACATACTGCATAAATGCTTTGTATTTAAAAGTATCTGACATACCTGAGATGCTGAATAATTTCAATTTAATATTTACCTTTTTCTCTGTCACAATTTTGACACTAAGCTGAGCTGAGTTGCTCAAGCGCTTTAGTTGCACATGTGTACTGAGTGAATAACGATGGCAGGCCGTGCATGGCCGTGAATCCAGTTCTGAGTTTGAGTCATGACTTTACAAGATCCTAATTCGACACAATGACAGAGGTAGGATTTTGCGTTGTGCAACTGTTTAGATATACATTTCCTGGATTTGATCA
The DNA here is from genome assembly GCA_030068275.1 of Clarias platycephalus. Classification (NCBI taxonomy): domain Eukaryota; kingdom Metazoa; phylum Chordata; class Actinopteri; order Siluriformes; family Clariidae; genus Clarias; species Clarias platycephalus. The sequence continues at coordinate 4,181,239 of JAQQZT010000016.1, read as the reverse complement.
CAGCTGCAGAAATCTGCTGGCTTCACTATTAGAAGGGAATTTTATTTAAGACTACGTGCCATGTCGCAAGTAGTCTCAGCTGCAGTGGATGGAAATTAATGGAATGAGAAATGTGGTACTACAGCATGAATTTAAATTGAAAAAATCTTCAGTGAATTTGGAAGTAAAGCGTTGTACAGTAGTTGATTGAAATCTAACATTGTATTTCATGTCTTGTATTTGTGTTCAATGCTTCAAATACAAGAGAATGATAATCAAGTGCATAAAATAATTTAGTTGAACAATCCATTTCAGGTTTAAAATTTCTAAAGGCTACATTTAGGCAGTTAAATCTGCGTTCCTTTAATTTCCTTATCTCTTACCATGTCAATCTATTCTGAAATGGATTGAGTTTTACACCTGATTATCATTGTACAGCTTGGTTTGAACCCGAGCAAACAAATCTAATTTGACGCCTTTCAACTATAAAATTTCATTTCGAAATTTAAAGCTATACTTTTTAATTTGGATTGTAGTGACATTTTTCATTCCACAAAAATAAATGTGAAATTTTCTGGTAATAAAATCACCAAATTAAAAGACACATTTTTTTACAGACTTGTCCAAATAGACCTCAAAATATTTTCACAGAATATTTTGCTTTGCACTAGTAGGAACTTTAAAGTTTTTAATTTATGTTATGTACATTATATAGCTTTTGCAAGAATTGTGTGTTTTTTTTTTTTTTGGTAAACAAACTGAAAAGTCTTTAAAACCAGATTCATATTAATGTAATACACATCATAAAATAATCTGCTGTTCAATTTTTGTGGCGTTGATTTCGGATTAAGGTGTTTGTTTTTTAGAAAAAAAGAAAAGCAGATATTTAATTGCTTTTTACTTTAGATGTTACTTTCTCAGTAAGTAACAAATATATTGAATAAGAAATGTGTGAAGCTTCCTACATTTACATTTTGACTTTTATTTAGACGTACTGGCCTAAATTTAAGTTTCACATATTTATTTTCACATATTCACATATTTATTTTCACAACACTTTAGTTATTTGTAAAATTACAAAAATAGTTTTTCCAGAAGAATCTTGGTATTATTATTTTTCAATCCAGTTTGACAACCAAATTCAACTTACCTGTCACTTAATCCCTCACATCATACAAATATATCTCTTGAAAAATAGTATGATAGCTATAAACCCTATTTTAGGCGATACAAACAATATAAAAATAAGAATCTGGATGCTTAGAGCCCCTGGGTCTTATTTTTCCATCACGAAACTAGATTACAATCTCTAGATATTTCTGAAAAAGATTTAAACGTCTTTGAGACATTGGTAGTGCCTCAGTTAAGTGACTAAGTGACCGACATGAGTGGTTGTGTGAAGGTGCTTGTAGATGTACGGCAAAAAAAAAAAAAAAAATGTGCAAAATGAGAGAAACTTTGTTCAAAATTTGTGCATCATCTCCCTCCAAATACGAAAGCAAAGAAACAAGAGAACTGGCCTGGCAGAGAGACAATTATGTATACGATACGTCATGATGTTGAAGTAGGGATGCATCGATACTGATACTGATATTGAGTATCGGTCTGATACCACATGATAGTACGTGTACAAAAATATCAAGAGGAAGTAACATCAGCTTTATCCTATAATACAAGCTGATACACTTTTTAAAATGCTAACTAGTAAAAATAACAGCTATTGACTAGTAGGATGCTCTTGATAATCAGCTGGTTGAGTTTTTAATAGAAACTGGCTTTTCCGCATTTTGATACAATTTGGCTTTATAAAAAGACCATGTGTGCCTTTTGTGCTTTTCACAATCACTTCTTAAACTTAGGAAATGTAAACAAACTAATTTTCTGGCTGTGATATTCATGATCAATTACATAATAAGTAGGTTACTTGTTTCCTGATAGCCATCTATGATGACCAAGAAACGTTTTTGGTCTTGGGTGATGATATTGATGCATCCCTACGTAGAAAGTATAAAAATAAAATCACTATCACAATCACAATCACTGTATTTTTTCTCCTGAAGAAACAGTGATTACAGTGGCTCCCTGAAAGCCATTCCCTAGAAAAGTCACAAAAACACAAAAAGAGCCAAAAAAATTTTAACGCCTAAACATTTCCAGGACTACGTATCGATGGCTCTTCATCCATTTGAGCAAACAGCTCAAAAAAACACCATTACAACTCTCCCTCCAGAACGAAGACGAAGGTCCACCTGAAGCTCCTAAACACTCATTGCTGTTTTCGTCGCAAGGAGGGAGCATTTGGTCAACAAGGTAGCACACATTTAGTCTTAAAATAGAAAAAGACGGCATGAGGACGTGTGGTTTTTTTTGTGTGTCAAGGCAACCCACCAATCATGGCAGTCTTAAATTTTTATCCTCTATGTCTTCTGTGGGTCTGGAGAGAGGGGTCCAGGCGTGTTGGTGCCATCCAGAGTGGGTACCGGCACAGAGAACTGGGTCGAGCTCAGGACAGATGGAAACTGAGGAGATATAAGATGCAAAGAGCATAAAGAGAAAGTCAGTCAAAGCTGTACTAAAAGTAAAATATTTACTTTTTTAGTAAAACTAAAATATTTTAAAATGTTTATACAGTAGTGGCAAAAACTATTGAGACAGAAGTAAACTTAATTTTGAAATGACAAGATAAGAATAATGTGTTATTTTATGCAATGAAATTGCTATGCAACAACCACAAAGATGTCTGCAAGTACTCTGATGTTGTTCAATCTATGTCTGCTTGTTTGCTTCCAGACGTACAGATGGTTTCTTAACTGCTCCTGCCCTCTTCACCATTGTCCAGGAGTTTGCTATTGGTTTTAGGTCAGGAGAAAACCCAGGCCGTAACTCCAGAAGCTGAACACCATTGTCACAGGTTTTTCACTAGTTAGCACAACTCCTCAGGCTCAAGCTAATTAGTGATCTCACCACAAAACCAGACAAAATCCGACAGTAAACATTAAAGGTTGAATCTAAAAAAAAAAAAAAAGTTACAATGCCAGTCACACCTCACTTTCACATCTCACAACACTCTCACAGCAAATTTACACAAAACATTCTGTGTCAGTTCTGTGGCTGGAAGAGAGATAGTAAAGTATAATGGCCAGACAAAGTAAAATCTAATCACTCTTTACAAACGTCAAATGAGTAACGTACATTTTCTTTGATATATCGGCTCACTATATAGTTATATATTTATAATTATAATTATATATATATCGGTATCAGCCCATTTAAATTAAGAAGTTTCAGAGCAAGACTTAAAGTTCCCTTCACAAAACCATTTGGTGTTACAAAAGAATGGTTCATCAGGTTGTATATACCTATAAATAGTGCACTGTTTTGCTTTTTTTCAATATTTTTCAATATTCTTTATTAGAAAAATCATTGTTTGCACTATTTGCTTTAAATGATGGTGATACTGTTGTGGGCATAATATTTTTTATAATAAACAGACAAAAGTCATACAAATTGATCATGTTGGTCAAATAACTCTTCCTCTTACCTTTTTCTACAAAAGGTACTATTTAATAGACATATGGGGAAATAAAATTGATTCAATTGCATATTAAATATCCCGTCACACTGACTTCAAATTGAACTTTAAAAATTTATTTTAAAATGTATATATTGGTTTGCTGTTGAGGTGGTAAAGTGTTGTAGTTGCGCTATAATCCTACAGGTGGCAGGTGCACAATGGCATGCAGCACAGCATCCCAAATGAGTTTTGCTGTTTGTGTAGAACTGTTACGAAATATGAAATAAATATATAAAATCAGGATATTTATAAAATCGCGATACTTACAGAATCACAGTACAAACTGAATTAGCACCTGGGTATGGCAATATCATATCAGGTGACCCCTGGTGATTGCCATCCCTGCTACTCAACATAGTCAAGTGATGCGTTTGTGCCAATGTTGAAGTCGTCGCGCAAATGCATGATTTATGATGGAGACTAAATTACGTCTTACCTTTGTATAGAGCAGTGGTCCCCAACCCCCGGGCCGGTACCGGTACCGTGGAGCAAATGGTACCGGGCCGCACAAAAAAAAAAGAACTAAATATTTCCGTTTTATCTATTGTCTGAGTCTGAACGATATTTTATTTTGAAAAAGCTTGGGACCACTGGTATAGAGGAACAGTTACTCTAACAACATGTAGAATTTGAGCCACCTGTCTCAGTTAATGAAGATCGGTGCCCACTTTTGCATTATTTCAGGCCAGCCCTCGTATTACATACAATTTTTGTTTTACATCACCTACTTCCATTTTTACCTACTAGCGTAACAATTTAGTTATGTTTGAGCCCTCTTCTCATTAATTCTCATCAAGGTTGCTTTCATACATTTTTTCCCCCTCCTCAATGCAAGCACGCAATTTTACATTAATCCTATAAGCCTGTTTTGTTTAACTTCCTCTAACTCACAGGGACATCACAAGATAACAGGCAAAAACAGAAAGACGGGAATGCTGCATATAAAAGGTGAGACAGAGAAGCATGGTGACTTGCGTCGTGTCAATACAACATATGGATTAATAACAGGATGTGTGGATGAGCTGAAAGGAGACTCACCTGAAAGAGTGTGTGCGCGCCTTGTCTTCGGGCCGGGCTGATTGGAGCGACAGGACTGAGTGTGCTCCAAAAATGGATGTTGGAGAGCAGAGGACTGGGTGTGAGCAACAAGGGTGTCTGTGGCACAGAACAAACATCTAATCAGCGATTGTTCTTACTTTACCTGTGTGTTCTCTTTACTGTGTAGCTGTAAAGCTATAAAATAAATCTATACATCATCATGTTTCTATACAACAGCTGTGTTGATTTCTGGACATTCTGGAAAAGAGACTTTCCAGTTTATCCAAAGCACATCAAGTTGCAGCTTTTTAGTCTTATTAAGAGAGAGTGAGAGAGAGAGAGAGTGAGAGGGAATGTATATACGTGCTATAATTTAAGTGAAAACAGGAACAAATTTGAATTGTGGACATTCAACAACTCTAAATGTAGTAATTACGAATTTCTAAGAAGTACCTTGAGGCTCTTTAACAAATATAAAAAAGATTTAATATTACCTATACAAAAAGGTAAGTGGAGTCACCGATTATTTTCCTACAACAGCGTTTCATTGTTAGTTTCAGCACAAACTGATTTCTTTAAATTATATATATATATTTTTTTTACTATTCCTTTGATCACGCTTCATTTCAAACATCTAACCGACTACAAAACAATGAAATATGTAAAAATGTTTTGTTACACACCATAACAATGCAAAAACCAGTCTGGTGGTACTTGATTAGTTTTAAAAAAACACAGGAAGCCCACCCAGGCGTATGGACGCGCATTGTGACTACACAAAAGGAAAATCATAAACAAAAACAATACAATCTCTCATCTGTGGTGTAACTTTAACAAATAAATGGTTGAGCGACAGCTGAGCATCGTCATCTGCAACCAAACGACTATCTGATCATAAAATCAGCCATTGTGTGGCCTTAATGAGGTCATCCATCAAAGCGTCATCCAACCAAATCTCATCAAAACCCTGTGGGTGAGGAAGCCACCTATGCAGCAAAAAGCTAACCTCTGAAGCTGGAGCGTCACTGCCATCTACTGTCTGGATAACAAGCCTCCGAGTGGAAAAGAGGGAGGATATTAATTAGCCCCTGTTATCGACAGGAAGCTGTAATGAGTGTGAGGCATCTTGTCACCAGAACCGTCTTTCAAAAAAAGGGGGAAACTAATTTCTTAGCTTATTCTTTAAAAAAAAAAAAAAAAAAAAGAACACACACACCCACAGATCACCTGCTTCTACATTCCTAACCCTAGCTACCTGTGGAGATATTTTATAACTGAGAAAATGTAACTAAGGGGAGCGTTCAAACCAATGAGGCATAACGGAACACAGTTATATAGCGGATATAACAAAATACAGATTATATAGAGAAATAAAGTTTCTTTATTTCTCTATATAATCCCCTGCTACACTAATGCACTTTTCCCAGAGTTCCACTGGGGCTTGGACACCATCAACGAAGAAATTTTTCTCAGTATGCCGGAGACTGCCTCATGTTAGAAACGCTGGCCTCCGAAGAACTCCCAAACATGTAAAAATGGCGTGGAGTGAGGTCAGGACTATACAGGAGATGTGGCAATAACTCCCAGCCGAGTTCCGGTAAAGTGCAAGTGGTGATGGTGAATGATTGTTTATACAGTTCCCACAGACAAATGCGTCTCTTTTGCAAGTTGGCAACAAGTTATCTGTTGATTTTTAAGGATCAGGCCTTATTTTATCATAATCACTTGCAGAACTTTCACGGTCTCCGAGTCATTCATGGACCTACGGCCTTCGTCAAAACTTTTGCACCATTGAAATGTTTCACTACAGCTAAGAGTCTCATCACCATACTGTGCTTGAAGCCCCGGATTGACTTGAACACCCCTCGTATATAATAATGTTTACAAGAGGACTGAGATATTGACTTTAACATCATCTAGATCAGTGGTTCTCATCTTATTCATGGAGGACCACTGACCTGCAGTGCTTCCCCTGCTATACCACACCTACTTCAGTTAATAAGAAACGGCTGTTAATTAGTTGATTAGTTAAATCAGGTGTAGGTGTGTCATGAGCTGAGAAGCACCACTGTAGGCATCACTGATCTAGATTGGTCTCAGCGAGCAAATCAGTGTTTTTAAAAAAAAAAATCTACCAAATAAATAACATATAAATCATTAAAGTGCTTTGGTTTAAAGACCTGCTTTTCTCCTTAAATCTGAAAATGAAATTGCATAACATGATCACAATGTTTTACGGGCAAGTGCAACCTAAAAAAAAAACTGCACTTAGGATACATCAAGAAGGATGATATAGACAGTATAGACTGAGCTGCATGTGGTCTTTAAATACGAGAATAACACAGATATAACAGATGATACACCACACTGTAACCACTAGGGGTCACTATAATCCTCATAAACAATACATGTGTGCCAAAAAAATAAATCTCAAGTAAACCGTCAATAAATGTTTTTTTATCATAATGCTGACGCCACAGCACCTGGGATGGTCAAAGAGGATCATACTGACCTGCAGGAAGGCTGGCGTGAGCGAGGCTGTAGGGAGTGACGGACTGGACAGGTTGAGGGGACTCAAATCCGAGCTGCTCACCAACAGCGTGGGCATCAGCTCAAGTCCTCTGGGTTTTTTCGATGTTTTGCCGCTCTGACTACGGCACAGGGACAGCGACATGTCTGAGGAGCTGGATTCAGATGAGGGCTGAATCTGGGGCAGAGGAGTAGCAAAGATTCAATGTTTAATGGAAGGAGTCTCCAGTGTCAAGCAATACATTGTTAGAGCAGCTCTTCAGCATAAAAGACTTTACGTTTCAGTGGTTTTGGTTTTATTATCTTTAAAAAGAGAAAAGGATAGAAGGTAGGATTGTTTACAGCTGCTATAACATAAGTAATAACAGGAACTAATTGGAAGAACTGTTGTGTGAGTTCAGAACACTGCAAATGATAACCACAACACTAACCAGTAACTTGATTACTAATCAAGCACCTAAATTTATGGCCATTATATGGTGGGATTTGACACCCATATTAACATATAAACATATTTCCATAATAATTTTGTGGACTTTGCCTGTAGGTGTAGCTCAGCAGGCTGAGAGGAAACAGATTCGACATCCGTGTCAATAATCAGCTCCTTGGAGTCAGCGAGTGTGCTGGATGAAGGCGACGAACATCCCAGAGAAGGAGAAATCCCTGAGAGGATAATGTTTATCGGGGCTGCGTCAGTACCGGGGTTCACCTCGAGCGGCGTGGAGGGAGTGAGCTGCTCTTCTTCGGGTTCCGATAACTGGATCGGGGGCTGAATCGGCTGCAGAGGCGGAGTCAGCTTCTCCATCACGCTTTGCGTAGGCACCCTGGTTGGCGGCGAAGTCCCAAATTTGATGACTGACAATGGCTGCAGGGCTTCCTTTTTCTCAGCCATCTTCTCCCCGGGATTTTCCATCTTGATGGACTTGAAGAGCTGTGTTCCTGACTGGAGAGAAGTCAGCGTAAAGGACGTGTACAGACCTGAGTGGATATAGTCGTTCCGGCCGGATTTGGACTGGCTCGGAGTGGCGTTGCTTGGTTTGAAGGTGTCCTTGGTCGGTTTGGTGCTGGAGGCTGGCGCTTTGTTTGGTTGTTGTTGCTCAGGAGGAGGAGGAAGAGGAGGAGAAAAGGGACCTGCTTCGCTTCCTTCAGCTCGAGTTGCATAATCAGCTTTTAAAATATCCGGATAGGAGACGAAGCGGTATACAAACTTCTGCCCATTTACTTTCTTAATTATGTTCTAGGGAAAAGAAAAGAAAAAACACAAGCCCTCAGTTCAGAAAATCACTATGTTGAAGTTACTAATCATCACAGATTCTACTGTAGTGAGTAAGAAGGTACCTTGTCATAGTAGTAGCGCAGGGCTCGGCTCAGCTTGTCATAGTTCATGCTGGGCTTGTTCTTGCGAGCGCCCCATAACTTGGCCACCTGCTCGGCCTGCAGCAGCTTAAACTCACCATCCTCGTTGGTCCAGCAGATGAGCTGCTCATTGCCAGGTTCTAGCAGGAGCTGTAGCAGGAACTGCCACAGGGTCACTGAGCTGTCCATGCTCTTCTCTACAAGAAGGGACAGCATTCGTTATATATGTCTACTTTGCTAGCAAGTGAAGAAGTGTAGTTAGCCTTGACAGAGGTGACGGTACTGACAGATTTTAGGTCACCAGTGAAAAATTCTGATACTTATTATAGTGAATTTGAACTGGCAACCCTGGATCTTAGACACTACCACCACTACACACTACCGTGCATTACTGGTTTTAAGGTATGGTAAGACTCGTTACTATAAGTACCACAGGATCATGCTTGCCTGCATGCTGTGTGCGCTTTCTGCATCTTTATTATTTTGTCTGATATCTAACTAACCAATCCCCTTAAATCCATCGTCCATCGGCTTACACCTTCCTTTTTTTCCCCTCCTATGAGAAGTTACAATATATATAAACATTCCTGTATGTACAGTATATGTTCAGTAGTCATTCATCCATCTTTGCTCTGGTTGCTGGCCAAGATTTCATTCGGCAGAGATAAAAAAAAATTAAATAGTTGTGTTTTTCAGCCATGAGAGCTCATGTCTCATCCTGAAGTCTGAAAGCTCATCTTAAGAACTTAATAGGAGAGGGACACTTTGGTTCAACCTGATCTAACAGGTTACTTCCTGTTTCAGGTTTTTACAGCGGCACTTACAACGAAGACATACAATGCATGAAAGTGATGCTGTCCTTTAAACTCCAGTGACCAAGTAAAACAATAAATTAAAAAAAAGAATCAGTAAAAAGATTAACATTTTTCTACCATTCCCTACTCCTGCATCCATGAAAGTGGTTTATGAAATGAATCTGTGGTTGAGAAGGAATGCTCATTCAACTCTCATTCATACTCAGTCAACCTAAAACAGTCAAAGTATGGAAGAATGTAAGAACATAACTGAAGTGTAACGAACATGTTGGATATTTACCTCCTTAACTGTGTCATCAATGTTTTAGGGCGCTTTCACAAAAGGCACGATTGATTTGTACCGAGCACAGGAACAAAAGCTCCCCCCTCCCGACTCCCCAGTTGGCCAGCGTTCACATTGTTTTTTCTTCTCTGTTCCCTGCAGGTGGTAGTACACACCTAGTTGGCCATTAAATACGAAGGAAAGAAGGGAATGAGAAAGTCAATCTTCCTGCTATGCCTATTATTATTGATACTTCGTTAAAAAAATTAAAATATATATTTGTCAAGAGCAATGCCTTCTCGTGTGCCTTCCTACTGTATCAGCTATGGCCATGTAGGTCAGAGGACGAGATCGGCTGATGCTATGCACACACAGGTTCCGGAGTAGATATACGAGACTGATGACATGTTCAGGTATGATTGGCTTCCATAACGGATTCGATCAAGCTGACTCAAGCATGGTTCCCGAGTGTGGGATGATTGTGTTCTCACTGATCAAAATGAACCAGACTTTGGAGTCAAGTGTTCTTGGAAATGAACCTGGGCAGTAATGTGAAAATGACTTAGTGTTAATATACAAATATATATATATATAATATATATATATTAATGGTGTCTTACTTTTTAGGCAACAGGGTGGTTGGTTTATTTGATTTCAATTGATTGGAATTTGGAAGTTAAAGGTTAAACATCACAACTTCACTCAACAAGGCCAGACTTGGTCCTGCATGCATCTTTAAGACCCAAGTGTACAAAGTGAAGCATCACACAGAGCTCAGGAACGACCCAGGAACCCTGGAAAACAACATAAGCCACCGTGCCATTCTTGTCTCGGAACAGTGTCTCACTACCACTATGCATAGCAGTACAGTTTCCCCAAGAATCAAACACCATCATCGCCATCATCTAATGCCCCAGGGGTTCGACTTTCAGAAAAGGATTAAGACCTCCTTTAGAAAGAAATCATTCAAAGAACCATAATACTATATATATAGGTCAGAACAATGTTCATACATTGGAGGACCCAAAACCAGTCTTTGACCATATTTAGGTATTTGCCTGAAGGTAAACCTGCTCTATAACTGAAATCAAAATGTTGAGTAGAAGTTAAGTTATGAGCACTTTGTGTGCCAGATTACAAACCGAAAGTTTTGACGGCAGACTTTGGGTGCGTCTTAAATCAACCGCTGGACAGAATATTATGAAACTTTTGCAGAGTAAACACTGCACTATAAGTGAAATCAAAATGTTGAATATAAATGATGGTATGAACAGTTATGTGCCAGATTTAATAATCTACTTTAAAATAAGCTACTAAAAAGCTACTTGCTCAGTGTAAACTAATTCATGCACCAATAGATATTAATTAGAAAAGCTAAACTGAATATTTTTACTGAGATTAGTTCATATTTTCACTGCTGAAGTGGAATAAGTGAACTTCGTCGACTGGGAAAGAAGAACAACTTAGCCACGTGGGCTTCAACGTAAAAAGTAAAATAAAAAAAATAAAAAAAGCTGATCAGCTTATTATTAGCTTTTCCCATGAACGGGTACTAACGTTAGTATATCAATCAGTAGTATGAATGAACAGTGAAGCTGAACTAGTTTTATGGATTTAAACAACACTCCAGTTGTAATGCATTGAACAGAATTCATACTTAGTTAGCTGGCTAATCTTAGACCTGGATGGTTTAATAATCGGGTTAACGTTACTATCTCGAGCTAGCAATGTACACATGTCGCAGTTTGTGTAAACTTATGTTACCGCGACCAAAGTTCACTGGCTAAAGTACCCAGCTAACTCAGTTAGCAACTCACCTAGCTAGTACAACTAACATTATTAACCAAATATTATTGCACACTGCTTTTTAAAAAAAAATATTTTTGGTTGGTTGATTAAAATTCAACCTCAGCTGAGCTCTGAGTTTCCACAACAAAACAACCTGTCAGCTTGCTAGCTAAAACTTAGCGCGCTCGCTAGGGAACTCTTGCTAACTCTGCTAGCTTCTCAGGTAAACAAAACAAGCTAGCTAGGACGAGTTAGCCGTCTGATGTTCATGCATACAACGTAAATCACTTGTTTGATTGTTTTTTTTGTAAATAAGTTTATATATATATATATATATATATATAAGTAGCTGGCTAAACGGCTCACCTTGCTAGCTACGCTAAGATAGTTAACTTAGCCTCAATTATTCACATCGTAGATTCATACCTGCCAAATTCGATCCATCCAAAATATTTACTTTCTCACGTCGTTGTAAATAAAACAACAGCCTTCAAATTATTTAAAGGATTACAAACCCCTAAATTATTATTTTCCTTTTATTTCCATTTCAGTGTTTTTTTTTATATTATTATTTCTTTCAAACCAAAAACAGGAAGTGTGCGTTTCATTCCTGCACTGGGTAAACCCGCGGTTTTGTGTCCCGAATTCCTCGCTGTTGCCTACACACAGTGCACTTCACACACTGTAAAATAAGGCCCTAAGAGCTAAGAAGTGCACTAAGTCTCAGTTGACTGCGGTATTTAAGACGCAACCCGGAACCGTCACTGTAAATGTACTGTAGGTAACATTATTAAAAAGCCAAAAGTAGAGTGGCATGGGTTATTAGGGGGAGCAGCTGCCACTCTGAGTCACTTCTGTTAACCAAAGTCGGCCAGATTTAAGATTTTTAAGATTTAAGAAATATCACTAATCTACAGAGCACCTCTGATGACACCTCTGATGACAAAAATATTTAGTTGCCACGACCTACTACGGCATAACTCAAAACTCCAAAACAACAATCATCCTGTCACATCTGGAACATGAATGATCTCATTAGTTGTGGCCACAACATACTACCTTGTTTCCACGCCTTAGTAAGTCATGGCCACAGAATAGTTTCCCCCAATGTCACCAAAGGGGCTCTATACTAATCTAAAATGAAGGTGTTTATATATTTTTGATGGTGTGTGAAAATAATCAACTGGTCTTAATATTTACTTAGTCATAAGCTAACAGTTTATGTATTTACAAATGTTCTTGTCTCTATAACTCCCTTTATTATCTATATACTTGGCCCGTGTAGGAGTTCCTCTGCTAATGTCACAGTAGGCAGAATCATCATCATCTTTTATGAAAAGTGTATCACAGGCATTCCTCCAGAAAGAAACAATAGACAGCATCATCATCAACTTTTATGTCAAACATCAGAGCAGACTGAAGAACGTCTACGGTACACCAGGGTGAGCGGATAGCTACTGAAACCTCATATCAGACTGCATCGTGTGCACAGAGAACAGAGTTTTTGGTCATCAGGAACAAAGTCGATGAGTGGTTGATCATAGGGAAAAGATACGTTTGTGGTTGCTGGTAAGCTATTGGGTAGTGATTTATCATGGGTATTAGTGGTTGCTTTTTGGAACATGTGCAGTTGGTTACTGGAAACAGTAATAATTAGTGATTGGTCAGTGTGAACAACTGTTGTCAGTGGAATCAGTGTCAGTGGAATCAGTGGTGATTAATGATTGGACTGGTTGTTGGAAACAGTGTTGATCAGTTACTGGTTGTTGGGAAGAGTGGTGGTCAGTGATTTGACTGGGTGTTGGGAACAAAGGGGATCAGTGATTGGTCACTGAGAACACACACATTTGATTCAGTTGTGCCTTACATACGGTAGTCTTGGATAGCTGAGTGATCCTTCTCTCTAAACTCTCAACTAGCAGGTAAAAAGCTGTATTGAGTGCAGGAACATCGCACTAGACTAGCCAGGCTTTATTTTCAAATATAACCACTAAAAGGTTCTAAAATAATCAACAGATATAGCAGCAAGATTTAAAAAAAAAAAAAAAAAAACGGATGTTGTGTAAAATATAAACCAGCACTGTACATACTATAAACAGCAGACCCACAGCCCACAGATGTTTTTTTTTTGTTTGTTTTTTTACCAATCAGACAAAAGATGTAAACGAATATTACAATATTGTTGTAAATATTAACCATACCTACATGCCAACTCTGCTTTTAGTAAGTTAGTGCAAATTTGCATATAGTTTGTAACCATGTTGAATGGCTAAATCTTTTACAAATACCCCACATTTTTTTTTATACTGGAACAGTATTTTAAACATAAACAGCAGCTGGCTTCTGAACCTGCCAGTTATTCCCAGTCAGCTATGCTTTTTAAACCCACTCCAGGCCTTAAAAATTCACCACAGAGAGCCAGACATTCCTGTTTAACAGGCCGTCCAGCTTCCAGAGCCGATACTCAGATTCCATTCCCACATGCTTTATGTACTCGCTATATAAAGCTCTCACCTAGTGCTCCAATAACAACAGCTTCAACTCTGAGACTCTGCATTGGGATGATGGAGTTATGATACTAAATACTAAATCGTGTGTAACACTGCAACTGTGTTCAGATATTAGGATTATATTACAGTATTATCATTAGCTGTTTAATCTTGGCTGACTTATTACAATCAAGAAATAATTTTCTCTGACTTTTGCTTGACGTGGTTCATATTTAGGGAGCAGGCAACCACATTTAAACTACGTATACAAATGTAATACAAATTTATTCATAACATATTGTATACATCCCTGTACAGGCAACAGTCTGGGCAGGCATCACCAGTCAGCGCAAAACAGATTTGGTTACTGTACATGGCTTGAACTTTATATTAGATTTATTAGGCCCTAATTACCACAAAGGTTTGAATCAACACACAGACATATACAATAAATACAAAATCTCACATAACAGGTCGATAAAATATAATAAAGCATTATGAATACAGGAAGGGTAATTAGACTAAATAAATAAATACAATTCTATAACCAAAACAGAAAAGAAAACATCACTTCACAAGAGCTTTACACTCAAACGCTCCACGTGAGTGCCTTCGTCTTCAGCCTCCGCAACCATCCCCTGATTTGGGGCGTTTTCTGAAGCCGAGGAACTGCATCTTCCTTCCTTTTTCTCACCTCCAGTCCCGTTTCTCTCCTCAATAAAAAGAGCACCCTTTTCCCTCAATCTCCATCTCCCGGTGTCTGTGTTTGGTTTGCCCTGCTCAAAACTATATTAGAAAAAAAATTCATGCTTCAAAGAGTACTGGTAAATAATTTTGAATAAAAATGTTATTATTCCTCAAGGTAGCTACATTGACCCTTTATAACACATTCGTTACACACTTGTGTATGCGCACACATACATTATGAATGAATATAAAATGGTAGCTGAAGAATGTATAAAAATGTGCGTATATAGTGTTTATGTGCGAGTTAGTGTTCATTAATGATGTCACCACATAAGTTTGGAGTCATTTGTAAATAATAGGATGTATAAAGAATTTATGAATGCTTACCCAGATAGCAGAACAACATTGAATCATCATTGAATCAACATTAAAGCATCAACCAACTTGACATTGAATCAATG
>JAQQZT010000016.1:3964007-3978265 GCA_030068275.1 Clarias platycephalus | reverse complement strand
CTGTCAGCAATTTCACGTGAATAAGAGCAAAATAGCTTTATACTGGCTTTTACTGGTGCGATTTTGAAAATGTAAGCTTGCTGGGTAATTAAGCTCACAGATCTATGAAAAGTCATGAAAGGAGGGTCCTAGAATTTGATCGAATGTGAAGTATTTTTTTTTTTTTAAATGACCGGTATTCGACGCTTCTAGTGTCAAGGGATGGACGATGTGAAAGGATTACATACTGTGGAATGGCCAGACACTTACACACCTCTCTGATGGACAAATCAAACATTCACACTAAATAGGTCTGTACGGTACTCAACAAAACGATAATCGTGTTTGTTACTTGAAAGAAAGTTAAGGAACAGGCGCTTAGAGAGTTACAAAAGATACACCTAACATTATTAGTTACTTAGCTCCCTAACTTCTGATCTAATTTCGTAACGATTTTTTAGAGACACATTTCTGCCTACAAGCTATAACTGTGACTTCTGTGCCAAAAACGTAAAATAGTCAGTAAGATTGTATTACACTTTATTGCTTTGTATAACAAACTATGGTAGTTGATACCATTCTATAATACTCTACAGCTGTCTATAACAGTGTGCATTTGCCTTTTTAGACAGTCTTATAAAATGAGATAAGCCCTGATGTGTATGATTGATTGAGTTGAAATATTTGAGTTATTTAAAAAAATATATATTCAAATTACAAAAGAAAAAACATGTAGGATTGAGGTTAATTGTCTTTTTTTTTTTTCCTAAGATTTCCATAATGAAATCATGCATGAACCATTACTGTACCAAACGGTACATTACTCTATGCTTGGTCAGTACTATTTAAGCATGCACTGTATAAATCCATTTAAAAACTAAGAAAGAAAGAAAGAAGTTAATTAAGTAATTAATTAATAAAGGCTATATTAACAGGTTATTCTGTAAAGTTGAATATATACATACTGCATTTATATAATATTTTTACAAAATGATTTTGGCAACTACTGACAGTTTTTTTTTTATCATTGTAAAATCGATTAGTTTTTATTTTATTTATAGACAGTGCAACCATTTTAAACTGCAAAATTTACAGGCTGTTTTGTAACCTTGTTTACATTTATACTGTAATTGTAACATAATTATTCCTGCAACTGTCTTTCAGGCAGTGATTGGGGTCCTAATCAAAGAGTCAGGGGTTTGAGCCCTGCCACCACTAGGTTGCCACTGTTGGGGCCTTACCCATGTAAGGTCCACCAAGACCTCTATGCCCATACAAAGTCACTCCACCAGGTGCCAGTCCCAAAACCTGGATGAGAAACATGAGGGATGGGTGTTGGGCTATCAATCTAGACTCACAAAAACCATCATTGCTATATAAACAATGAAACCCATCATGTGATGTACACAGCACGGGAGGAAAAAAAATACAGGTACAGTACATAGTGTCTATGCTGAATTTTGGGACATAGCATCCAAATGTTTTTCCTCAAAGGAGATGAGGAAAACCATGAATAAATTATTGGTAAAAATGACAAAATGAAAACAACTTTCTGCCCTTATTTCTTATTTCTTTAAATGAATTCAAATTAATTTGTTGAAAAGTGATGAATCTCAGGTGAGAGAGAGAGAGAAAGAGAGAGAGAGAGAGAGAGAGAGAGAGAGAGAGAGAGAGAGAAAGAGAGATACTTGGTGCTAACATTTCCCCGTAAGTTTTGTGCGTTACATGAAACTTACCCCTAATCTCAGTATGATTAGACCTTGGTTGTGCATCTGATATTTAGCTCTACCCAGGTTCTCTAACCTTCATTACCTCATGTTGTTTGCTGTTTCTAAGCTTCATGAACCCCAGATTGTTGGAAGCATTTTTAATATCTCTGTGCTATTTGTAACTATTAGCATGCAATAAGTATGGAAATGAAGTTTCAGTCTCTGAAACAAACAACAAAAACAACAACAAAAAATCTTCATATTAAAGCTGCAGGTTATATTTCCCTATTTCTTATTCTTTTTTCTTTTTTTTAATTTAGGAACTCATAAAAATGTAAAATGTCAGTCATTTGTCATGCTTTGCTTGCTGAACTCTATTAAAAAATCTTTCCTATACTTCGTTGAGATTTTTAGGTCAGATGAACATTTTATCTATGGATCAGGTTCAACCTTATGGATTTCTTTTGCATTAATAATGCTTTAAAACCAAGTCAAGCACTTTTCATTTTGTTTATATATCTATATATATATATTTATGCACCAGACATGGTATTAATATACTCATAATATCAAGCCTGAAGCAGTGAGCAAAAAAATTGAGACATGAGACAGAGTGTAGAAAAAAGGCAGCGCTCCCTTCATTTCATGTTATTGGGTCAATTAATTGAGGAGTTTTAATTATTAATACACAAGTACCAGGAGTGGTGGGGGGGAAAAAAAAAACTGAAAAGAAACGTGTGAACTTGTGAACTCAAAATATTTTCCATATCGTCTGAGTGAGACATCAAAGAAAAGAAGAAGAAGAAGAAAAAAACAGCAACACACACTGCTGCAAGGCCTTTATCAAATATTCTTTATATCTCTCAATTTCTTTTCTCAGTTGTCTTTGAGTCTTTCGCTGAGACGTCTGAAAGTGGGGCAACGCTGTTCGGTAATCACTTCTCAATTCTGTACGTTTTCCATTCTGTTCTTCCTATTCATCTGATGTCCTTTCCTATGTATTTCCTATAACAGCTCACAGATTATATGTACTCTGTCATTTGTCATAACAATCATCTACGCACTGGAAGAGTATTTCCGTTATCGAGGAACCGTGAACTCGATCATCTTTAATTCTAAAGAGCTATTTTTTTCTTGAGATTAATTCAGAAATCCAGCAACAACATGTATTTTCAAAGGAACTTTTGTGCAGATTAATACTGTGGCGATGGGGAAAAAAAAAGAAAGAAACGTGGGAACAGAATACGATGCGTCAGAGCTCAGGATAAAACAAGTACGAGTTATTGTGTTTACGCTTTTCCAGACATGATTTTTTTCATCATCATGCCATTGTCATCATAACTAACTTATTACTCCTGACTTTTACAACTGCCCAAGCTTTAACTGAAAGCTGAAATCGAAAGACAGTTGACTTTATTTTGCCTTTGCCTCTGTGCTCACTCACTCTCTCTTTTTCTCTCTCTGTCTTCTCATCACGCTGCACTGAGCAGAACATGACAGCAGCCGTTGTGGGCAAACACGCACGCAATGTGTAAGATCACTTAGTGTGGCCCAGCGGAAGGTTACGTGACGAGGGCCAAGGCTTCCTGACACGCAAATCGCTCGTGCTTGAGCAGAGCGGAAGCGCACTAACGTTCTGGATTTCGACCCAATAAAACAGTATGATCTGACAACAAGATCAGGTCCGTGACTGAACCCTGAGGAATTTACCACAGCTCTTATCATTGAATTCTCACCTCTGATTGGTGATTAATTGTCTGTAAGAGCGGCTGCAGATCACAGGTTTATGTGAATACACTTCATTTCTATAGAAACGACACCTTCTCTCGAAACTGCATGACATACTTGCTCGATATGAGCAGTTTCAATTATATGATTTAGATTTCTATAAGAAGATATTTAGTTCCGTAAGAAATCTGTTAGAAATTCGTAGTAAGAGAGAGAGAGAGAGAGAAAATGAAGCTGGATAGAGAATAACTTTATAATTTGCTGTAATCTAAACAGCAAAACTAATCCACTAGGTTCATGGAGATGTTCTACATCCATGTCATAAGAAATGGAGAAAAAATATGAGGTGTTATACTTTCACTATAATTCACTATAAGATGAATAAAAGTTCTGTTTCAGAAGCTCTGAATCCTCACAGATCACCACACTTGTTGTGTACGTGATGACTTTGCTGTAAGAGCAGGACCCTGAGTGATTTAGTGTCAATGGGTCAAGTTGATCTCATAATCAATGGTATAAAATGCTAATGCTTGTATTTTTAAGTAACATGTTGAGGACCTCTTATTGGGTGCTAAAATAATAATAATAATAATAATAATAATAATAATAATAATAAAATATTTTACATAGCTCTTTTTACAAATCTAAGGTCATGTTACTGTATATTTCTTTAAGAAAGGGAAAACGTATAATGTTCTGATATTAATAAACAATAATATCTAACTAACTTTGGGGGTTAAACCAGGTCATAAAAACACTATTTAAGGTTGAACATTACAATATTTTTGTGTCCCGTAATCAGTGGACAGAAAGGGTCAATATACACAGGATCTCGGTCTTGGATGTGGAATTATGTAATAATAATAATAATAATCATCATCATCATCATCATCATCTGATTCACAATAAAAGATACGCTGTTATTCTCATACAGTAAATGGATTTCATTCATTACAGTTTATTAGAATGACGTTGCGAAAGACACAAACCCTGTCTTTAACCTTTCTGAACTCAGTGGAGTCTCTCGCAAGATACATTATTATATATTGATATCTCTATATATACAGTATATATGTATCTTGCGAGACACTCCATTGAGTTCATACACAGATCCAGGAAAACTTTTGCAAACCCAGACAAACAAACACACAAAAATACACACTGACACACAGTAGTGAGTTTTGTCACTGTCTACACAGTGTGTGCATTACATAAATGAGTTCAACACATGTGCCAGTGCATATGAGCCATACAACACTGAAGCTCCAGAAACACACACGTTTCACATGAGGATGCACAAGCACGTACCTTCATTATTGGCTGTGCTTTTGGATCCCAGCACCTGCAAGGAAATAATCCACAGAAGGAGAGGCAGTAGCCCTGGATCTGATGCCATCATGCGAATGTGAGGAGCGCAAGGAGAAGCACTCTCTCTCTCTCTCTCTCTCTCTCTCTCTCTCTCTCCCTCTCTCTCTCTCTCAGCAGGGAAGCGGAGCTTGAGGCTCAGAGCAGGAACTCTGAGTGCATTCAGCTGACTTAAAAACCGCCTGCCTGCTCTCGGGCACACGCAATGCTGCCAGGCTCGGCTCAGGGGGGTGTGGTCAGAGCTGTCTGTCACTCTTTGGTAGCCAATCAGATCACAGCGATCGGAATATGCACTACATATGCACTATGGATTACCTCCCAGATTGTTTATTTGCATGAATTTATATTAATATGCATAGAACAAGAGTGTTCCCTGTTTCGAGTTGGGCATGAAACAGCAGGAATGTAAATGCCTGGGAGAATATGACGCATCATTTTGGGTGCATTCAACTTTTAATTACGATAGCAAGTGCTTTATGTACAAGCCAAAACTATAAGGTCATATAAATAGATTCATAAAGCATTATACACATTGTTACGATTATTATAATGTTCTTGTTAATACATTGGGAAAATGTATTTCAGTATTATTATTATTATTATTATTATTATTGCATTTTGTATTCGCAAAGTTTGCAAGTTTAGATATATTTTTGGGGTTGTTTGTTTTCAGGAATATATAATATAATATATATATTTCCTAAAATTGTCTGTAAAACTGTATTCCATTTATATGAAAAATAAAATATGTTAAAAGAAAATAAATAAATTGTACAACAATTCTTTATAAAGGTATTACTAAAATTATTAAAAGTAAATAAAAGCAAAATTAATCATTGTATAAAATCTAATAACACTGTGCATGCCGTAATCACATGAAATACATATACATAGGTATTTGATAATATAAACTCAATCCTCTGGTCATGGTATTTTTTTTCGCTCCGTTCGCTGATCCTGCAGCTGCTGTAGAGGACAGAAAGAATATAAGGAATAGAGGGATGGAGGGATAAAGAGGAAGAGAGGAAAGAGAGCGGGCCGCGGCCTGCCTGCCAATGCCGTGTACTCAGAACACAGGGGAGAGTTTGTCTTGGCCCACAATCGCTACCTCTCTTTCCCTCAGAGCCAGAACCCGGATTCAGACGTGCCGACAGGCCCCGAGAGCCGGCTGCCAAAACATCTGAATCTCCTGGATCTATTGTTGAAAAGTTGGATTTGGTGTTTAAAACCCATTCATGGTTTTACTTCGTAGCAGATTTTGTTATACAGAAATTTCCAGTTGTAACCTTTAGCTGAAAATACTGATGTGTTACAGAAACCAACATTATAACAAGTTTATAACCGAGTCGATTCTGATTGGTCCAGTGTAATATTCATTAGCATTTTCAATTTCTAATTTGTAATTTTTGTTTCAATAATAACTAA
The DNA here is from genome assembly GCA_030068275.1 of Clarias platycephalus. NCBI lineage: Eukaryota > Metazoa > Chordata > Actinopteri > Siluriformes > Clariidae > Clarias > Clarias platycephalus. Next base: position 3,972,059 of record JAQQZT010000016.1, on the reverse strand, counting down.
TTACGGTTAATCATTTAGGCTTTTTTTTTTTTCTTTTTTTTTTTTTGAAGATGCCCTTATTTAGGCCGACTTACATTTTCATCTCATTATACATCTGAATAGTTAAGGATGTTGCTCAAGGGCCCTGGACCTGCACCTGGACAACTTGGTGGTTGTGGGATTTGAACCTGTGACCTTCCGAACCGTACTCCAATCAGCATCAGTAGTTTGATAAGATAAGATAAGATAAGATAAGATAAGATAAGATAAGATAAGATAAGAATATCTTTAAAGTCATTATACTGGGTGCAATGAAAAATAAGCGCAAAATATGTATTACTGTAAGAGCAAAATAAGAAAATAAATAAAATAAATAAAAAGCAGCATTTAATTATATACAGTTGAATTATATACTATTTAAAAATAGTAAAAAAAAAATTAAAAAAAAGACAGAAGTGTAGGGTTTATGTCATGTTAAGTCATGTTGGGGAGGGATTTAGGTTAGAGATTTAAATAATTTCCTGATTACAGTACTTGCTGACATTTTGTTGCTGTTGTTTGAAAGATGATAAAATTTAACCACTTATATATTATTCTACACCTCTTCTAACTCCATGCTCTTTCTGGATTTCTATTTCTTTCTACATTGTAAAACAATGCTAAAGGCATCCAAAATATGCAATAATCTCCTTTGAACAGTAGTGTTTAAGATATGTCTGCTGCTTATGCTCTGTGAACCCTTCATAATGCTTCTTTCTGATTTCTGAGGCTAGTAACTAAATGAGCAGAGGTAAGTGTTGATCTTGCTTTCCTGGGTCTTCATGAGAGACAGTTTCATCATGGTGCTTGATGGGTTTTGCCTTTGACAATACAGCAAAAACTGTTCCAGAATAGCTGACCTTCATGTCTTTGAATAACAACTGACAGTTGCTTTTGTTACTTAATTACCTAATGCCATATGTGTTATTTCATAGTTTTGAATCAAGTATTGTTCTGGAATGTACAGTAGAAAATAAATGTAAACCTGTGTCCAAACTTTGACCGATACTGTGTGTGATGAACATGTTTGTATTCTATAATATGGTATTTAGATGTGTAATGGTCAAAATCAAACAACATACAGTTTTGTGGACATACGATAATTTTTTTATTAAATCATCAATACAATCTTCTTAACTTGTCTTCACTAATGTACAATCACTGTTTGCAGAGATATACGGAATATTACTGCATTTACAGTATAACATATTTATAAATACCTACTGTGCCTTCTGTACACATGACCTCCACGATCATATTTTATACATTTGTTATTTATTGTAAATAGACCACTTATACACTTCGTTAGATCGTCACTGTGCTAAGTACATCTACAAAGCCACTGAAATGCGGTTACTGTAGGATCTAACGAAGTGGTCTATTTATTCTCGTAGCACCATGTCCATGTCCATGTACCCCAACCTCGTGCCCTGAATCTCCTGGAAATTAGGTTGGGGTACACCCTGGACATAATGCTAGTCTATTATAGGGGACAAGCACACACACACACACACACTCACACACTATGGGCAATTGAAAAACATTAATTAGCAATTAGCATAACCTGCATGATATGACCTGGAAGAAACTCATTAAGCACAGGAGGATACTTCACACAGGGCAAGGCCATGATGCTAACCACTACACCACCATGCCACCCTAATCTAATCTAATCTAATCTAATCTAATCTAATCTAATATAATATAATATATATAATCTAGCCTAATCAAATCTAATCTAATCTAGTAATGACTTATGAATACTACTTATAATGCATTATACTATTATTTTGGTACGATAATTAATCGCGCACTATAAAGACAACTTTAAAACATAATACCCTGTCATAAATAATTATACGGCACTATAATTTGATGCAAAAGTCTTCACAGATTATTCTAAACATGATTTTCTTTTTTATATATAAAAACAATGTTTTTGTTTCTTTGGACATGTCATGGCAGACATTTTGTGTCTTATTATGTAGTCAGTAATGCATCATCTGATCTGCTGATCAATATTTTTATTATCCTTTAAATACACAGTTTTTCCTGCCTTGAGCCTTCATAACACTGTGCATGAAAACTGCCTGATTTGTCGCCTCCATCTTCCAATATCTATCTTGTCCAAGTGTGTGTGTGTGTGTGTGTGTGTGTGTGTGTGTGTGTGTGTGTGTGTGTGTGTGTTATTTGAGAGACTTCTTTAGCACCTAATCCTCTGGAGTCCTCCGCCTCAGCCGCTTAGCTGTTCCACTTTCATTAAACATATGCAGAAAAACACAAGCAGGAAAACAATGCCGCCTTATTACCATTTCGACTCGGGCTTGTTTCTGCATCGACTGAAAGCAGCCGCCATCTCTTTCAGTGTTAGAACAAAACGACACACAACAAAAAACTCTGACCAGAAAGGTGAGTTCTTGGACAAAGCTTTTGTAGTCAGTGTTATAAAAAAAAACCCTCCTTACTGAAATGAAGGAATGTGTTGTTGTTATACAATTCCTCATAACTGTGACATATATGTGTCATATGCAGTCAGGACATCACTGCAGGTTACTGTTGTCTGGTTATGTTCAGTAACAGTGCAATGTTACCTTTAATAGTGGTTGTTTATCATGGTTAACACAATTTGTTAAGGTGATGACAGGTCCTGTCATGTACTATGTGTGTTTTATGAACATTCAAAATGAAAAAATTCCATCATGACACAAGACATCAATATGTATAAACATTCACATTGTAACATGTATCAGATCGAGGGCTGTTATTGCCAGTTATAATGTTGATAAAACTGTAAATCACATGACATAGCATTTTACGATTTTATAAAACCATTTTATATATATATAGTCACAGCGTGCGCCTGTGATGAGCGTGCGCCCAAATCTACTATCGCTCCTCGCTCACTCTGTAGACTCCCTAGATAGGTGGCACCTACGGAGCTGCCTATTTGGGCTGGCTGGTGATAATTAACGTTAATAGGATCTCGGGCTTGCTCCGCATTATAAAAGCAAGGTGCAGAGTTGAGTCCGGGGTCCGGGAAGTACGTGATGCGGTGGAGCAGGGGAGAGTGCCATGTGAGTGGGGCCACCAATATGATGCGCCCCAGGGACTTTTAAATAAATTAGAGGAAAAGGCCACGAGGAGGTCTGTGTTAAGGCCCCCAGATCCTAGCCGGGAAAGCCACCCAGCCGACGGTTGTCAGCGTGCAGGAGCGCTGCCTCCGCGTTCTCTGTTCTGCCACTCTGCCCACTGCCACCCATCGTCAGCTGTGTGCCCGCATGCCAGCTAGGCACTGCCCCGGGATCTGCACATGCACAATCTTTCCTTCCCTTTCTTTCCATCCTCCCTCCTTTAACCCCTTCCTTCCCCATTTTTCCTAAATAAATTATCCTTTTTCCCATAAGACCTCGCCTCGTGTCCGTGCTTCATGCTGCCGCCCGTGCAACGTGGGTCGAACCCATATATATATGTGTAATAATAATCTTATTACAGTGTCATTACACAGTATATTACAGTTTCTGACAGGTTATTATCCATTAATAAACTAGACAAAAGAATGCATTATAAGTAGTGTTTCTAACATATCATAGAGCACATTAGAGCACAGAAATGCAATGTCTAATATTATAATGAAATAAAAAAATTATAATATAATGCACATAATGTTCTCAATGCATTATACATACATTACAACATGCTACATGTATATAAACACACAAACATACACACATGAACATATTCATGTTTATAATTCCTTATTAATACATTATAACATACTCTATTTAAACTCTTTATCTCTCTCTCTCTCATACAAACACACACACACACACACACACACACAAATGTTTATAATGCTTTATGAATAAATTATAGCACACTATGTGTATAGAAACAAAGGTTTAAAATCCAGGTTTATAATGTCTTGCAAATATATGTTGATATGCTATTCTTACACACACACACACACACACACACACACACACACACACACAGTACAACATATTCATGTTTATAATGCCCTATGAACACCATGCCATGTTTATCATTACACACACACGCACACACACACACACACACACACACACACACACAATCCATCATACACACTTCTTTCATATTCATCTTTATGGCTTCACTGAAAGCCATAACAAACCACGGCAGTCACTGTTTATGACCTTTATAGATGGTGCGACCAGATAAGTTTATGTAGGCTTAATGAAGGCCTATGAACACTGTCGTATTACCAGTGAAGAGATGACAGACAAAGCAGCTCGGCTCTTCAGTCATTTCCCAGCCTTGATTCGCAGCCTTGAGGTGCATCCTTGTGTTTCTTGATAACAACTGCCACACACAATCTGAAGATATTTTCTAGTAATACCTTTATGTTTTTTTTGCCTGATGTCCTAAAATGATGTCATGCCATATGCTGGCTGGAGGCAGAATGTGTGTCAGCTTCGAGGAGGGTAATGGAGAGGAGCGGTGCTGGTGTGGAGAGCGCCCAGCCAAGACCTGCATCTGCGCCCGATAGGAGGTGAGCAGGAGCAGTTGGCGTGCACTAACCTTGAATTACCTGCCCGCTTTGGCATTTTGTGCACTGTGTGATGGCAGATGGCGGGGGTCACTCTGGAAGACTCGGACATCAGGTGTCGGCTATATATAGGCAGAGTGTGACGAGCTCATTTAGTGTAACACTTTGTTTATTTGAAGCCTCTGCCTTTCTGTTTATGTTCAGCAACATCACTGTAACCTGTTGTGCATCCTATATTTAAACTGCAATTAAACTGAGAGCCAGTTCACTATGAAAGAGAACAAGGAGAAAGAAAGAAAGAAAGAAAGAAAGAAAGAAAGAAAGAAAGAAAGAAAGAAAGAAAGAAAGAAAAAGAATAATTGATTAAAAAGAAAGACAAACAGTGGGATGCATGGCACATGGAGACAGAGAGAGAGAGAGAGAGAGAGAGAGAGAGAGAGAGAACTTCTGCTCCCAGAAGGTGCTCAGGTCGGTGTTTGGAGTTCAGTAACGCAAGGAGGAAGATTATGTTAAAACTTGCTGAACTGGACTGAGGTGGATTTCAAGTTACTGCTGTTGTAAAGCCCTGAAGCTTGGCCTCACCATGACGCAGACACACAGGTGGCGGTAGTGCTGAGTCAGAAAACTAATCTTATTGTTCAATAACAAAAAGATCTGTGACAAAATGTGAGGAATAAATATAAAGACATGATAACATCTAAAGTTTATGCACTGACTAGCTGTATATAGATTGACTAAATCAGTCACTAGTGAACAGACAGTTTTCAAAGTTGATGTGTTGAAAGCAAAAAAAAAAATGGGCAAGTGTAAAGATCTAAGTAACTTTGACAAATGGTGATGTCTAGACAACTGAGTATCTTCAAGATAAGCATCTTCAGAACAGCAGGCCTTGTGAAATGTTCCTGGTGTGCGGAGGACAGGACCTACGACAAATGTTACAAAAACAGTGAACCAGTAATAGGGTACGCGAATGCAAGTTTGGAACAAAGTCTAGCCATCTGGTTCGATTCCACAGATGTTTTTTAATTATTATTATTATAGTTATGCTTGAGTCTTATTGAAATGAAAACATTTTACTGTTCCATTTTTTATTTAGACCTTTAAAGTACTTAAAATCTCATCTGTGCTTCTTCTCTATTAAAAGTCAATGAAGTAGAGGCCTTGTGCATTTTAGTTTAAAGCCTCTAAATAAGTTTATTTTGTAGAGAATATTAAGATCTATGATGAGCTGGATCAGACATAACATAGTAGATACGATTTAATTTTTTAAAATTAATAAATCCATTTGAAAGTTATAAGTAAAAAAAAAAAAAAAGCTGATGTTTTTAAAGCTAAAGTTTTTAGTTGTTTTTTTTCCTGATTAGGGGGAAAAAATATTTTTACTTTACTAGCTAAGAATTAGTCTTAGCAATTTAGGGGGATGCTGCACATTTGAAAAACATTGACAAACTTAATTTCATTACAAATGAGGCAAATTGAAGAGTGAGGTGCCAATGTTATGTCAAACATGTTCAGCTTGATTAATTAAAGAAATTACGATATGTCTGGGCTGAGGCTGCTTTAATTAAAATCTGGTGTAATTAGTTGTCTTTATAAAGGTTCATTCATCTCTTGTTGACTCTCAACAGCCTTTTACACCAACAATTCATTAGATTGCACTCTTTAGCATTAGTCAAGTGTGGTAACTTCTTAGCTTCGTTTAGTTTGAGGATGTATGTCTTTTGTTATTAACGTCACCCTGCCTTGCCAGGATCTATAGACATGGGCCCAACTCCGTATAATCAGCTCATCAGGGTTTCAAATGCGCCTTATCACCGAGGCTCATTTCTGATTCACAGGAGTTGCCTTGCATAAAAAAGTTTTCTGACAAATGTCATCTACTGCCTTGCAAATTAGCTTTGGGCTCCATTGAAAGAGTGTGTTCTTCTACCTTCTAATAAAACTCCTTGGCTGCACAACTTTATTGACTGGATCCACATGATATTAAGCAGTGATGCGTCTTCTCTGGCTCTCAGAAATACCCTGGAATTAGTGACTTGGCCCAGGACAGAAGCTCCTTGTCAGAAGAAGTCTGTAATATTCTTCATTTTTATGCTTGCAGTAAGTAGAAGGTAATTAGGGGGATAATTATCGCTTTATCACTGGCAGGAGGATGATGTTTTCCCATGATGTATGATCACTAAAAGAGAGCCTAATTATGATTAATTATCTTGAAATGACATTGAGGTTTTATATTTTCTGCTCATCCATGCAGGACTCCTGACCGCCACTTTTTTAATCTCTTTTTTTGTACCCCAGTGCTCCTAGGGTGAGCCGTTTTGGAACATATTCACTCAAAGATGATTTTGTGTTTCAAACACAGCTTCCCTCTTGTCTGTTTGAACCTGAGCTCGCCAGAATAAAAGCTATGCAAATGGAAAGAAAATTATTATTTAGCGCACGCCTCGTGCTCACAGCGTCAGGACCAGACCGTAGAGGTTGACACATTCAGCTTGGTATTGATCACAGAGCTCTGAGGATCGTGAGAGGATCTTAAACCGGTGAACTTTTCAGTAACGGGTCACTGCAATTAAGGCGTGCTGGTGCTTTTGTGTCTGAAAGAGAGGGGGTAATTAGCTTTTCTGTTTCTATGTAGTGAACAGGATTGTTCCAATTGTGAGGTGGAAGAGGGGGCAATTAATTATGGAGAAAAGAGCTCGTTTTTTGGGAAAACGACCGATGTACATTTAATGTACATTTTTTGGTCTTGGATTTTTATCAAATTGATCATGTGATTATTGTTATTATATAGTATACATGAGGTGTTAAAGTGAACCAGAACTGAAAGTTCTGATGAGTAAAGAAGTAAAAGAGATCATCATTTACAGAACACATTCAAGCACCGTGATGATGACGAATGATGATACCGGCTGATCCTGGAACCCACTTGTCACCAACTTGTAATGAATGAGTGTTTGTGGGAACTGTACATACAGTACATCATTCACCAACACCACTTGCACATTACAGGAACTCAGCTAGGAGTTATTACCACGTCCCCCGTCTTAAATGATGCTTTTTAAGCTGTTCTACTGAGTATGATAAGATGCGTGTTTGTGTGATTGTTGCAGCATGAAGATTTTAGATTAAATTATATTAATACTATTGTAAGGGGATGTTTTATTGTTTGTGTTACCAACAATGCATGATTGTTTTAATTTTATTTATTTATATAGGTTTTAAAACAAAGATAATGCAAATGTTAATGGGATACTTATAACCATAAAGAATAATATTAGTATTATACAGTATTAGATAGATAGATAGATAGATAGATAGATGGATAGATGGATAGATTCAGAGGGAAGGGAAAGAAGTCGCTTCAGAGCAAAATTAGTTGGCTCTCAATTGAGTCAATTGACTCTTCAGTCAGTCATCTTCTATACCGCTTTTATCCTTATATACAGGGTCGCGGGGACCTGGAGCCTATCCCAGGAACTTAGGGCACAAGGCGGGGTACACCCTGG
>JAQQZT010000016.1:3952867-3963907 GCA_030068275.1 Clarias platycephalus | reverse complement strand
ATAGATAGATAGATAGATAGATAGATAGATAGATAGATAGATAGATAGATAGATAGATAGATAGATAGATAGATTCAGAGGGAAGGGAAAGAAGTCGCTTCAGAGCAAAATTAGTTGGCTCTCAATTGAGTCAATTGACTGATTTGTATAATATATATATACTGTGTTTTGCCTCTAATTGAGTTTAGCCTTATAATTATGTCATAACTGTATACAATCTTAATTGATTTGTAAGTTACAAAATCCAATAAAACCTGTAGGAGAGGTAGATATTCAATGTTTGTGTTTAAAAAGAACTTCATTAAAGAGCGATTTCTGCTGAGCTGACAGAGAAAGCAGGACTCTCTCCTTCTCCCTCTCCCACTCTCCTTCTCTCTCTCCCTCTCTCCTTCACTCTCGATCTCTTGCTCTTCTTCCATCTTTCAGCGTACAACTCTCTTATTCCTCCCTCGCTTCCCTCTCCCACTCAAACGAGACAGGCAGCAGCGAACTGGAAGGTGGGAGGACAGGAGAGGAGACAAAAAAGCTTGTCACGGTGCGCTAGCCGTTTTTGTCACTTTGAGAGCAGAGCTGGTAAGCGAGCTAGCAGCCCCAGCATCCGTTTGTGGGAGGCAGGGTGAGATGGAGTTCATCTGGAATCTCTCCATCCCAAATATGCTGCAGAGAAAGAGATTGTGTGGAGCTTGGCAGTGCTGTGGTGGTTAGCGTGCTAAGTCCTGATGCCACATGGGTGCAAATCTGAACAACAGCAGCTGCAATGTTAAAAAAAAGAAAAGAAAAACAACACGGAAAAAAAAAATAGATATGTTTGTATTATTAGGTGATGGTTTAGCATTTTTATACAAATATAAGCCATGTCCTGTTTCGATTGCTCACGTTAACACATGGAGAAAGCCCGTTGTGCTTCACAAAATTCACAGCCAGATAGCACGTATTTAAATGTGACAAGCATGTTAGCAGGGGTTCAGAGGCACTGTGGGAAATTTTACTAGCAATTACATGTTCTTAGTAAGACTTTACTAAAAAGTTTTACATTGAACACATTTAGGAAGCTAAAACCATTATTTCTCCAATAAATCCCTAAAGAGCCCTTAATGATCTTGTTTTAAGAGGGTTCTTTGTTTCCTAAAACTTTTTAAATGTTTTCTCACATAGAGCCATGTTTTTAATGGAGCTAAGTCCCCTGAACTAGAAGAAGCAAAAAAGTTTATTTTAACTAGAGAACTTTTATCACATGTTCATTTTCCTTTTATGCTTAAGTAAGGGTTAATTTCTAAAAACTCGAAACCCTTCTTTATTTGTATAAAAATGCAAAACCATCACCTAATAATGCAAACATATCTATATTATTTTTGATGTGGTTTTTCTTTTCTTTTCTTATTTTATTTTTTTTGACATTGCAGCTTGGGTTTTAGAATTCTAAAAAAGGACACAATAAAGGACATCTGAACTGCTACATAATTCATTTGTAATATAATATGGTATTGCTATGACATGTTTATGACACCATCATGATAGTCTTATGCATGGGATCTATAGTAGTCATTTGTGTTAGTATTAATTTATGACAGGTTGCAAGAGGAATTGTCATGTGATTTTGGTCTTGACTTGTAAAAGAGCGTATGGAATAAAAAGGAAGGTAACACTTTATTTAAAAAGTTAATACTGTATAAGACCTGCTTTCACTGTTCATAACATCTAAATTGCTACACTTGATTACATGAAACATAATACATTATAGAACATCGTAACAACTGACTTTGCAGCTAGAGAATATCAACTAAATGGAAAGTAATGATGCATTCGCATGAATCTTTATGACCGCTAATGTAAGTCTTCACTAACATTCATAAAGGTTTATTGAGACAAACATTAACTGTCGGTAAAAAGAAATTAATTACATTGATTTTAATGTGGAGTTGACATAAGACCTGCTTCCGCTCTTCATAACATCTGTTGTGTTACACTTTTTCATGACTTTTCTGTTCAGTGCAGTCCTGGCTATTAAACCTTTCAAGGTTTTCTCCAGAGACTGAACAACTTTTTAAATAAATGTATATATTTTTCATAAAGCTTAATAAGCCCTTTACAGCGACTCATATCTATTTACATAAAATATCCATTAAAAAGGTACATTCCAGAAGACATGAGTTGTCAAAGAATGCTTTTGTTTGATTATGATGTCTAGTTGACATACTCTTGACATTCACTTCTCATAACCCCTGTATTGTTGCACTTGCTTATGCTACATACAGTACATTAAAAGGTCATAACAAATTACTTTGCATATACAGTAAGTACAGGTCCAAGTAGAACCTGTAAGGGTTTTTTTTTTTTTTTTCAACATTGATGACAAGCAACATACACTTTTGGGTCATTGTGTAAATGAAGTCCTACATGATGAGAAAAGCGTAAGAGCTGTGTCCATAATGCGACATGACGTGACAACTGAGACAAATGACATGGATTTTTGTCTGTAAAATTACAGTGTAATTACACTGGCTTACATAAAAACGTTTAGGCATGCACTGTGTCATTATGACGTGTTTATGACACCATTGTGCCAGTCTCATGACCCAGGCTTTCCATTCAAGTATTACATTTTGAAATAGACTGTTTTCTTTTCCAAAACAAAACCAAGGAATTTCCTGGACTCAATCCAGATGAACTCTTCTGCCAAAACCAGGCAGGGGGGTGAAGAAACACACACAGGGTCCATTTTCTTAACAGCTGGGAGTTCAATTAGCAGTTGATAGGAGAGCAGGAGTTGGACGCAGAGTTGGTTTCCGATTCCTTATTAAAAGGGGGGACGGCGTGGGCCGCCGCAGCACCGCGGGCCAGAATAGAAGAGTAATGTTCCTCTGCGCACAGCTGCTAACTGACAACAAAAGGCTTGTCACGATGATTAATGACTGGGGAAGCCTCGCTTTGTTACCAGTGCTGCACTGTACAACGTTAAACGCTACTAAAGTTGGGCAAAAGTGTTGTGGGAGGGTGGCACAAAGCAGCATTACTGTTCAGAGGGACGGTAAACACTTGTTAAAGTCTGTGCAGTGTCTGGGGATAAAAATAAATAAATACACACAAACACATACACATAATGCCCGAACTGGAAGAGAGATGTGACTGAAGTTACATACAGTAACGCTAATATGAAATTAATGGCGAATAAAAGAGCGACAGTGGAAGATTTCCCACACGGATCCCTGTTTGTCAGCGGTATTATGAGATCGTTTATCTTTGACATTCAAGTCAATGAGGTCAAAAGTCATCATGGCTTAACATTTAACGTTTTTTCTTACTTCCTGGAGCTAAATTTATTGCGAGCTTGATATGACAGACCAGAGGGAAAAACATTCTCTCATTGATTTTCATGTCAGCTAAAAACTTAGAGAACATTGCTCATTTCTTCATCTTATCATACTTGCATTTCTTGATTTTTTTTTCCATCTTTTTTTCTCAGCTTATAATTCTTTACAAAGTTCTTATAAAGTGTTATAAATACATTAGTAAAAGATACAGTAAAATAATTTAGGAACTATTTCGAAAAAAGCCTATATTATAACTGCATACTAATAATTCCTTCTATAATAATAATAATAATAATAATAATAATAATAATAATAATAATATAATTCCTCTTGGTAATAATTCCTTCTATAAGTGCTTCTATAAACACTATTAATGCTGCATTAGGTTCTAATCATGTCAGAATACAGTAACACTGTCTACAAAGCATTTATTTACTGTAGAAATAATTAAAACTGCACTTATAATTGTTTTTATTAGTAATGATTCCTTGGAATTTTTATTAACTCTAATAATTCATTATAAACTTGTAATTATGTACTGTGTATACTGTACCTCAGTATCATATGTATGGTTGCTAATAAATACACATATGTATGAATATTAATAAATACCACAGCTGTGCAGAACATGTGACATATTAGTGATTAGTGACCCTTGTATTAAAACATAATTATAATTTATTAAGAAATTGCTTATCACATTATAAGCGCTCAATGCTTATAAATGCTTATAAAATGCTTGTAAGGAATTGCTGCCAACTTGGAAAAATATAAGCAAAGTATAAGCATGGTTATAATGAGTTATGAAAATGGATTTCATAGAAGTGTTACAAAATTATGTATTTCACAGTATTACAGCTTTATGACGGATTATAAGAACTTTAAAAGGTTACACTGAACATACATTAAAAGCTTACAAAGACTTATGAGGATAGTTATGAGTTATGAGTATTTATAGAAGATATTACTGAATTACACACAGTATAGTGTTTTATTACAGTTTTTGGACTGTATGGGGGATGTGGCAATAACTCCCAGCTGAATTCCTGCAATGTGCAAGTGCCAGTTAGTGAATGACTGGGTGTACAGTTCCCATAGACAGACGGACTTGGCCGTAAGTTTGATGACAAGTCCTCTATTGATTTTCAAGGATGAGGCGCTCAACTTGCTGCATGTTTATGGGACTGACTGCAGTAGGCTCCGAGTTCCGAGTAGGATCGTCGTTCACGGATGTAAAGCCTTCTTTAAAAGGTTTGCTCTCTTTAAATGTTTTACTGCTGCTAAAAGTCTCATCACCGTATTGTGCTTGAAGTTCATTCACCAGAAGTCCCAGTTTGACTTGAACACCCCTTATAATAAATTGTTAACAGGAAGAGGAATAAATGGACCAATTTGCAGAAAGGTTTGTACACAAATGCAGTTTATCTTCTCTGAAGTGAAGCAACGAGCATCTGTGGCTTTCAGCATTTTATTTATTAGATTCCATTCGACAGCTCTGCTACAACCTGCCATCGATTCCTCCACAAACAAGCTGTTAGTGACTTTTAACTGGATTTCGAGGTCCGCTACTACACTCAGTCCCCCTAACATTACAGAATCGTTCTATCTGAGAGATTCTCCACACATTTAAGCTCATTGTGTATTCACACAGACGCGTGTCTGGCTCAGTCTTCTCTCACCATGGATTTTTTTTCACCCCAGGCTTTTGTGTGATGGGACCCGCCTGGGATCGCACTGTTGTGATGCTTTAAGTGAGAGAGAAATCAAACCTTTAGACACAGTGTCACACAGGTTATGAACTGTAGGATGGACTGTGCGCCTCACTGACAAGCTGAGCATCATGGGAATATCTGAGGAAGACAGGAGAGGGAAAAGTGAAGCAGGCTTTCGGTTCTGACCTTAATGATAGAAAAACAAAAAGGAAAAAAGCAAATGTCTTTGTAACAAACTCGCTACTATTTATGTTAAAATGATAGCTTGCCGTTATCAGATTCAGGGAGGGTAAGGACCACCAGAGACTACAAATATGTATTCAAGTGTATTTACATTTAATATTTGTGCTGTACATCACACCACTCACACACGCAGGCCACTCATACCACATTCATTCAGTCCGTGGGAGCGATTATATAGAGTCCGTTCTCTCTCAACCCAAGTCCATATTTATAAAATAACAGAACCAGAGAACGTCCTGCCCCGCGCACGATGTCCTCCGCGAGCAACGTCTCCTTTAAGGTCGGTGCGGTGGTCACCGAAGAATCGGTTCCGCACGCACACTGCCGCTGCTGTGTTTCCCCGGGGGGCAGCCGACACACCTCAACACCCAGGAGAGCACACAAAACACAAACAAAAACCCTCCTGCATAGCAAGAGGCATGGCCGTGAATACTAGGCAAAAATACATGTAAACCATATGTGCCTCGGCGGGCATTACACCAACAAACAATAATAGCTTTTAGTATTTAGAACCTATTTATCATAGGCTGTGTAATGGCTGCTGTTACCTAGGCCCAGCCTCTCTTCTTCTTTTATTAACTTTACAGAAAAGGTCCCCACAGCACCCCCAACGGCCGGGAGCCCATAACCAGGCAACCGCCTGTTACACCCCCTCCCCCTCGGAAAAAGACGTGACTGCGCCATAAAAGGGCTTTATGTTGGCCACATGGACCAGAAATGGCCCGGCCTGATTTACCAATTCCACTCGGCAATTTACGTTGTTAAGAATCTTGAGGATTTTAGCTGGTCCTTTCCATTTGGGAGCTAGTTCGGCCATGTGCGAGTCCTCCACCCGAGACTGAGGAAAAGCACGGACCCAGACAAGATCGCCCTCATTGTATGTGACAGCCCGTCATCTGAGGTTGTAGTACTTTCCTTGGCGCTCCTGGACCTGGGCTATGTTGCTCCGGACCACCTGGGCTTGCTGACTGTGGAATAGGCAGCATGATCAGGTGCTATGGTTCGATGCAGCATTCGCTCCAGTGGTCCCTTTAGCTTGCGTCCCAGTGATATCTCTGCTGGGGTATAACCAGTGCTTTCCTGCCAGGCCGAGTTGATAGCAAACCGGAACTCTGGAAGCCACTGGTCCCACTGTTTGTGGTTCTCTTTGACGAATGCTGCGATTATGAACTTTAATGTCCAGTTTGTCCGTTCTGTGATATTGGTTTGGGGATGATATGCGGTGGTGAGCTTCTGGGTGACGCCCCAGTGCCGGCAGATGGAGTTGAGAAGTGAACTGCGGACCCCTATCAGAGACCAGGTAAGCTGGGGTGCCCCATCGGGTGAAAACCTCCCTAGTTAAAATATTGGCGATGTTGGGAGCCTTTACGGTCCTTAACGGAAACATCTCGACCCACTTGCTGCAGTAATCCACGACCACCAGCAGATGATGTTGGGATGACCAGCTGAAGGAGACCCCCATCTTGCTTAGGGATCTGACGATACAGGAACTGGTTTATTATGCAATAGTGTATCTTCTTCACATCAGGATCTAACTTTGCCTCTCTCCACAGTGGGTGAAGCGCCTCATCCTCCTTCTGAGCCTTCTGCAACTCCCCCCAGTCACATGGCAGACCCCACTGCAGATCATTGCCTTGGTGTACCGCCAGATGGGCGTCCGTGGTCTCTCCCTCCCAGCACCGTGACAGAGAATCAGGAACGGTGTTGCACTGCCCCTTACGATACTGGACTACAAATTCGAAAGCCTGTAGCCTGAGCACCCATCGAGTTAGGCGTGAGGAAGGGTTCGGCTGATTAAAAACCCATATCAAAGCAGCGTGATCTGTAATGAGGGTAAAGGCTTTGCCTTCCAGATACTGACGCCATTTCTCCACTGCTCATACTACAGCCTGACATTCTTTCTCTGACGCCGAATATCTGCTTTCAGCTCCATGCAGCAGCCGGGAGGCGTAGGCGATCACATGTTCCCCATCCTCGTGATCTTGGGTAAGTACCGCACCTAGGCCGACATTGCTGGCGACTGTCTGCACCTTGAAGGGGCGGTTGAAGTCTGGAGCCGTTAAAACTGGTGTGTGTTGCAGAGCAGTTCTCAGATCTTCAAAGGCTGACTGGCATTCGGGGGTCCACACACACTTGGCTCCTTTCTTCTTCAGGGCGTGCAAAGGAGCAGCATGCTCTGAGAAGTGGGGGATGAACCGGTGGTACCAACCAGTCAGCCCTAGGAAGCGCTGTAGCTCCTTCAGGTTGCAGGGAACTGGGTAAGTTTGTATCGCTGCTACTTTGGCTTCTTCTGTTGTTATACCTTCAGCTGATATCACGTGTCCCAGAAAGGAGAGAGATGACTGACAGAAGTTGCACTTTTTTAGATTGAGTGTGAGACCAGCAGTTTCGAGGAGTGAGAATATCTGTCGGAGATGGTCAAGGTGAGAAATGGTATCTTTTGAGTAGATAATGTCATCTATGTAAACAAAACATTACTTTCCAATCGCTTCAGCTAAAATGGAGGTCATGAGTCTTTGAAATGTTGCCCCTGCATTCTTTAGGCCAAAGGGAAGACGGAGGAACTCGTATTGGTTGTTCTTGGTAACAAAGGCTGTTTTGGGGATGCTATCTGGATGCATTCCCACCTGCCAATAGCCGCTGCGCAGATCCAGAGAGCTGAATACGGCAGCCCCGTAGAGCGCTTCCAGGATTTCGTGGACCTGGGGCATAGGGAAGCCGTCCAGCGGTGTTTTGCTGTTGAGGGCCCTAAAGTCCACACAAAAACGGGTCCCACCGGCCCTTTTACCCACTAGCACGACCGGAGCGGCCCATGGCGAGCTGGATGGCCTGATGATACCAGCCTCCAGCATCTTGGCGACCTCCTCCTCTACAATCTGCTGTTTGTGGACAGGTACAGGGTAAGCCGTTTTCCTGACTAGTCTCTCATCGGTGGTGTGTATATATGGTGAGTTAAGACCTTGGTATGGCCAATTTGGTTGGTGCACACAGTTGGCCATTCTAATAGCTAAGAATCGGTTCTTAGCTATTTATCATAGGCTGTGTAATGGCTGCTGTTACCTAGGCCCAGCCTTCTTTTATTAACTTTACAGAAAAGGTCCCCACAGCGCCCCCTACCGGCGGGGAGCCCGTACCCAGGCAACCGCCTGTTACACCTTGAATGGAGAAGAATTTACAGACTAAAACTTGGGTCAAACTAGGTTCATTAGGCTATATATACCCTTTATGACATCTCATATGAATTTAATATAAATCATTACTGTAAATTCAATTCGTGTCAATCTGACATAAGGATCTGTTTTGACACTTTTGATTACATGAATCCAAAAGAGGTTCAGTTTTCATCATTGCACAACAAGAAAGAGCAAACCTTCTGAATCAAATGTGTTTAGAGGAACTTGAACTCGAAAGGATTTAACAAGCTTCCAACAACATCCCATGCACTTTCTAAAAGCAGCATCTTGCAAGTAAAAAAAAAAAAATTTCTTTGGGGGTTTTTGTTCCTTCTCAGCAAAAATAACACGTCTCTATCAAGCCAGAGCCCAACCCATCATCTCAGAGTTATTCTGAGAAACATGGCATGCGTCAACGTTTCTTCTCCATGTGGCACAGCAGAGAAGGGGGAAAAAATAAAACTGGAGCATCCAAGCAGCGTCGATCTGCAAACCCAGGGTGTCGTCCTGATCTCATTCGAGGAGTCTGTGATGCGCTGTAAATCATTCTCACATTCCTTGTAATAATTAAACATAGATAATGAAAAATACTAAGAATTGTTAAAACTAAAACTAAATCCATTTAACGACCCTGTCAGTTAAAAAAAACTTGCTCGAATGTGCATAGTGTTTTTGAAAGTTTGTAAGCAAACTCACCAGCTGCTGCTGCTGTGTGGCCCTAATGAAGAATATTAACAAGCCTATGCTCTGAAACGCATAAACCTGTTACATGACAAGTTATAGCGAGTAACGTGTTCATAAACAACGTATGTCTATTCTGTATCTTATATAATGCACATCTGTCAATTTGTTAATGATTGTAATTAGCAAGCTGTTATTCTTTAAAAAAAAAAAACACTCATTCATTTGATCACTACATCATTTAGATTAACTGCGTTTTGACTGTGCTTAAACGCACCATTTGCATTATGGAATGCGAGAAATCAATCTGAAAAGACAGAGAGTGTTGATCTCCAAAGGCAGAGACAGACAGTAAGAGCAAATTTGGAATAAAAAGATATTTAAAAAAGAAAAAAAATAAAAACACCAGCTACTGCCAAAGTAAGTCTGACAATTCAAGAGCTAATTTTTTGGCTGTAATTAAAATAAACTATGATTATTATTAACTCATTGCGACCACCAACTCTCCTCTCAGCAAAACAAAAAAGAAAGAAAGACAAAAAAGGATAAAAACCAACCCCAGATGAAATTCTCACAAACGTCAAAATTGCGAGTGGGAGAGTGGGACTGTTTGGTGGAAAATAGGCAGAAATGAAAGGCTTCGGGTGTTCCTAATCTTCCATGCAGTGCCCAGTTCTGACTCTCTCTCTCTCTCTCTCTCATTTTCTCTTTCTCTCTCTCTCTTCATTTTGGAGAGGCTTATCTCTCTTTCCAGCTCTAATTTAGCAGATAGGAGCCTGGCAGCTTACACGAGCACTGTGGGAAAAAAAACTGCACATAAACTCAGCAGAGAACCAGGACATGAGCAGACGTAACAGCATAACACAGCATAACGCATTACCCCAACCAGCGCAGTAAACATCAGAAACCCCAACCGTCCAACACTGAGTGGATTTTATTTCTCTAATCTCTAATCTGATAGAGAAATTTCACCTAATTTGAAATGCTAAGAAACTTGAAATTGATATGTCAGAGCTTCTCTTCTTCGGTGTTATGGGCACTGATACAGTACTGCAGGCTAGAGGACATAAATATTTACTGTATATTGGTTACAGTACATTCTTAGCCTAATAGGTTTTTAAGGGTGTCCCCCCTCCTTCCCATAACAAATTGTACTATGGTATGTACTATAGTTTACTATAGCAAACTATAGAACGTACCATAATATGCCATAGTATTAATGCGTTACTTAGGCACTATAGTCCCTCTGTGTCCCTAGCCTCTGTGTCCCTAGCCTCTGTGTCCCTAAGCCTCGTCTCGTCCCTAGCCTCTGTGTCCCTAAGCCTCGTCTCGTCCCTAGCTTCGTCTCGTCCCTAGTCTCGTCTCGTCCCTAGTCTCTCCGTGTCTCTAGTCTCGTCTCTAGTCCTGTCTCTAGTCTCTCAGTGTCTCTAGTCCCGTCCTGTCTCTAGTCTCGTCTAGACCCGTTTCATGCGTGGTTTGTTGGAGGTCTTAACCTTTTGTTTCGCCATAGAGCCTGTGTTTCCTGTTGTACAGCTAAAGAACCTATGTTTCACCATAGAACCTATATTTCTACTCTCGTCTCTAGTCCTGTCTCTAGTCTCTCTGTGTCTCTAGTCCCGTCCCGCCGCTAGTCTCGTCTAGACCCGTTTCATGCGTGGTTTGTTGGAGGTCTTAACCTCTTGTTTCGCCATAGAGCCTGTGTTTCCTGTTGTACAGTTAAAGAGCCTATGTTTCACCATAGAACCTATATTTCCTTTTGTACAGCTAAAGAGCCTATGTTTCGCCATAGAGCCTGTGTTTCCTGTTGTACAGCTAAAGAACCTATGTTTCACCATAGAACCTATATTTCCTTTTGTACAGCTAAAGAGCCTATGTTTCGCCATAGAGCCTGTGATTCCTATAGTACAGAAAAGAAAGTCT
>JAQQZT010000016.1:3914458-3924561 GCA_030068275.1 Clarias platycephalus | reverse complement strand
CTCAGTAGTGAATATGATTTAAAATGTAGTGAAGTACAATACTTCAAACAAAACATACTTAAGTAAAAGTAAAATTAAACATTTTTAAAACTACTTTAAAAAGTAGAAGTACACAAAAAATCTACTTACAGTAATTACAGTAATGCGAGCAAATGTAATTCATTACTTTCCACCTCTGGTGGTTGGAACAGACATGAGGGGAAATGCGGTTGCTGCTAAGGTTGTTACATAAACAACCAATTTTTTTGTTGCATCTTTAGGCACTTTGCAGGCTATCACGGAAAAAACATTTGTTCCAATTTGTTTAATTTAATCTACATCACTTTTCATTTTATAGGGATTTAATTTAATAGGAAGAATTAATTTTCTCATTCTATATTTAAAATCTGCCTATTATTTTGAAAAAAAATAAGATTCATTAATTCGTTAAGTCATTTACAGCAGAGTGAAAAAAAAATGTATATCTTAGTTAGGAAACTGGGGTCAAAGTGCAGTGGATATCATCATCCTGAGCATTATAAAATGACTTCCAAATGGCTTAAAACATTCTCCTCCTGTAAAGTAATCCCTTCTCTTTGATCACCTGATATTAGCAAAAAAGCAGGAAGCACATTCCGATCCTTTAGCTGCCTTCACACAGATCTGGCAATCTGAAGCCTTCCATTTGCCTTGCATGGACTCACAGCATTCCCAAACTGATTTGTGTGTCCGTCACGTCGCTTTGCCCATGTTGCTTGCACCAGGAATTTGAGAAAACTCTAACTTCTCAAGTGTAGACATTAATGGATGGAGAGCCGCACCATGAGATGTTTTAAATGATTATAAGAGCCCTGACGCAGGGCTTTAGAGGGGGGTCAATGTAATAGGATTTGTGAGAGTGCATATGCATGGGAAGACCTTTCTGTTTGGACATGGTGTGGGATTATTAATTAAGAAACTTAAAGGAAACAAAAGAAAACTGATAACACAAAATAACCATTTATTTCACAGAGAGGGAGAGTTTGTGTCTTTAACTGTTATACTGAGCGCACACTCTGGACTGGCGCGTGCCGCTCTCTTTCACTTTCTCTCCGTCTTTCTCGCTGGTGTCTTAGACAGACAGAGGCTTGGGCTTTGCCTCTGTTTCTCAACAGCGCTCTCGTCTATCTGTCTGCCTTTCTTTTATTTCCTTTCTATCTCTCTATCTTTCTTGGTCTTGGCCTGCCCGTTCTGAACATTTTATGATCGGCTCTGCCCCTCCCGCGACCTGCATCATTACAATTTGTGTTTGCGCTTTTTTTTGTTTGCTTTTCTTTAACTCCTTATATGTCAGGCACATTCACTATCAAGAAACCATGTAAATGCAGCTTCATAATGTTTTCCTCAGCATGTGATACAGTAGGGTGTTATAGGGCAAAGATTGATGCAATATATTATGAATTTATAGTATGTTACCTGTTGGCGTAGTTTTTATCACTATTGCCTTGCACTTCTAGGTTTTGGTTTCCACCTCGGGTCTGTGTGCATGGAGTTTATTCTCCCTGTGCATGGTGGGTTTCCTCTGGGTGCTCCGGTTTCCTCCCACAGGCCAAAAACATACAGATTAGTCTAAATGGTGTTCCAAATTGCCAGTAGTTTGTGAAAGTATGTGTGTGTCTCTGTGTATGCCCTGCGATGGACTGGAACCCCATAATGGGTGTACCCCGCCTCATGCCCTAAGTCTCGTGGGATAAGCCGCAGCCCCCCCCCCCCCCTGTATGTAAGTATGTATACTTACAGTGGGAAATATTTATGACAGCAAATTACTGGTATTATTATTTACAGACTTTTCCTGTAAAATTCCATTAACTTTCTGGCAACTCGGCTGTCACTAAAAATCCTATCACACTTAGCTACAACATTTTGTGAACATAGTAAGTACTTGTACGTGTACTGAAGATGTGTTCAAAGCAACAGCAGAAAGAACTTAATAAGGCTGTATTAACCACAGTGTTGACCAGTTAACAGCGCAATTAACACTTCATTGACATACTATGAGTACATTACGGAAACATTGGACATGAGTTGACTTGTAGTTGATGTGCGCACTTGTAAAATGAATAAAAAGCACTGTTCATATCACATTGTTTATACTAACCCAGCGGACACAGTGACAACATTGTCAACAATTAAGCATGTGATAAGCACCTGGTAAGCATTTTGCAGTCTGATTGGATGCTGTGACAACATCCAATCAGATAACATAGTTTGATATTATCAAACCTGGTGAGCATGTGATTTTGTGTGTGATTGGAAATTAGAGACACCATGATAGACGCATTGAGAACCTGACAGGGACGTGGCTATAAAGTACAGTGAAACCGTGGATTGTGAGGGATCTGTTTGTGTTTGTGTTTGTGTGCGCGCTCACATAAAGCAAAAGCAAGTGTCATTAGAGAGGTTCCTTGTGTGTGTGCACACTAACATACTCAGTGCTTTTTGACAGAGAGAGACTTTCTGGGTTGTGGAAGGAATCATCAAAGTTTCCATTATTTTTTATGGTGAAATTTGCATTGATATATAAGTGTTTTGATATACAAGCACACTTCTGGAACAAATTCTGCTCGCAATCTAATGTCTAACTGTAGAATGAACTTGATAAATGCACATTTTTCCTGCTGCAGTTTTCAATAGTTTTTGGATGCCATGGAAAATTTCATGGTCTTCATTAAAGTGTGATGGGGATTTAAGATACTGTAAAAGTTTTGCAGCAAATTTCCTACCAACCTTCTGTCCAAAACATGATTAAATGGTATTGTAAGTAAATATGGTAATAAAGCATGTAAGGACTAAAACATTTTATTGTATGCTGTTTTAAGAAATCAATCAATAATGAAGTTGTGCAATGTGTAGTAATTACTGATTATTAATTAACAGCACATCCTAAACTGTTTTATTTCTCCTTTTATTTCTCTTATTTTTGACATAAATAAGTTTTATTCATTATATTAGTTTCCGTTAGCATTAATATTATTAAAGGTCTATACAGTCATTCCCTCACTTTCTCGTTAAACTTAATAACAAAACATATCACCATGTCATATTAGTGAGAACTCAAAGAATGTTTCTAAAGAAATGAAGGGAAAAAATCAAGTTATAGTCTCGCCTCTATAGCGCTGACACTGTCAACTCTTTCTATAAATGTTAAATAAACATCTTCGTGAAGAAGACATTACTTTACTTAACTTTGTACACTGCACTCATGATAGCGTCTTTATGGAGCCCCAGCACATCACATGACCAAGTCACATGTCTCAGACCTGTTTCCTGTCTCACCTAATTACTGTTTGCTGTTTAACCTTTATGTTCTGTTTGTCTCAGTGTCAAGTGTTTGTTGTTTATTGTCATGTTTGCCATGCTATCTCTACAGTCAGTTCTTGTCTCATGTTCACATCTTACATGTATAGATTGTGTTTTTTCAACATGCATTGTTGACACGAATTATGTTTTGTATGTCTATATATGGTATTAAGAGTAATTAAAGTAACATTAGAAAAAAAAACACTGGATGAGTTGTGCTTGTAGAATAGAAACAGTATATAGATAAATGAGTGTCTTGGAAAGACGCTTTAGTACCATGACACATTCTTTCTGAAGTGCACTTAAAAAGGCCAAGCATCAATCAGACTCCTAAGTGGCAATCTTTCACTGGTTTTCATATTCATCAGCCCACTCGCCTTGTCTGAAATTGAATAAGCGTGTAGGGATAACCTGCCCTAATTGCTCTGAATTAGCATGGAACTGGAGTTTAGACGCAGTGGGAATATCTGCGAAGACATCTCACACAGTGTCACTCCAACCCCGCGGGTGCTATTATTTATTTATTTTCCATTTTATTTCTTCTTTTTTTTTTTTTGACGTGACAGTTTTTCTTAAGTTTCATAAATGCAAAAAAGGCAAGATGACGAGATGATGAGACGATGGCTCTCCGAAGCAGATGCATGGCTTGACATTTAAATGGTAGACATGGTGACAGAGGTCGTGGGTTTTACTGACAGTGACATCACATGACCTCCTACCCCTTTCTGTAACCAATCGCCTGTCATTTAGCTCAGACACTGAAGTGTCTGTCTACTCTTTCTTTTCTAGCAGCTTTCAGAGCTTAGCTTTCAAAACATCACATTTAGGAAGAAAAGATTTCACTTTATAGGGTAGCAAATGTGTCTTGTTTGGGTTTTTTTTGTTTGTTACAGTAAATGTCATTTTAGACTCCTTCTTGCCTGATTTAGATTGCACATTTCATACTGTTATTAGTTTTTTTTATCCTTAAAACAACATGCATCGGCAGCATGGCATCCCACAAGGTTTGGGTCTAGGCTGTATTTTGTTTTTATATTTTGTTGTTTCACCTGATTGAGCAGCTGAAAACTACACAAACTGAAGGACTATGTGAAAACTGCATTTTTCCTAAATTTTGATTAACCTGTAATGCTAATGTTGGGTACTGAGTCTGCTCATGCTGTTGCTTCTGCTGTGTTGCTTTTTTGTAAGAACTTAAAGTAATTCATATATGCTAGTTTATTGGTTCCCAAGTAATGGTGCTTATACTGAACTGTAAAAAAAAAAAAATTATTAATGCATATAGCAATAGCAAATATAATGATGTAAAAAATATATATTATGGTGTTGGGACAAAAGTGAATTGTTTTAATGACGTTCTCAAAATTCTTACCATAATGACAAAGCCAAAATCATAGGAATAATATTATTTTATGAAAGGAAATTTCTCTAAAACAATTAATATTTAATATGAAGTCCTTTATTCTTCAAACTCAGCATGGGGAGAACATGCAAACTCCGCACATGGACTCGAGGTGGGACTCGGACCTTTTATCTCAGAGGTGCAAAGCCACAGTGCTAACATTATTATTATTATTATTATTATTATTATTAATGGTGGCTTAGCTGATGAGAGTGTCTTTATGGCAAGGTATAGTAAGAAAGCATATATACAATATATTTGTCCTGTATAATGTTTTATTCTTCTCAAGTAAAGATTTTAATAGCATTTTTAAAAAACACAATAAAAATCTATCATCAAAAAAAGGCTTAATTAATAAGTACATATTGAATTCATTGAATTCCCCACTAATGTACCTGTTTTTGCCTATGCATTACACACGGCTAATTTCAATTTGGCCCAGATTAATTCAGCATTCCGCGAGTGTAATGGCATTGTTTTATCTTTCGTCAGGCATAATGACAGTTTAATTGTGCGGATAAACAGGCAGAGCCGTGTGGAAGGCAGCACGGCACCAGGAGAACTATAAATATTTCGCTCTCCTTTGTTAGCCCGCATTGCAGCCTTGTTTGACTAGAGAAAAATGTAATTAAGTGAATAGAAGGGGCAACACTAGTGCTGCTTAAACTGTTTATTTATCAGGAGACATGGTATGAACGAGCAGAGCTTCTTGATCTGTCTTGTTTTTTTGCTTTACTTCTTGACGTTTAACCTCCACCCAGGTTTTCTGTGAGTTGTGAAAACTATTTCAAATTAGAGTTTGTTCTGTGCAATTCTGTCTGAGAATTAAGGAAAAGAAATTTCAAAAAAAGAAACAGTAAGCTTTAGAAGATAACTATAATATAAGCCTTATTCGGACATAATTAGCTTTTTATGTGGAGGAAGATGTAATGGGATACTGGGATATTACTGAAGTATCTCTGAGATTTTACTGTTTATTCAAGCAATGTTGTTAATTTTATCCAGACTGCAAGTATAATAATATATTTTTATTTATTTCATTTCTACATATCAAATTTAAAAAATGATGTAGATTAAATGAAAGAAATGGGAACTTCTGTTTTGCTGTGACAGGCTGCAGAGAGCCTGAAGATACAATAAAAAAATTGCTTGTTTATGCAATGACCTCAACAGGAACCTCATTTCCCCTCTCATCTGTTTCAACCTTAGCATCACCTGCATTCAGCAACACCAGTATACTAATCACCAGTCTGATCATCTGTCATCATCTGTACCTGTTTCTCACTGGTTCATGCCTTAACTTGGATCGAGACTACATTATAAATAAGACTACATTAAAATACAAGAAAGACTGTCTCTTTGGAAGCAAAATATGAAGAGATGGTGGGTGTCAGGACTTTTGCACGGTACTGTACAGTGGAATCTTGGATTGCGAGTAACGTTCTGCAAACGTTTTGCAAGACGAGCAAAATAAAAAAAAAATTTAACTTGATAAATGAGCGAGGTCTTGACATACGGGTAGTACGCATACACTTTGTCACATGATCAAAACTGAGCCAATGGTTCTTCTCTTTTGCACGCTAGGGGATTATGGATAATCGTCTATCATACTCAGTCTCAGTGTGAGTGCGTCATTCGTACAGTCAACATTCGCGAGCGTGTACTGTTTGCTATAACATTGTGACGATGTGTTTGTGCACAAGTAAATCAAAGTGTCATTAGAGAGGTTCCTTGTTAAAGATCCAGTTTCTAGAGACTCTCTCTGTCAAAGAGCCATGATTCCGTTAGTGTGTGTGTGCACGCACAAATGTCATTAGAGAGGTTCTTTGTTAAAGAAGTTTCTCAACAGAGCAGGGTTTCCGTTAGTGTGCGTTTGCACGCGTGTGGGTGTTAGTGCACGCACACGTGCATGTGTGTGTGTGTGAAAGTCATCCTACACAGTAGACCGCTCCCTCCTCCTCTTTTCTTTTGTCTTACTTAACGCACGCACAAACACACATGCACACACATACTAATGGAAACACTACTCTGTCGGGATTCTTTTTAAAGGTGCATTTAACAGACTAATTTGTTTTATTTTTACTTTACATTTTGTGTTGATTATTTTTATATGAATATTTTAATAATATTTCCATTATTTCTTATGGGGGACATTTGCTTTGATATATGAGTGCATTGATATACAAGCATATTTCTGGAATGAATTACGCTCGGTTTAACTGTATATAATTAGATATTAAAAGAAAGTAAATACAAATTGTAACATTTTATAAATGACAAAACATATAACACTTGTTTTAACATTAAAGTTTAATATTTTATTATTACAGTAATTCTGTAATAATAAAATCATTTGTTAAAAGCATTCATTCATAATTAACTCCACAATATCCTGTCTGAATTGACATATTAAAGTAAAGACTCCATTATAACATCCCCCATGTTATAATGGAGTCTTTACTTTAATATGTCAATTTTAAAGGGGGGGGGGGAGCTTACAGTACAAAGGTTTTTAACTTTAAACTCATAAGCTTATATCTACCTTTTTTCTATTGCAGTAAACCAGGCATACTGTATATCATTAATGGTCACCTTGATATCCACACACTGTGATTGCTTAATGTTAAAGTAAAAAAAAAAAAGTTTACACAATGCTAATATTATTAATTATTCACATGTAAGTATTTGGAATTAGAAATATTTCTATATTTGCTTTAAACATGAAATCCACTTCCCTAGCTATATGCCTCTGCTACAGACGTCCTCTGGCTACCTTGCTGAGCAGACATCCTGCAGACTAATCCCGTTCGATGAGTTCTATACCCTGCAATTTCCCTACCTTCTTTTTTGTGCCCTGTAGTTGCACATTTTTTAATAACATCGATGCCACATAAACCATTTACACTACTTTTGATTTCTACAGCTTATGTTCACTAATAGGATTCTGGGTAATGGGGGCATCCATCCAAAGCGTGGTTTTCTGCAGGCAGAGTCCACCTCCAGCTGCGCGTAAAGAAATGCTACGTGCTGAGATTGGAGTAGCTCTATAGAATCGCAGGAAGAGATCAATAGCACGAGAAAGCTCTTGCTCTGATCCATACTCTCCCTGTGAAGAAAAAAACTTCAAGGTCACTTGAAAAAAGTGCACCAAGATGTGTGCAAGTTGAATTTTTTGGTTTAAGGGATGAAACAAAGATAATAAATTGTGTACTCGAGACAGTTTATACAGTTGCCTATACTGTTGTGAATAAACCATAATAATTATTACAAGCATACACATTTTAGAAAGTTATGCTGCAGAAGATGTCAAGTGTTTTAATGCATTTTCATGCTTGTGACCAGTCCACTCTGTCGTAACTGTTTATCTTTAATCCTTATATGTAAGGAATATCAAATTACAAGACTTATTCTTAAAAAAATATACAGTAATAAACAACATGGTGGTGTGATGAAGTTGAGCTATATTCAAAATAATATAGGTTTTCCTCCAGGAACAAGCATCGTTTTTTATTAATTGGTACTGTATGGAGCTTTCTGTCATGCTACACTGCTCTGTTTTCCCACAGAGTTTGCTAGTTATTATTTTACAAATCAAAGCATGTTTCCTCTGATTTAAGCATGTAAATTATATGCCTTTAAAACTAGAACTTGTTTTGGCTCATGCAAGGTTTTGAAACCAAATACAGCTGTGAGCTTTGTGATGTATTATTTTGAATAGGAGAAAATTAAATATTGTGAAACATAGTCACTGGAAATGTATAGGCTCTGCTTAAAATCCGCACGCAGACACAAAAAATGAACAGTACAAAGTATTTGTTCAAGGAAATGGCAATTAAAATTTGTAGTAAAATTAGTTTACACTGTATGTTAAGAACAAGACATTTGATTTGTTGTCTCAAGATTAAAACTAGTAGCAAGTACTACACCAATATTAAAATATTTTCAACAATGACTAAAATACTTAATAATGAGTTTTGCCTTTATATGCTTGAAATATCTTTTTACAGAACAGGATATAAAAATTTTGTTCATTTCACTCAACCTGAAGGTATTCACATCGATAAAATGTCAAAAATATTATTACACTAATACACAGGTTCTAAAAATGTTCCTTTCATGCTTCCTGATGATCATGTAAAGTATTGGAGAAGGAAAATATGATGTATTTCACTACAAAACAAGATAAATCCTGGCAATCTGGCTTTTTAAGAAGAACAAGGTTTTGCAAGAAGTTTTAACAACTGGTTGTTAAAGAGCACAGATACTAAAATATTCTGTTAAATTGTTTAGGTTATGTAGGTATAAATTTTGTAGGTTTCTGCAACATGCTATAAATCCACACGTCACAATTTTGTCACCTTTGATAAATTGGCATGCAGCTCTGTTTTTGGCATATATATATATATGTACATATATAAGTATAAAATGCAACTATGTACAGTATGTATCATATATTGGTTAAGTTTTAATTAAAATTATAGCAAACTGCTTTTGTTGAGATTTTTGTTGTGAGTAACTGGAAGCAAACTGAGCAAGCTGAGCATTAGCTGATTCACAGCGGTTGCTATTTTGCTCTGTCGGTAGTTTTGTTTTGCTGATCATGTGACAGAAAGCTTGAATGTTGTAATTGAATATTTTTGGGTGTATTTTTCTCTGTATTGCAGTCATCCATCACTTCAAAAGTTTTTAAAATAAGGATATACCTCAATTTCCAAAAAACTAAACCAAAAAAAAAAGAAAAAGGGTTATAGACAACTTTGTGTGCATTGGGAAAATAAGTTCCCAGATGGAGTAAAAGCCCCAAAATGACATTTAGCTTATTTTGCACTGAAAAATTGTGTTTTAGTTTGCTTATTTGCTTGCTTTTGACTGCTTGTGATGTTGACTGATTACTTATATTAATTGAGATTACTTTGAAAATACAACCTCATTACCCAAATTCTAATCTGCAAAGTTTTAATTATTATTAGTTTTTTAATTTAAAAAAATACTTTGTGTATTTACTAATTCTTTATTAAAATCACAACCTTATTGCTTATTTAACAGAGGTGGAAAGAGTAATAAAAATTTTTACTCAAGTACAAGTACAGTTAGGCTACTTCAGTGAAATTTTACTTAAGTACAAGTAAAGTTACCATTATAAAAATCTACTCAAGTAAAAAGTAGCTCATAAAAAATTTATTCAGAGTAAAAGTTACCAAGTTACTTTTTCAGTGGGGGTGGGATGAGGCATTCTAGCGTAGTTCAAAAAAGATGAGCAGATATAATTCTCAAACTAGTTGTTTTTAACTGAAGGAACACCTTTCCATAATAAAGCTGTTGTCTTTCTTGTGCTTGAAAATCAAAGTGGTCACTTAAATATGGTGTTACGTCCCAGTCTAGG
>JAQQZT010000016.1:3851777-3862670 GCA_030068275.1 Clarias platycephalus | reverse complement strand
TTATTATTATTATTTGTTTTTTATTTTTTTAATAGAGTTGACTTTTCCAACATGACGGGTCGATTGACGCGTCTGGTCCTAAATATATATTTTCTGATTTATATGTGACCACAAAACTGCCCGATTAATTATTTTAAAGTCCTAAAAGCAAAAGGTGAAAATGAAGAAAGAGCTCAATGAGAAAATATTCTATAATGTTTTTATTGAAAAAAAATATATATATATTAATAACTGGAGGGAAGATGAAGACCACAAGGTGGCGGTAATGCAGTTTATTGCATGCCAACCGCCATAAAAAAAAATTTTTTTTTACTTTTTTTTTTTTTAAATTAACCCTTCCTACACAAACGTGCATAATAACAAAATGATTATATGTATGTAAATTACTTTCTAAATAAAAAGGTTTATTGTGAAAAACTATAATTTTAGGTGTATTTAGTCAGGCGTTTAATTAAGAGTGCTAAAAACTGAGAGATTGGGTTTACGATGGACGTGTGAATATTATGATTGGCTGTACGCCAGAGACGCGTTATTATAGGAATTACAGATTACAAGATTGTAAGCTTTAATGCATACATGAATAATAAAAAGAACAATATTCATATTTAAAGCTTAAAAATAAGTATATTTTGACTAAGCAAATATGAAATAAACGCAAAAATATATTTTCCGATAGATCCATCACTATCACTATATCAATGTGCAACTGTGTGATGTCATCAGTACGCGCAGGACCCCGTAGCAGATCCGGTATCCCCTCAGCCAGGCTGCTTTGCTGAATCAGGGAATTTCTCGAGAATAGTTTAGGTTAAACAACTATTTTTTATACCATTTTTAACTGGAGCTAAAACTTTTGTATTAAATTAATTAAATACAAGTGAACATTGTCGCTGCCAAATGGATAAAGCTGTTAGTTTAAAGAATCAACCTGGCAAACTAACTACAGGTAAGTTAGTGTCACTCAGTGCAAAATAATCATTGTTATGTTTTATAAAAAAGTGAAGGTCTGTATGATGATGATTAGTAATAATAATAACAATAAAAATATTCATATATCTCTCTTAAGGCACCTCGGTCTGTTACAAACAGAGAGAGACAATGACACTGGAGATTCCTTTCATAAATGTTGAATAAATGTCTCCTTGCAGAAAACATATCCACCATGTCCCTGTGATGAACTAGCGGTTATTATAGAAACAATCACGAACATCATCAGAACGAGATCTCTTCGAGTAACCACTCTGTCCTGGAACGTACCCGTTCCATCAGGGGAGAAAAACTCCATAGATGTGATAACCTGGTCATTCAGTACATTCAGGTCATCAGCTGACTTTTTATTGACATTTTATTGCCACATTACAACACTGAGCAACTGAAGCAACTCCAGATCATAACACCGTCCCAAACTGAAGTAATTTTCCTGATGAGTCTCATTAACGAGTGGTTTTCTTATGTACACACAGCTGTTAGCCCCAATCCTCTCTGACTCTTACAACAAATAAACCATGCAAACGTTAGACCTTACATAGCACCCTATCCTGCTGGCATTGACGTTTCACCATCGTGTTTCAGTCACGATGGTGGAAACCAACAGCAACCCGAGCGGCATGGTCCTGGTCAACTCTTATCACACCAATCGAGTGGGAGATCCCATGGACCTGGTGGCTCTGGCTCAGCAGGTTCAGAAGGTACGCCAGGATTTCAAATGCCACCTCTCGCATGGTTCACGATTCTGCTCCTGCTGATCAATACAGCGTTGTTGTTGGTTTTGTTTTTTCTTTTTCAGGGAGATGAATTTATCCGAGCAAACGCTTGCAACAAGCTGACCGTCATCGCAGAGCAAATAAGATACCTCCAGGAGCAGGCGAGAAAGGTGAGAAATATATATATATATCTCGGTTCTGGCGAGTTCTCCATTCTGATTGGTCACAAGGTATTGATTAATTTTCTAGAACAGCAGCTCTGAAAGTGGTGCATGTTCATGTTATTGTGCTTGTTATTGTTTCTTATAGTAACAGCTCATTTACAGAGACACAAACAAGTGCATGTGTCACATTAACACGTTAAATTTAAAAACATGTGTCATCTCGGAGCTGGTGAAATATAAAGGTCCCGTATTTTACTCTTTCTTTGATAAGGTTAATGCAGGTCTCGGAGCTCTTGCAAAGTGTGTGTGTGCTAATGTCTTCAAAAGAAAGAAGTCTAGAGGTTGCTGTGAAAACAAGTGTGTACAGCTGTTTATAATGTACAGAAAGTGAGAGCAGGAGCATACACATTCTTCAATAAATATGAACATAATTGTAGAGGGAAGAAGACTAAAACACTTTAATAATTCACGTCGCTTCATTACACCACTTCAGTTCCTTAATCGCTTTGTTTTAGCTTATTAGTTTTATGTGTGGTTTTTTTTTTGTTTTTGTTTTTTTGTACACACACCAATAACATATTTAAAAAAAAAAAACATATCTGGTTTTAGGTGTTAGAGGACGCTAAGAGGGACGCCGATCTCCACCACGCAGCCTGTAATGTTGTGAAGAAGCCAGGAAACATGTACTATCTGTACACGCGTGAATCCGGCCAGCGGTACTTCTCGATACTCTCCCCGAAGGTAAAATGTTCTCTGTGCTGTTGCGGGGCTCAGTCTAATTTGTGAAGAGACAAATTAACAAGACCTTAGTATGCAGCATTGTAGCTCTTTACCACAACTGAGCCACAAAAGAGGGCGGAGTTTCTATGGAGGTTATAGAACGATGGTTTGACACGTGCAAAGAAATGAACTACTACTACACAAGACCCTGAAATAAAAAATTTTATGATTCTGAAATAATTTCTGTTCTTTTTTTTACACAATTGGTTGCATGGTACTTGAGTAAGAAGTATAATTAAAGCAAGTAAGGCGCAGCTTATACGATAAAGGGAAAAGCCAGCAGTGTAAAATGTAAAACTGATGAACAGAATCTGACAAGAATGATGAACTCTTCATGATCATCTGCATGTTTAGTTTTACAGTATATAACAATCTTTTTTTTCCTCCCACAGGAATGGGGTCCTAGTTGTCCCCACAAGTTCCTCGGTGCTTACAAACTGCAGCATGACATGTCCTGGACTCCGATGGAAGACATTCAAAAGCGGGACGCTGAAATGAGCATAATGGACAAACTCCTGAACAGACAAACGGCCCTACCAGCCTCCACAGAACCAAACTTTGAGGGTCTTCCAAACTAACAGAATGCAGAGTACAACCAAATCTGATAACCGAAAACAAAATAATTTAAACCTGTATACAGGAAATTAAGTCGATTCAGAATTCTGTAATATGTTCCTGAACTAAACATGCTTTATTGTGTATTTCAGTGGTATCTGATCGCAAAATGCACACAATGCCTCTCTCATTAGAGCTGCCTCAACTTTTAATGAGCGTCAAACAACGTTAACAGTATACACCTGATTTTAAACAAAAATACAACGTTCATGTACTTGTCCACGTGCTACATGTGTTTAAAGGAGAAATTGTACAACACGATGTATATCATGCATATTTGTCACTGTGCAGTGGTAAAGTCACACGTCAAAACAGTTGGTGAGAGATGAGTACTATCATAAATGTTGCCATGTTTGTTTACTTCATGCTATACTGTCTGATTGAATCCTCTGGCACCTGCTGATTTTCCTCGGTCGCCACACTGAGCCATCCGATTTGCACACAAGCTTGGCACAGGTTTTATGCCGGATGCCCTAACTGACCTGACCATCCCATTTTACCCGGGTTTGGAACCGACACTACATCCAGTGGCTGGGGTTTGGGCATTGGCTGGGATTCGAACCCGGGCCTTCCGCATGGCAGGTGTGAAACCATGAAACAAACGCAGGATAGGTAGTTAAAAGCAAGTACATTCCCGCCGTCAGTGGTGTCTCTGCATGATTTTTTAATTAGCTAAGAAAGAAGAGACAACTTGAAAAAATGTGCCTTCAAACTCTCAAAACATACGGAGACGGAGCAGCCGTAATAATCAGGGAGCTTCAGACACAACATGTATGCCTGAGTTTGTCCTTCTCCCGGGTTAGGAACACTTGGTGTTCATCATGGTCTGTACTTCAGGGCCACTGTACAAGTCTGATCTAGATGAGCGTATCATGCTGTTTACATCGCCACTTTTACAATCCAATAATACAGAAAATTGGTTAAAATAACTAGTTCTTAGGCATTTGTAGTACAAATGTTGTTCTGTATGTTTAATGTGTGCATTATTATGTACAGAACCATTCACTATTTAAACCGTTTACTATTTACAGTAGAACATAATGTCATATTATTAAATTATAGAAAAATATTGACGTCCTCTAAAGTAAGCAACATATTACATGACCAAAAATAAATGTAGGCTCCTGGGTTTAACACAACTTATAATCTTTAGTACTCTTTATAGAAGGTTCTTTTATGCAGAAATGTTATGGACTGTCACCCCGTCCAGGGTGTAACACGTCTCGTAAACGAGGTCTTCTGGGATAGGCTCCAGACCCCCATGACCCTGTATACAGGATAAAGTGTTATAGACGATGAGAGAAAGTCTTACCAACCATCTAAAAACTATTTTCTCATGTAATATGTTGCTTTATAAATTTTGTAAATAGTGAATAGTTTTGTACATTATAATTCAGACATGATAAACATGTAGAACAACATTGTATAAGAGACTACATTATAATATAGTCAAGCCAGTACTGTATGTTTTTCCTTAAGATATGACTGAGAAGGATTTAAACATGATCACCACTATGGACTTTTCGATCCTTATTGGTCAGAATCTGTGAATACCTGTTAAACATTGTACAGTATTCTGTAAAGAGAAGTATATTTTATCTTTTATAGAGGGAGTCTCCAGTGTCTGTGTTTTGTAACATTGATTTATTTCTCAGTTGTCCCACCTTTTACAAATTGTATGATCTGGCTTAACAGTACAACATTGCTGCTGTAATTTAAAAAGAATAAAAATGAAAGTTTGTGATTACATTTTATTATAGCAGTTTCAATTATTTATTTTAATATACATTCTTCTGGACCACGATTTGTACGTAGCTACCATTGACGCAAACACACTGAAATAGAACTTGGCGCAATTGATTATAATAGAAACATAATAAAAATGCATATTTAATTATTTCAATTAAAATTCAGCACACGCTTAAAGACGTATCCCGATACCACGTCCTCAAACGTCATCGGTTGTCGTGCTGCAGTGTGCGGTTATGATTTGTAAGTAGGAGTTGACATGGGGAAGCAGTTCCCAGTTGTCTGTAGCGATGCTGACCTGAACAGCGTCCTCGCCTTCTCTGATCATCAATAAAATGTGATAAAGCGGCGGAAGAAAAAACAGAACCTTCCACCCATTTACTTTTCTTGAAATCAGATAACTTTGGAAATTCTTCTCGATCAGATCCGCAAGAGATTCACTTCCAGTCTTAAAACAGAACAGGCTTGTCTCTGAAGTCCTAGGTTCCCATGAGGATATAGTGTCCCAAATCCGGTCAAACACCTCTGCTTTGCCCTGAAGCGGTGTCCCTAAGGGTAAAGGCACGGGAAGAAATATCTCATGGAACGGAACTTTAACGTCGGGTAGGTGAGTGTGCCAAGACTGGCCGTCTTCCGTGGTAAAAATGGCACTTACTCGTAAAATCGTCGGGTATGGGTGATGCGGCTTTAGCGTCACGCTGACGATATGTGGCTTCCTGTCTCTGAAAAGGCACGGCACATAGATGTCATTCACGTCCGAATAGTGCACAGTGTCGACGTCAAAATGAAGGCATATGGTGAAGATTCGATCGAATCTAGGATCCGGCATGTCGGCATGAACGAGGTTGTACATCAAAATGACCTCTGAGGCAAAGCCTGGTGTTTTCAGTTGCTCCTGGTAAAACTTATACAAGTCTGTATCGCTCAGGACTTCGGCACTTGGACCTGCATCCTGAGAGCCGTTTTTGTGAACCTTTATAAGCTCGAGAATGCAACTCTCAGTCTGAAGAACCGTCAAACAACTGCCAAGTTCTTCACTCGCAGTGGTGGCTGACAAAGATCGCACTTTCATCTGTCCTCCTATAGGGGCCTTGGCAAGAATGCTTGCAAGTTTTTCCAAGGACAAGTTAGTAAGGAGGGTGTAGTAGAACCGGGCGTGGTCTTGAATATCCGTGTCCTCATAACGCCTGGACATGTGCTGCAGGAGATCTGAGAGTTCGATGAACATCTGGTTGAGAGTCGGGTGCTGGAGCAAGTTACGGCATACCGCGAGAATTGCGGCGCCGACATTCCA
The DNA here is from genome assembly GCA_030068275.1 of Clarias platycephalus. NCBI lineage: Eukaryota > Metazoa > Chordata > Actinopteri > Siluriformes > Clariidae > Clarias > Clarias platycephalus. Next base: position 3,856,365 of record JAQQZT010000016.1, on the reverse strand, counting down.
GCTCCTTCTTTCACAAAGGTTGGAATTGACGAGGATGTCGAGAAGGAAGCAAATGGTACTTCTCTGGGTGATCTGACTCTCCTGTGCGACTCGAGCCAAGATTTTAAGGTGCCAGCCCAAACTCTGAAGGGTCAGTTGCACAGGAGGCATTTCCACTATGCACCTTTGAAGTGCCTTTAACAGCTGGACTGGCCAAAGCGAATCCTCCAAGCGTTCCTGGATTCGATCGGCAAGGTTGATCAGATTTGGCGCAAGGTGACAGTTTCTGGAGTACAGCTCACGTAACTGGTGGACAAGTTTCTCCGAGAGGTTCTCCATATGGCTGAATTGCAGGAGGAAAATGTAAACTGCTCTGAAAGCCGTCACCACGGATTCCCTGCTCGCAAGATTGTCTACTATTCTGAGCAGGGCCATCATGTGATCGATTAGATACCGCAGACCTTGGCCGTCCTCTTCCTCATTCGCCTCGAGATGCACCATGCAGAGAAGGTTCAGTCTACAGAGCATTGTGGTACTGTCGTTGAACACAGTAGGAAAGAGGGATAGAGTAAGCTGAGGTGTAATGAGGACGGGTAAGCACTCCTCTCCACTGCTAGATATGGGTCTGTTCTCAGGAAAGTGAAGAATGCAGTCCATATAAAAGAGCTTCTCCGGAATTCTAAGCAGGGGATGTTGTGCCATGCCGACGAGTCGTTTAAGCAAGAAATGCTCGTCCTCAGCAGTGAAGAGGCTATCGGTGAACATGCCTTTCATAAACAGCGTGGCGTGCATCAGCTCCACCTCAGTCGTCCCGAAAAGCCTGAGCAGCTGAGACTTGAATATGGCCGGGGAGATGCCCGGTATCAGCGCCACCATCTCGACGAGTCCTCGCAGCAGGGCGGCCTGCGATGGAGACGTCATCAAGTAGGATTCCTCCAAAAGCAAGGATGTTACAGACTTCAGTTCTTTGTAATCCAGCGTGGTTGGAAGCTGTGGAACTTGTGCCACGCTTAAAGACTTTGCAAACTTTGCAGGTTTCCATACAAATCCTTCATTTCCAGATAAGACACTCCTAAGCTTGCCGTTATCCATGTCGTTTTGTTGGGTCAATATCCAGACTGCGTTCTTGAGGGCCTGCGTGTAGAGCATGGAGTAGGCCTGGTGCAAAACAGTAGTTTCTTGCTGCTTGTGATAATAAAGAGCTTCTAGCTTCTGTGACAGAAGACCAGGTTGGCAGGTTTCCATTTCTCGAAGACACTCGCAAGCGGTGGCGCGGACAGAGTGGAGACTTAGACCACCCACGTTATCGTTCGTGTCCCGAATCAACGTAAACAGGAAGTGCAAATAGTCCTCTGCAACTTTTGTCCGGTTAGACAAGCACAATGTGCATATCAGAATGTTGGTGATGGCCAACATGAGGTGGCACTTCAGATTAATGGATCTGGGCGGAGTACAGTTGAGAATGGACACAAGCTCCTGCGCCGCTTCTTCTCCCACTAACATGGTCGGGCAAAGGATTGTGGGATGCTCCGATAATATGGACAGCAGGAGAATCTAACGTAAAAAATAAAAAAAACGTTTTAAAAAAAAATGCATAATCTTTTTTTAGATTTAATCAATTTTAAATGTTTTTTTTTTTTTTTAGGAAAAAAAAAAAAAAACTAACAAGCAAGGTATGTTCTAAAATTTAAATATTTAAGCAGTTGTTATCAAAATTGTATCTTTAATTAACCATTCCTGTGCTGCCTTTTCCGTTTCCCTCAAAATATAACTTCACTCAAAATAATCTTTAACATTCTTCTTACTGTTTATTCTTATATTTTTATTTTTCATACAAGGTGTGTTTGAGTCAAACTGGTTCTTGTGGTGGTGAAATTTCTGGTTAATGCAGCCCTAAAAGTGATTGACATTTACAGACTTCAAGACTTCAAGCACAGTACTGTGAAGAGTACGGTGGCCCTGAAGTGCAAAACAAATGCAAAACCCAAAACAAAATAACTAATTCAAAAACAAAATATCAAAACACAAAACAAAATAACAAGACACAAAACTTTTTTTTGGGGGGGATGTTGTTTTGTTTTTGTTATTTTCGGGTTTTGTTAATTAGGTTTTGAATTTGTTAATTTGTTTTCCGTTTTGTTAATTTGTATTGCGCTTCTCGGCCAGTCAGATACAAACCGGAAAAAGGTAGGTATAGTTTGCGAATGAAATGCTCACAGCTAATTGGACGAGACATCTGTCACTCAGGATATACAGGAAGTACTGTAGTAGCGGTAGATTCATGTGTGTATGAATGTGCAAACATTATTGTGGTTTCAAATATGGCGATCTTACGGTGGCCCTGAAGTCAGTTTTGTTCATTTGTTTTGCACTTCACAGCCATCATAGTTTAAAGTGAAACAGAACACACAAGAAACAAAGATAGAGGAACAAGTTCCTACTTCCTGTATATCTTGAGTGACAGATGTCTCGTCCAATCAGCGGTAAGCATTTCATTCGCAAACTATACCTACCTTTTCCGGTTTGTATCTGACTGGCCGAGAAGTGCAATACAAATTAACCAAAACGGAAAACAAATTAACAAATTCAACACCAAATTAACAAAAACAAAACAACAAAACTCCCAACCCCCCCAAATTGTTAATTTGTTTCCGTGTTGTTAATTTGTATTGCACTTCTCGGCCAGTCAGATATTAGTTATTTTGGTTTCTAATTTGTTATTTTGTTTTGGGTTTTGTTAATTTGTTTTGCACTTCACGGCCACCGTAGAAGAGACTCTAGTGGCAGTAAAATAACTGAAGAGTGCAAACGTTTTAAAGAAGGCCGTATGTCCGTGAATGGAGTGGCTCTGAGTCGACTGTAGTTGTTTCAGCCAGTGGCACACCTCATCCTTGAAAATCTTGTGGAAGAGTCGCATCTGTCTGTGGGAACTGTACACACAACCATTCACCAAGACCACGTGCATGTTGCAGGAACTCGGCTAGGAGTTACTGCCACATCCACAGTATAGTCCTGACCACGCTCCAAGCCATTTCCACATGGACAAGGGACCTGGGAGACGTTTCCGATCATGGCTCTAACCTTCGATGGTATCCAGGCACTAGTGAAATGCATGAGATAAGTGCATTAGTGTAGCAGGGGATTATAAGGAGAAATAATGGGAGTTTTTACTCAAATTCGTCACTGATGAACATATGGTCTTCTTTAAAACGTTTTGCACGGTTCAGATAGTTTTACATTTTAAAATAAAAACATTTGATTTATCTTGCCGTGTACTGTGATTGAAGTCTTCCTTAAATGTCAATCACTTTTACTCCTTCGTTAACCCGACATTTCATCACAAGTCCCAGTTTGACTTAAACATCCCTGGACTTACCTTCTTGCTGTCATGCGCTTTGCCGTCCCTCAGTTTGTCAAGAAGTTCGGCTAAAAAGCTCTCCGGCGTGGTGCAGGACAGATACTGAGATGGACTCAGTAAAAAAGAGGAGATTCTCTGCTCCCAGGACGCCATGGTGAAGGTGATACTGACGGTGGCGCTGTGCTGAAACAATCAACAGTTGTTTGTTTGTTTGTTTGTTTTTTACAATCAACAGGTTGGTCTTTTAATCATCTGTCAGCTATGACATTTTCTTTACTTTAAAGAACACAAGCAAAAGTAAATGCACCCTAGTGCACTGAGCAAGCAGTATGTGAGAGCAGTCCAGTACAACTTAATAATAAACTCCACAACATACAGTACGTCCAACTTCTACTCACATTCAGTTCACATTCCGGTTAAAACCACTGAAGGAATGTGCAGTTTTCGGCTTGATTTTTACACCCCATCCCCTCTCCACCTCTCTCTTCCCTGTCGCCTAAGACATGTGATTCGGGTTTCATGTCACGTGACTCAGCCGAACACTACATTTGTGTGTTTATTTTCAAGAGCCATTGCATGTATAATATATAATACTATAACGTCGGAGATGTAATATTTTTATATTTTATTTTTTTTAATATTATATACTTATTTTTGTTTATAATTTTAGCCCTAAATATGTAAACTTTCAAAATACATTTAAAACGACTTTTAATCTGATATGAAAGGAAAGAGAATGAGAAGAAGAAAAAGTCGCTCTGCTGCCACCTAATGGCGAATTGATATACAGACAGAAAGAGGTTCAAAATAATACACTGATCACCTGCCTAATTTTGAGTAGGTATCCCTTCTTGCCACCGAAACAGTGATGCGTTGTGTGTTCTGACACCATCTTTTCCTCAATTTAAGTATTATTAAGTATTGTAAAAAATAAACAACTCAGATTATTATTGTGACTATTATTATTAGCAGATTACTGTAACTGAGTAGATTTTTTTGTGTACTTCTACTTTTTAAAGTAGTTTTTAAAATTTGTAATTTTACTTTTACTTAAGTATGTTTTGTTTAAAGTATTGTACTTCACTACATTTTAAATCCTATTCACTACTGCGTAAAAAATAAATGAATGAAAATGAAAAATAATACAAATAATACAACGGGGAAGGAAAAAAAACACTGATTGATTGATGGGCGTGGAGAACAAACACGCTAAATTCACAAGAACGATGGAGACAAAACAGATGCCGGTGA
>JAQQZT010000016.1:3821793-3845127 GCA_030068275.1 Clarias platycephalus | reverse complement strand
ATGGGGTAAAATTAAATCTATTTTTGGAGAAAACTAAAGTGTTTTTTGACCTTGCATACATGTAAACGTTTTAAGAGACTCATTAAGCAATAATAGCAACCTTTAAAATGGCATAATAGGGGCACATAAAAAAAAAAAAATTTCATTGTGATATCGTTCCTGTCATTTACAGTTAACTATGACTTCTGCAACAAGTGTGTTAAGATTGTCCCAGTTCCATGCAAATTTGGTCTGATTTAGCAAAGTGGAAATTCAAACGATGCATTTAGATGATTGTGTGGTTGGGCATTTCTTCAACATTTCGACAACTGTTTGTCATTTTACTGTTTGATGCTCAGAAATGGAAGAAAAACCCATAAGTGTGGTTGCATTCTGTCCTTTCCTCTCTTTAACCAATTATTATATGTGTATATATGTGTTACGAAGAAAATTGAAGATTGGATTTTTGGTGATTTTGATAATTATACATAGCTATAACATTTGGGTTGCTTTGCTAATCTTCTGCCCACACCCACGAGAGAGACTACAGTCGATTTGTCACTTGCTACACTGAATGAAGTAGTATTTGTTACGTGCTGTATGGTGGAGCAGATCTGTAAAATGAGCAAAATAAATAATTACAGCTGGAAGGATGTGTTGCTGTAACTGATTACTTCAATGTGTGTGGAGTGCATCGACAAGTTGTGTTCAGGTTTGTTCCCAAATTTTTGCCTCAAATGACTGCTAGGCTTTCTGTGCGTGGGGAAAAATTTCCAAATTATATACTGACGTCTATAAAATATTTTAAACTGAACCGCTAGTGTACATACTGAGTTTGTGTGTTGCACCAGCAGAGACCCAATTCCTTAACGCTCTTTGTCTCTTTCGTCATATGTCTTCATGTTCATGACATGTTCATAGCATGTGATGCTATAGCCGTTGTCTTAACTGTGATAAACTGTCCAAAAATTCTTCATTGAGATTAATTCTTAGAAAGCTCCTGCTACTCACTTATATCTTTTAAAACAAGGCTCCTTGATTGCTTTCGTCGTGATGGAGGACAATGTTCAATCTAAAAATCTGCTTCGGTATGAGAGCTAGTAAACATGAGGTTCATAGCAGTTGATCATTCCAAAAACTATTTCGGTAAGGCTTTGAGATGGGGCAAAGTCATCCTGAAAATGCCACAACCATTGCAGGGTAAAAGGGGATCAACCAGAAGAGTTTTGAGAGAGTTCCTCCAAAGCCCTTTCTCACCAAATTTGCTTTGGGGTCCGAGGTCATTTCCTGCTTAACGTTTAACAAGCGCTACTCTCTTTCCATCCAATGTCTGCGCTTTCTTCCGTCCTTCTTTGAGAACATTAAACATTTCCCAAGTCAGCATATGAAAAATGGGTACTTATTTAAAAAAAAAAAAAAACATTGTTAAAAATATATTTTAAATTGTGGGTGGAACTTTGATACACCTTTCCCTGAAATAAGAGACGACAAATCTTCTCTACTCAGTTGCCTTTTTGACTGCTTTGGAGTCTGTGTGAATAAAGCATCTCCCAGCTGCTAAACTAATCCAATGTGAATAGGGCTCAAGTGGAGCTAATAAAGCATTGAGTGTTTGTTTCTTTTAATTTGTAATCCATCTGACTATCAGTTTATAGCACCCGATTCCTTAACGCTTCGCCAGCATGCTGTAAGAATTTCAACAAATGGAGGCTACTGTGATGTCGAACTCGTTAGGTTAATATTTATTTTTAAAAAGAGAACCCATTGTTTCGTCACATTTTTACGAGCACTTGTTTAGTTTTGTTCACATGTCTTATATATATATCTTTTTGTCTAAGTAATTGTAATTTAACATTTAATTAGTATGTCTGGCCACCAGCCATTTTTCAATTTTCTCTCATTCTGTTTTGCAGATCTTGAATGAGAAGAGTAGACTGTTAAACAAAAACAAAGCACAGTTATGCAGACGATCAAGTGCGTTGTGGTTGGCGATGGTGCCGTTGGTAAAACCTGCCTATTAATCTCCTACACAACTAACAAATTCCCTTCTGAATATGTACCAACGGTGAGTATATCTCTCTCTCTCTCTCTCTCTCTCTCTCAAATGTTTCTTCATGGATGTTTCTTCATGGCTTCAAAAGCATTGTTGAAATTTACTAATTTTTTTGTGTACGACATGTAACACTTATAACATTTACTCTTTTTAATGCTCTTCTAAAGGAGATCAGTACGACTTGCCAATTTTAAGGATGTGGTTCTTGTTTTCAGGTCTTCGATAACTATGCAGTCACAGTTATGATTGGTGGAGAACCCTACACCTTGGGACTGTTTGATACTGCAGGTACAGTACATTTAGAAAATTCAAAATAGTGCTTTTTTTTCCAGGATGCATAGTCACACAGGAAAGGGAGGAGCACTGGTGTTGATCAGCGCCAAATTGCTCATCGTCATTGTTGTAGGAATAACAAACATGTCGCAGTACATTCCATAGATTCTTGTGGAAGGCGGTTTGAGTTTAGGGAATCCTCTGTATGCGTGTTAGAGTCGTTTTCAACCCAGACCTTCCTTTCTTACTTCCTGTCATGGTTGCACGCGCGTACGTGGTTGAGTCCCACCTGCGAGACTTTTAAGTGTGTGGTGGGATTTAAAAATGTATTTTTTTTGGTGATATTTCATGCATATTGAAGTCATCATTTTTATTGATGTCTTGGTATCACTAGGTCAAGTGCAGCAGTTTTGCAAAATCAAAATGCCTGACTCAGCACGCTTTTAACGGATTTCCTATTTTACAAAATGCCGCTTTTGCTCAACCCTGGTTTAATGTTGTTGTTTTTTGGGGGGGGGGGACAAACAAAAAAAATATAGTATGCGTTTGATTTACTTAGTTTAATCACTTTCGCTGCAATTAAATCTTTTTAAAGTTGACTGAAATTTGGAGATTTGCAATAGTCACGAAAGTGTTGTCAAATGGGTCGTTTGCAAATAATTACTGCTATAATGTGTTTTGTCCTCTCCAGTTGTGGAGAATTTCAAAAGCAAGAGTGATTCAGTTGGAGGAAAGCCTTTAGACAGGTTTGCACAGTATTAGAATAGAAATGCATAATGAGTAAATCAAAGTATGTTGTAAGTGATTCTCAAGCTATGAAGACGAGCGATTTTCCCACAGAATTGAAAGAGGTGCCTGCAGTCAAGGTAGTAGATCCATTCATGTAACAGTGCGAAGGTATTCAACTTTGTTAGCGGTTTGGTCCTTGATCTTAGGTCCATGATCTTAATACCATGGTGCTCCTCAGCAGCTGTTATAAAAAATTTTCCAGGGTGTGCGTCATCTTTTGTTGTCCTTTTAATTAACCAAGCAACAAACATTAACTTTATGGCTGTTTGATTAAAGTAGAGAAACAAATAACAGCTGCATGCACAAGATATGTTACCTTTAACAAAGTAGTCCCTGCACACAAGCTTTATGATGTCTGCAGATGAAGGTTTGCCTTTGAGGAAGAATCTTTGAAAGTTCTCTTTGAATGTCCTCCTTTTGGTAAAAGCTTTTTGTGCTTTCTTTGTTTATCGATTTGAACAACACAAACCTTAGATATTTTGAGAGCTTGAGCTGGTGCTTCCTGTGTAGAAAATCACTTCCTGCCCTTCATCAGTTCACGATCTTGTGCAAACAACCTATAGACAACATAAATATGTGCCTGCATTTTTATCAAATGAAATTCAATCTTGTTTCCAATTTGTGGCTCTGTCTACAATTAACCTCATCTCATTTTCTTCCCACAGGTCAGGAAGATTATGATAGATTACGGCCTCTGAGTTACCCCCAAACTGATGTCTTCTTAGTCTGTTTTTCCGTCGTTTCCCCTTCTTCGTTCGAAAACGTCAAAGAAAAGGTTGGTCTCATGCATCAGTCGCGCTTCTTGATCCTTCTTGTCTATCTCGTCTGTAATTGGAAGTACATTCATTTTGTTTCCAGTGGGTACCGGAGATCACCCACCACTGTCCAAAGACTCCCTTCCTGCTTGTGGGGACGCAGATCGATCTGAGGGACGACCCATCCACCATCGAGAAGCTCGCAAAAAACAAACAGAAGCCAATCACTCCGGAGACGGCCGAGAAGCTGGCTCGAGACCTGAAAGCAGTCAAGTATGTGGAGTGCTCCGCTCTCACGCAGGTAAGACTTCAAAAAGTATCAAATTCAAATGCCTGTTACTTGGTTATATAGACATGTTAAAATGTCTACGTTAGAAAAACGTTTCTGCAGGCACATGCAATACATTGAACAAATCACAATCCCAAGAACATGCTGATCACTTTTCAGTTGTTGCATTTTTGCAGACTGTTGCTTTGTTAGATGTGAATTGAGGAATTGTTAAGGCTTAAATTGTGCTAATTTGTCATTGGTGCCCATTAGGGCTTCTGCTTTAAGGTAAGTTGAATGAAAGCACTGCCATAGAACAAAGTGGAAGTATTTGTACAGAGGCTCAGAGACACAGTCGCTTCATTTCATTGTGGTGTTTGTCAAGTGGTTTCTGCGCTTTGAGTGTCTAGATTTCTCTCCAAGCTTTTTGTCCAGTTTTGGATTGTTGTGTATTTTGGCAATGCACAGTCCCAACGGAAAGTTTAGACCATTTTCAAGTTTTTTCCCCCGCATTCTGTTATATACTCTACAATGAGAGAGAAAGGAAAAACAGGTGGTTGGAGGTTTTATTTTATTTTTTCCTCCCCTCTCGTAAACTTCCTAAAAATGACATTAGAATTTTGGACATTGTGCTCAACTGTTCCTAATTGAATTCATTAGATATAATTTGGGAACACATCTGTGTAAGGTCTCACAAGTAGATGCTATATGTCAGAATGAAATCAAAGCCATGAGGTCAAAAGAATTATCTGCAGACCTATGAGACAGGTTTGTGTCAAGAGACGGATCTATGGAAGAACACAAACAATGAAAGTGCCTAAGAGCACGGATCACCTCCATCATTTTCAAATGGAAGAGATTTTGAAAAACCAACAGTCCTCTCAGAACTGGCCAGCTAGGCAAAATGAGAAATCAGGGACGAAGGGCGTTGGTTAGATGGGCAACTCCGCATATCAGACCTCCGTGGTAGACCTGCCTGACAGAAGCCATTCCTCACTATAAGGCACATGACAGCCGGCTGGGAGTTCCAGCTCCAGAAGGAGTCTCGGACCATGAAAAATAAAATCCTCTTGTCTGTTGCCCCAAGATTGAACTTTTTCGTAATCGGGAATGCCAGCATCATGCTGTGGGGATGTTTGTATTTAACTGGGAAACTAGTCAGTATGGAGGGGAAAATTAATGCACAAGAAGAGCTATCCTGAGTTAAAAAAAAAAAACGCCTCCAGAGTGCTCAGGATCTCCGGCTTGGGCGGAGGGTTTACATTTCAACAAGACAACAACTCGAGGCATACCAGCAATAAAACAAAGGAGTGGCTTCAGAACACTGAAGCTAAACCCAACAGAGACCTGAAAATGGCTGTGCACTGACCTTGCCCATCCTACCTGGCTGAGCTTGAGTGATGCCAAGAAGAATAAAAAAAATTAATTCTAAAAGAAAGGTGTGCCAAGCTTTTAGCATCATTCACAAGCAGTTTTCATTGTCCAAACTTGTCATTACTGACAAAGCTGCTTTAACCAAGTACTGAGTGATGAGTAATTATGAAAGTGGGATATTATTATAATTATTTTTTTCTTTTTCTGTAAAATAAACATAAAAAATAATAATTTTTTTTGGTCATTGTGGAGTATTGTGTGTAGATTGAAGGGGGGGGGTGTATTTGAATGCAGTTTAAGATGAGCGTGTGAAAACAAAATGTGGGAAGCTTAAACTCTGTGTCAGCAGTATATAAGCCGTTATTCACGAATGGACAAATCATTAATCATTAGCCACAAAAGCCTGTGTTGTGTTTTTTATTTATTTATTAATTAATTTTTTGTAGCGATGTCTAATTATAGCATACTTAGCTATGGCCATTGCTGTAACATTTTAATGTATCACAATACTGTTGGAACTAACAGCCTGATACACTACACATTGTCAGTCAAAATATGTCTAAAACATTCTATAGATAGATAGATAGATAGATAGATGTGTGTGTATATATACACATGTAATGTAGGAAAAAGCAAACATGAATATTCTTCCAATATTTAAGAATAATTTCTCACAGAAAGCTGTTTAGATTTAACATATTGGTGGCCACACCCAAGACTTTTAGATTAATTTACCATGTGGAAATTGTGAAGATGTGCAGCACATCACACTTAAATGTTTTGAGATAATGGTCGAATGATCTCTAAAGTGCAATGCGAGGACCGGTCTTTAGAACGAAGAACTAGGTCTTTTGTCGGCTAACGTATTATAAATTTGTTGCCCCATTTTGCATTTTAAACTTTGTTAGAAGAGGATAAAACCCATATAACCCTGATTAAAACCCTGTTTGATGCTATTATTACACAACGCTAATTAGCTTAACATGTTCTGATAGCTTTTATTTTGATTTGTTCACCCCTTATATTTAACAGCTTTAAGCACTAATTAGTTTTAACATATTGCATGAAGTGAGCATGTGTTTACATGTGTTTTTCATTGATCTGGAAAGATTTTAAAGAACTAATTATTTTTTTTAAAATACATCACTATATGATCATATTCAAGTCTGAAAGAAGTAATTTTTTTTTTCCATCTGCACACTCATGTTAAGCACCAGTTTAATTATTGCACATTTCAAAATCTGGAAATTACCTCGCATTATATTCAATATGAGTTCAAAAACAAAGAGTTGCAAATTCACAAGCTCTTCTGCCAGTGGTGCAAGAGCTTTCGACACAAGTTCCTCCGCATCATTTACATTCTGTGCTCCTGCGGTTCTTTGGGTTTCCTTCCTCTTCACAGAGGAGGCTTTTAGCTCCTTACTTTTCTCCTATATCTTAACTTTTTAGTCTTGTGTTTTTTTTTTTTCTTTCTCTTCCTAACGTCTGTTTTCTTGTAACTGCTAACCTTGCTGCTTATTCTTTTCCCTTCTTCCTCTGTCTTTGTAGAGAGGTCTGAAGAATGTATTTGACGAAGCTATCCTAGCTGCTCTCGAACCGCCCGAAACGCAGAGAAAAAGGAAGTGCTGTATATTCTAAAGTCTCGCTTTCTCTCTTTCTTACGCCTAACTTCTCCCTCAGATGTTTTGCTGCTTCCTAGTTTACCTCTTGCTCCTGATTGCTGACAAAATAAGCCCGTCTTATGTTTCTTGCTTCGTATTATTGAAGTGTTTTTTTTCTTTCTTTTTCACATCTTTCTTTTTATCTCTTCCTCTGTGCAATCATTTACCTCAAGATTTCTTTCTTTTGCATTTACATCTCCTCTTGTATTAAATGGAGGTTGTTTTGTCCTCTCCAGTTGTGGAGAATTACAACTGCACTATTGTTAGTCTGGTGAACTTTTATTTATTTACACCCCCTCCCCATTGAACCCTGTAACGTTGATCACGTCGGTCACATGAATCTTTATTTCTGCTATAAGAGAGAGTGGGCGGAGCCAAAGAGGTACACTTATCAAGCAGCTGAAACAAATGCATTGCGCTCAAGTCTTTTTCCTCTTCATTCCTTATTTCAGTGTATTATTTTATACTGTATCATATGAAATTCTGAACATAATATTAAAGTTACACCTTATAATCAGGTGCCACTGATTAGATGCACCGTATGGCATTTCCTTATCTTGTGAAATGATTTGTGTCATTAATAAAGGTCAGCTAAAATCGCCATCGTGAGTGTGTCATCAATTTTCAAAAATGTTTTCATACCTCCTTTAAAATTTGCACATCGTCCTCATGTTTTGGACATGACAAGGCTTAAAAAGTGATAGCAAACATGATGGTATAACAAGATAGTTTGCTAAAAAGTAAACACTTCGTTACAGTTCATCCAAAAGATGTTCAGTGGGGCTCATTGTTCACCCACAAATGGGTGAGAGTCAAGTGTCCACATACTTTTCACTGTATGTGTAAATATTTGTTCATCAGTCTCGTAATGTCAACCTTGTTAAAAATGCTTTGTGGTCAATGTGTATAGTGCAGCAGGTGTGCTGATTTACAAGAACAAATGACTTCATTGCTTTTTTTTTTTTTTCCCTCCCCCTTTGTTTCTTCCCCTCTTCCCGTGTTTTATTTTAATCCTTTTCTTTTTTTTTTCTATTATTATTATTTTTCATTCCCTTGACCAATCCTTACGTGTCTCTGAGCTCTGTTATCATATCCACTTTTTGTCCTAGAGTGACCTATTGGCATGTTACGATTCAGATCAACCTCCTATTTTTTATTTATTTATTTATTTATTTAAACAATAGGTGTTCAAGTCAATTTATAATCTATATAATCTCCCGCTACTTTAATGCACTTAGCCCAGGGTTTCACTAGTACTTGGATACCATCAAGGTAAACACTTTTCTCAGTATGCCAGAGCCATCATTGGACTGCCAACGTCACGTCTGAAATATTGGCCTCCGAACAACTCCTTTAATGGCCCAAACATGAGGACATGGCTCGGAGTGAGGTCATGGCTGTACTGAGGATGTGGCAATAACTCCCAGCCGAGTTCCTGTAGCGCGTAAGTGGTGTTGGTAACCGATGCATCTCTAGTTATCTGTCGATTTGTAAGGATCAGGTGTTCTACTCGCTCAGTGTTTACGAGATCGACCGTAGTGGGCTCCGAGCCGGGATCACGGATGTATGACCTTCTTTAAAACGTTAGCACCATTCAAATGTTTTACTGCGGTCTTACTGTATGTAAATGTCATTCGGTTTTACGCCTTCATTCACCTGAAATGTCACAGGTCCCGGTTTGACTTGAATGCCTCACGTATTTGTGAATTTGGATGTTGAGGAAAGAAAAATTATGCTTTTGTGGAGTTTTTTTTTCTTTTCTTTTTGCATTACCTGCTTAAAGATGATGTGCTGCAATGCTTTCTTACTTCAGACTCCCTCAAGCATGTTTAAAAATTTTTGCATCAAATTCCAGTGTTTCATTTACATTCACATTTTTCAAATTATTTTTATTCATTTATTTTTTTGTCTGCGTCAATGTTGACCCACATTGAGTTTTTCCCTCCTTTGTGTCCACAGAAAGGCCTAAAGAATGTATTTGATGAGGCGATTTTGGCAGCCCTGGAACCCCCTGAGCCCAAGAAGAAGCGTAAATGCGTGCTGCTATGAGTGCTTTTTTTTTGTTTTTGTTTTTTGTTTTTTTCTCCTTCTGCTAAGGCTGGCCAACAGCTTTTTACTCCTAAAAAGCAATGCCTAAAAAAAGAAAAGAAGTGGGTTAATTTTTTGCGCTGCAGTAAAATATAATCTAAAGAATACCCTTCAAACACACGCAGGGCTTGGATGCGTTTTGAGCTCTGCATCACCATATCACAGATTAATCTAGATTTACATTTTAAACGTTATTTCACAGTGAACCATAGAGACATGGATTTTGTCATTTAACCAAGTTTGTACTGGCTAATTACTCACTGATGCGTGGAGTCCGAGTGGTTCCTAGTACCAGAGGCATATGCTGGTAGTTTTGTGAATCCTCCTGTGTCGTTCAAGCTAAACCTCTAACCTTTACTTTTCCACTAGGACGTCACCAGAAGTGCTTGTTAAAAAAAAAAAGATAGAATAAAAAAAAAATAAAAGATCTCTTTCTTTGCCAATATCCCCATGTCATAGGCAGTTTGAAAGAGTGACCATGTAAATAAGAGCGGGTTATAATAAAGGACTTGTCGCACAGAATCAGGTTTTCTCACCCAGGGAACTTTTAACAGTGTTAGCAGAACAAGTGGTGTGTCCTACTACATTGCCAGGGACCATAGAATTTTTTTTTTTGTTTGTTTCTTTTTATTTTTCCTCCACAAAAAAAAAAAAAAAAAAACTTGTAATGCATGGAGGCAAGGTGAGCGCCTCTGATTTCCTTTACCTTGTTTAACTACTTCTTTAATTAATAATGTAAGCTGACAACCTGTTGTAGACTTTTTTTTTTCCCCAAAATGGTTTCTTTTTTGCCCCCCCCCCCTCCCCCATCATTTATTGGCTGGATCTTAGCGAAACACTGATCCACCTGTTATTTAATGAGCAACATGCAGAAAAATGTAGTAATGGCTTTACCAAAAAAAAAAAAAACTAATTCTGCTTTCAGTTTTTTCCCACGGCGATGTAAAAGCACCACATGTAGTATAGGTGTTGCCCAGGTGGATCACGGTTGATCTGATTTCCAGTCAGTTATCACACTTTGTTTGTTTTTGGTTTTCATTTGTGTAAGACCAAATGCTCTGTATGAAGTCTGTCCTTTGTACTGTATATGCATTCTTTTAAAGATTATTAAACTTATACATTAATTGCCTTCATATTGTTTTTTTTTCTCCCCCCATCTTTCTGACACTCAGGATTATCACCTGTTCATCCCCCTCCAAGCCTGATTTTACTTAATTTTAATTTTTACTCCATCCATGAGTAGTATGAAAGCATTAACAATAAGCCGTGTAAAGTTCCTAAAGCTGTACAATTTTTTTATATAACGAATTGAACCTGTTAATTATACTTCTGCCAGCAGAGGGCGCTGTTTGATATAATTTCATGATTTTCCCTGAACATGGACACTTGATCTATACTGTGTCTCCTCTTCTTGTGTGTATTTGACTACAGTCATATCGCAATGCTGTCTACTAGTCTACAAGTTTACTTAAATATTTTTTCCATCATTTTAATGGTTCAAAAGCCTCTTTGCTGAATACGTATTTAAACAGTTGTCCGTCTCCAAGCATGCAATGTGATTGTGTAAGCACCAGGATTTTAAAACACCTAGCAGGCCTAAGCTATGTGACGTGCTGGTCCGTGTCTGTTTTGTCAATGTTGCACGTAGTGTCAATACACACACGCATATATACTGTAACATTGTCCTCGATCATGATGGATGACGAGTAAAACTTTGGAGCATTACCCCGGGTCTAGATCAACACTGGCTGTCTGAGTTGTTGATAAATCACCGGTCATCAGAAATGGAAATGCGTGTTGCCCTTTTACCTTGTTGTTTAGAACAAATAGCTGAGCTCTGATTAGTGAATTTATGAAGGACATGCTTTTTTAAAGCATGACTCAAACGGCCCATTCTAATTGCAACTTTTTAAATTTAGGGTGTTTTCTGGATCATAAATTCTAAAATCGTTTTAGATTTCATTAAAAAAGCTGGTTATACACTTGTCTGCACTGGAGTATTTTATGTATAAGGGTATTTTTTCATTGTTTAAAATAAATATCACTTTTACAGAAACATAAATACATTGTCAATGTGTAGGGGAAAAAATTAACTAAACATTATTTCATGAGAGGCAAAAATAAGTCATTTGTGGATGGTGTCTTGAAGCACCTGATTTCAAAGGATCCTCCAATTATTAAAAATAAATTGAAAGTGTAATTAAAAAAAAATTACTTTTGCTTACATTTGAATATCAAGGATTCTTCATGGTCTAATCCAAAATCTCTTCAGTCATCTTCTCTACATCAGGCATTAATAAAGTTCACAATATTCATAGTAAAGAGCGAATGCAAGCATTTCCGTGTCACATTTTTTCCTCCACTTCAACCAGAGATTCGTTTTCAGTGACGCCAAGCTCATCTGAACGAGGCCGTAATCTCTCCGGTGTATGTGACAATAGGGGGAAATCCCATGTACACAACGAAACCAAAGCCCCTTAAGACACATACCACGGTTTGAGCTTCACCGCTGGGGGAGGGGGTTTGGGGTTGAGATGTGTCGAGTTGACTGTACTGGGTCCCTTTACACATTCCTTGAGTGTCTTTGGACGATGTCTGTCAGCAAGCACTTGCACTAAATAGCTGCAGAAAGCGATTAATTATGCCGCATGTGGAATGCCTGGTATTCTTTGTTGGTGTTTTTTTTTTTTTAACTAGGTGGGGGCAACCACCTGCACCCGAATCGTGGTTATCAGCTGCGGTATCATGATGCAGGCGGCTCCTAGTGACAGGCCGCTGTGTATGCATGAAGTCTTGTTTCCACGCTCCGGTGGCAGACCGTGCTGTCATCACAAAAACCTTCGTCATGCTCATTCACAATCACCAATAAAAGCTTGTTTGTTGATTGATTGTAGAACCAAGAATGAGCTGTTTTGTTCAATATTTACCCAAGTGTTGATTTTTTTTTTTTTGTTGTTTTTTTTAGGCACGTTTAGACATTCAAGACAGGTCTCTGGTGTATGTACAAACAAAATAATGTGTGGGATAAGGGACCATTCCATTTTTGTTTGGGCTGGTGTTTTTTTTGTAAGAGCCCTTAGCTCTGCCGTTCTCTAGGAGCCGTGGCTCAGCTCATTTCGGATGAAGCTTAGTGGATAAGGCGTTTGATTACTGATCGGAAGGTCCCAGGTACAAACCCCGTCACTGTTGGGCCCTTGAGCAAGGCCCTTAACCCTCAACTGCTTACCAGTATAATGACGTGAAAGGTAAGTCACTCTGGATAGGGGCATCTGCCAAATGAATGTAATATAATACAAACAGTAAAACTGCATATTTGCAGGAGGAGCGAAACAGAGGCATGAAAAAAAAAAAATGCATTATCTAATGGAGCATAATGCACACACTTTGGGGGAGCTCAGACCTGCTGTAACCTGTTAAAGAAATATAAAATAAAAGAAACATGGGACCATTTAACAGAAACTCGGAATGTAGTATTAATGCGCTCATTCTAATGTTCTGTCATCCTACTGTTATCATTTTTTTAATGGAAAAACTGCAAGTTCTGAGTGGTAGTAGTAACTCTGTTGTTAATTATGTTCTTATAAACTGAGAAGCTGGTTCACTGATGTTGCTGCTTTCCCACACATCTGTCAATATGCTGTCTGCACACTAGACATGTATCCTCCGAGGTGTGATTGAAGCGGAATTGATGCTCTCCAGGTCGACTGCAATAAGATTACACTGCGCTCACTCCACTTATGTTCCCAAAGGTCTTATTTAAATGGTGCATCAATCAGATAAAACGAGGAGCTAGTCATCAGATGGAAACTTAGGTTTTGTTCATGAGGCTGCCCTGGCCTTTTTTTTTTCTTTTTGTCTGGCCTCAATTTGAACCATTGTAGACCTGACTCAAATTCAAAGCAAACTCATTTGACTTTTGTTTCCATCTTGAGCAGCGTGATCTTTTTTTATGATTATGATCGCACCTTGTTTTAACCGGACAAAAAGGCCAAACCTGGTGCACTAACGCAAATTCCAAAATGCTACAGTAGGTAAGCCAAAGAACTGAGCATTGCTAGCCGATGGAACCCCAGTTCCAGTTTAAGCGTAATGGTGCTGTCAGTGGTGTGTCAGGAGTAAGTCGGCACAGTGGGAGATGAAGTGTAGATAAGCCCCCTTGTGCTTTGGAAAAGGGCTGATCCCATATGCCAGTCAAAACCAAACCATGCTTGGGATTTGTTGAAAAGCGAACCCGTGGAGTGAGACAGGCTGTGCCGAGATGAAATATCTATCGCAGAGTCATAAATCAAAAAGCCCACATCTCGCAGCCCCTCCTCTTCTCCCACCCTTTGGCCATCTGCGCCATGGCAACGTGTGAAGCCTGAACTCATACTTACCGTAGCTGCATTGTAGGAACACGCATGCTGTCGTCACAGTGCATCGGCTAAAGGAATGCACTACGTTCTCATCATTCGCTTCTTCGCACATGACACAAGAGCTAGCAGGATAAACTTTTTTTTTATTTTTTTTATATCCTGCATGCTCTTTTGTTCATGCAATGTTCATCTGGACCTATTCTGTGACACCGTAACACCACGCCAGCACTTTACGCAAAGCTGAAACATCTTAAAGACATAAAATTTCTCATTTTGCTGGCCATCTATGAGAGGTTTCTTTTGAGCCTCTTTTTTTTGTGTGTGTGTGTGTGTGTGTTCTGTTCTTTTTAAACTAATGCCGAAATCCGCCAGCGCAAGGTAATTAAACTTTAACACAAGTCTGCTTTTACATCATGTGCACGCATCATGAGAACGTCTAATGCTCTCCTTTGATGCATTGTTAAAACCACGAATGGGATTTTCCTTCTAAATCACTTTCAGTGGGTGTGATGGTAAGAAAAGCAGACAGAGTCACAGGGCCTGCGCAGTGCATCTCACCCTGTCAGTATGTGGGCCTGTGCCAGCTTCGGCATGAGCGTGAGCCCCAGGGATGTTTAACATGCAGCGAAGCCAACAGTGACGAGCACCATGTATCACTGTGGCTTATTATGACAATGTTTTTCGCTTACGGTTTTGGGATACATAAGTTTCATCCACGGGCCGTCTCCTTTGCGGCGGGATTCTGATGTCAGCAGGTGTTCCATGTGACCGTGATGGTCGAGCATCCATAACGTGAACACAGGACAACCAAATCCAAAACAGTCATGCTAGGCAGCATGGAGTGATGGTACAGGTGGCTGAAGAAATCCAGGGTGAAGGATTTGTTTTGCATATTCTCTTTATTACGTCCTTCCCTTGAATAAGAATTTTTTTTTTATCTTCTCCACACCTGCGCTCACCATCACCTAACAGAATATTGGGTTATCCAGGTCGCATTCCACCTCTACAGGGGCCCTACGAACTTCCAATCAACCCCTTCAACACCCTGCCACTTACCACCAAACATCGACAGTACAACCATCCTATGTCTTACCATCATGTCTTGGATTACAAATTGGTAATCTTCTCGATAACAGGGCGTAGTACTGGGTTAAACACTACCTGTTCCAGCAGAACCGATAGGAACGTGGTCAGGTTTCAGGAGACACTATCATGGACAATTTTGTATACCCATGTGTTTCTAGTCTAATTAAGACCAAAAGAATCAATTCTTTCAATCAAATCTGGGCATGATCCTGGGTTTCACACCATCTTTACAACGCTGCAGGGGCACTGATAGGAACTCAGGCTCTAATCAAGGATCTTTATGGACCCTGCTCAGCGTCCTGTCTACTTCATGTACTCAACCTTTTGGGATTTCGTAATGAAAATGTCCATAATGTTTTCACCACAGGTTTGTCCTGGGTTGTACAGGTCATGGCACACATGTACAGATTTGAACACATATAACCGGACACGGTGAACAAACTCCTGTCAATCATGGAAAATCTATCCCACCTACTGCATGATGCCATACAGAGGTAGCGGAGTTCATTCTCCAACAGACTGATGCAGCTTCGCCGTCACAATGGTTCAGGAGATCATTCCTACTGTATAATGACTCACCTCTATCTATTTACTCCCTTCAGTATTGTCACATCCCAGAAGTACAGAAGTACACGGACACCCCTAACACTCCTACTAGTTTCTGTTCTGTTCAACCTCTCTGGTGTTCCTGTACACTCGACGTCCTAAGACTCGATCTCACGTCCTACAACCTCCTCCTTTTTTCGGCGCTATTCCAGATTTGACAGTTGCATCACTGTTCTGATATGTGGATTCAAATTTAGCTTCCCAAGCATAAGCACATGGATTGGAAAAGGCTTCAGATATCAATTCTTGATGGATGACCCATTGTGAAAGCATTCTTGTGGTTCGTGCTGAAACAATGCTACACATTGAGGGGCTGCCGTGGCGAAAGCCCGGGGGCTTGCCTCGACTTGGATTCCAGTCGCGATGATTGTTCGAGATGCCCACGATGGCATGTTTTCCAAAAAGAATGGGAATAAGGAAGCGTGAAATTCAGACTTGCGCTGCCACTTTTCTGCCACGTTCCTGAGCGGCTGCGTGCCGGTGTGCATTCTTTACCGCAGGAGCAGAAAACCCACACTGGCTTTCACCTGGGAATACATCCAACAGGATGGGGTTTCGAGAAAGCAGAGGATTAAAAGTATTGCTTGCTGCGTACGTGCACGGGCTTCTCTAGTCACTTTTCATAATGTGGTATAGATGCTGTGTCTCTGATGGACTTAATAAGCTTTTCCCGGAATTTTAAGAATGCCTCAGAGGGTATGTGCTTTCACTTGTGTCAGTTTAGCAAGAGTTTGACTCACCTGAGGTGGTGAGATCGCAGCTGGTCAAACCAAAGCTGGACCTTTTCATGAGAAATTTAACAGCATCACATGTCCAAGTATATTCAGATACATATTATAAGGGCCTTGGATGTGTATTGCACATGGGGGGGGGGGGGGGGGGGGGGTGGATGCCGGAGGGTGATGGAGGTGGGAGATGTGGGGGGAGTAATGCAACTGTCATCACACACAAGAAACATCTGTCTCATTTGTGTAACTTGTTTTCTTTTAATATGAGAAGTATGTTAGTGGAGATCTGTGAGTTTCCAGGCAAGCCTTGAAGGCGAGTCCGGAGTCTCCCTTTCCTTTTTCGAGATTCAGGCATGGTCTTGTAATGGCCACAATGCGAAATTCGCCAGATGAAAGCTTGAAGTTTGAGCTTGAAGTTAAATCGTATTGAAATGAATAAATGATAGAAAACTTTACAAATGCAGGTGATTATCAGGAGTCCTCGGATTTGCTACGTAGAAGTCTAATTACAGAAAGCTTTCATTTCTGAAAACGTAGGCTGAAAGGCTAAAGCCTCTGATCTCATACAACCTTTATTGAATTCTATCTTGATAATCGTGTTATGTCTCAGGAAAAGCCTTTACAAATATTAAATTACTGTGCGGTAATTTCGGTCAGAGGCTGTAACAGGACCGTTCTGGATGGTACGACAGGATTGGATTTCACCATGCAAACTCCCTCTAGGTCTATATACCGTACACACACACACACACACACACGCGTTTTCCCCTTTCATTTGTTTTTAGGTGATACTCAATCAGGCCATTCTTAATGTATTCAACTTTTTTTTTTTTCCAGTAACAACAACGCATTTGGTGCATCTACAGTAGGTGCTATGAACAAAAAAAAAGACATCCAGTGTCTCAGAAAAAGAAAAAAAAGAAATCCACAGGATTTACTGGTATTACAAGGATTTCGTGGTCACAGTGCCTCTCATTTTAACTTTTCCTACCAAAATAACGGACTCTTTTCAAACTGCCCTGAACTTCATAAACCAAAACCCCTAAGCTTATTAGAACCAGACCTTTGAGGGAACCTGCTGTAGGGCAAAAAAAGAAGCTTTGGAAACCATGTGCTCTTGATACATGTGCTAATCATGAGCACTGTAAGTGCATTTGAAAAAGTGGGTGAGATTTTATTCTATTTTCAAAAATGAGGATCATCAATGCAGGAAAGTTTAGCTTTGATTACAGAGCACAGTTTACAGAATCACTATTTCACAACCCGAGTCCTGGAATATGCCTGCGCCATTAGAAAAAAAAAACAAAAAAAAAATCCTTAGATGTGATACCCTGGTCATTCAGTACATTCAGGTCGTCAGCTGACTTTGTTTTATTGCCACATAACGTTGCTGAGGATAGACCTGACCAATGTAAGCAACCACAGATCATAATACTGCCTACAAAGAGAGGCTTGTACCAAAGAGGCCTGATGCATGATGGGTGCATCGCTTCTTAACTTCTTACCCTTACGTACCCATTGCTCTGGAATAGGCTCAGTCTGGATTCATCACATCACATGACCTTGTTCCATTGCTCTAGAGTCCAATCTTTATGCTGCCTAGCAAACTGAAGCTTTTTTTTTTTTCCTGATATGTCTTACTAACAAGTAGTTTTCACTAGTAAACATAGCTCTAATTTCTACTTCAATTGTCTTTACCATGAAACTTCACCAAGCATTTAAGTCATCTTCAATTATGATTTTTCTTCCCCTAATAAACATCATGATTCATAACTATCCATCCATATTTAATTATATACAATATATATATATGTATAGGACAGTTCATCACCTAATTAGTCATTTTAAATTGCCTTAGATGTTTTCTTTGCTTGATGCAGCCAATAATTTGACCCTTCTGCAGTGTACGCCTGTATGTTTCGATCAGTGCTTCTTAATAAGTGTTGGATGGTATTTACATCTAGGTGATATCGAAGACACCATACTTGTCAGTGTCCTCCTGCCTTATGTTTTAAGTTATTTTCCAGTCACTCCAACAATACAATAGCTTGTATTTCTGCCGTCACCATGCACATTGTCCTTCAGTAATCTATAGTGTAAGGGTGGTGACGCAGATATGAAACTTTTCTAACCACTGGGAATATTTACTGGCTCATGTCTGCTGTGACACCGAGCTCATTTAGAAACGTAGCACTTATAAAAAGCTTCGCAGCTGAGCCAGTGGTGGTGTTGAGGTGAGGGCAGAACCATCTTTAGTATTTTAAAGCACCAAACCGCACGTACGTGATGGCCAACATCCCTCGTTCCCGCTGCATAGTTTCCATAAATATTTATTGTTCTTGGTATGATGGGTGCCGTCCAGGCCGTGTCACCGGGCAGCTGGGTGTGTGAGCTGGACGTGTCACGCAGTGTTATCATTCACGCTCCACAAGCCTGAGTCCTACTTCCAATGTTAAGCTTTTGAAAATACGAATGTGGTGTTGTTGATGGGTATTGTGTTCAAATCGAAATAATAGCTTTCAACCATTTAGTAATAAATATTAAAGTGTGTAAACATTCCCAGGCATATGGAACTAAAATGCTAGTTATTTTTTGTAAAAAAGTATATATAATCAAAAGAATGTCAGTTAATGAGAGAATTGTTTGCACGTATATGTGATATGGTCTCGCACGAGCATCATCAGCACTGCGGCTTTCGTGAAAAAAAATACACCAGGTCTCGTTCTCTCGTCTTTCAAAAGGCATATATTTCATTTCAACGTACATTCATATGCGTATAGTCCTCTTCAGTGTATAGTCTTTTACAGAGCTATGGTTCCTTAGAAGCGTGCTGTATAGCAAGGTTGTACTATAGAAAAATGTGGAATTATGTTGTTTTTACTTACTCATAAATAGTTCAGTCACTCTGCTTCACGTTTAGTGGAAGAGGGAATGCTCTGAGATTTTTATCTTTGCTATATGTGCATCAGGAGATGAAAAGTGCTCGAGTCACCGTGCACAGGTCGCTAGGTCTCAATGGTCGCAATACATGTCCATGCCAATAACGCTAACTAACAAATTGATCTAATACACAACTTTGGAAAAAAAATAATAAAATAAAATAATAATAATAAATCCTGCCTTCTGACAACACCCTATTGGAAATAACACAAAGCTTTTCTCGGATTTCTTCCCTATGAAAAACAAGAAACTCTTTAAAAATTAATACTATATTTATATCAATTTATATAAAACACAGACTCTGTACATTTACTTGAGTGATTTTTTTTTTAAAAGCAGCATAAAATGGCCACCTCTATCTTAAATGCTGTTGACGAATGAAAAAAAAATAAAAATAATATAGATGTACACCTGGACTGCATCTCAGTCTGTTAGAAGTTCCCTTGATGTCCGTGACTCCAGATAAGATCCTAAAGCAGCATCAATAGTAGGAGGGGAAAATTCTCCTCGTCTCCTTCAACCACACCAAAGTTCATTTGTCCATCTAACCCTCCTCCAATCTTACACCACCACTCCCGCTGGAGCTCGTCACATTACAAAAAAAAAGAAGGAAAAAAAAAATATCACTCTGATTCCAATAAGTTAGAAAACAATACAAAAATAAGAAAGTAACCACAAAAAAAATGGAGAGAAAAATACTCTCAAGTGGGACTTTAAATAATAAAAAACAAGAAGAACTCTATTTGCCCCTAAAAGTGTGTCCCATGTATGACATGTTCGTTTATACTCGGATGAATCGATGGATATCTCCATTTTCCCTTTTTTCGTTTCTTTTATTCTATTTGGAGTCAAAGAAGGAAAGAGGGAGTTTTCCCCCCGTTAAGTTCAGTGGAGAGAAAGTGAGGGTTTGAAGGAGAGTATCACCGACACGTGTGCATCTCCACCATCTTGCGGCACTGTTTGCACTTGACGTAGCAGCACCAGTGGAATTTGCAGCTGCACCTGTCTACCACCTCCACCTCTTGCGTGTGGAAGCCGCGCCCACAGCACATGAGCTCGCAGCCGTCGATGGCTTTCGAGGTCTTGTTGCAGTACCGGCCCACCGTCCCCAGCATTCCCGGTGTCCTCGGGTCGTGCTCACAGAAATCGGGACTCGGGTCCAGGTAGACCAGGTCCTCGTCTGTGTGCGGCTTGAACTGCGAGTTGCGCGGGACCAGAACTCGGGTGGTGCCCACCTTGCGCTGCTCGACCTCGGTGGCGCCATCGAATTTCTCCTTGATGATGTTGCCAACTTTGCGGAAAGGGGGCATGGCTTTCCAGCAGGTCTTTACCTCGCACGAGCCAGAAACGCCGTGGCACTTGCAGTCCACTCGCATGTGGTTCAGAATCGCCTGAGGACGAATAGACAAATGTTTATTTTTATGTTGTATTTTCTACTTATTTATTTATTTTTTTACAGCAAAACTTTTGGAAAAGATGTCATCCTACTATTCCATCATTTTTGGATTGTTTGTCTTTCCACATCAAAAAGAAATGTTTCAAAGTTAAAGATTTAAGGATGCTAAAAATGTCTGGAGTTTCCTTAATTATTTAGCAACATGATTTAATTAACCAACTCTTTCATCCCGGTTTTATATTTAATTTCTGCATATAAATGTGACGGGTAAACCCGTCTGGAATCCGACTCATTACAAATAAAAAGTTCTTCCCACGTTCAGATCAGGGGTTTATCTCGACCTTGAGGACTTGCGTTATATCTTGTTATGGCAGCTAACCTCAGAACAGCCAGACTACTACTCGGTTCAGCTTATCAGCATGATTCACATGCTATTAATCCATGGGTATGTGCTTTCAGAATTACTAATAATCTTGGAATGGTGTCCAATTAAGCCTCGGTAGAACTCACCTTCCTTCCTGCCTCATTATTATGGAGATTCATCAGAGCTCGGTTAGACGACTGCCCTTTGCTTCTTTCTCTGACGTCCACAAAGGACTGGGAGAATGCGACTCCGTAGGCGATGTTGTCTGAGCACCCTGACCACTGGAACCCTAGAGAGAGCGAAAAAGAACAAGTAAAGTAAAACCTTCTGTCACGATTCCACATTCTTACATGATCATCCATTAATCTTCATGACAAGCCTTTTGGATCTGGAATGAGCTTTTGTCTTTTTGATTAATCGCCAGATCTTAAAGCGTTTCCCTTCCGTCGTACCCTGAGGGCTCACGCCGTGCACGTTGCGGTCGCAGCCGCACTTCTCGAGCTCCCCGCTGCTGCATGCCCTTGTCACCGCGTACGCAACGCTTGCAGCAGAAATGGCGTAGACGAACGCCGCCTCCCTCGTGCCTGTCAAAAGAATTTGTCGAATGTGAGCTAGATATAAAAAAACGATGGCGTACAATATCTTGTTCAACGTCGTCTCCTGATACCTTGGGTGACCACCTTGCCGAAGACAGGCATGGAGTCTAAAGTAGAGCAGTTCCACCGCCGGTTACGAAACTGGTACTGGCACTCATCGATGGCAAGCTGAGCCCCCCGACGTACGGCATCCATTACCTCCACGTTGCGCTTGCAGATCTGCACCTGCCTTTGGATGAGACCTCGGAGCTTTTCACAGGTCTCCTCGTCAGAGATGCTCCCCACGGACGACAGCTTGGCCAGATAGCTTTAGAGAAAAAAAATTGAAAGGGATTCAAAAAGGCTCAGGAAAACCATTCTGACAAGTGTATATGTTTAAAACTGAAACTTAAGTTCAGTATGAGAATAAGAGTAGCAAAAAGAAAGTAAAGAATATTGATGACAATAAGTTTTGTTGTCTGTACCGATATCTGAGTTGTATCATGTGATCTTTACACTCATGGTAACTTTTTACTAACGATCAACTCTGAGTTAGAAGAATATACAGTACAGTATACTCCAACATGACTGCGCACCGGTGCACAAAGCAAGGTCCATAAAGACATGCAGGCAAATACTTTCGCCAGTATGGTGTACAGTATGTTGAAGTTTCATACCAAGGTAATTCAAACATAAAAAAGAAGTGATCTCCAAATTTGAATAAAAAAAATGACACTTTGGAACTGAAATATAAAAATAGTCATTCAATCAGGTATTGTATGGTACAGTGTGGTATTGTAAGTTTCTAAATATACAAGTTTCATATGTTTAGAATACAGGTGCATCTCAATAAATTAGAGTATCATCAAAAACGGTGATTTATTTCAGTAATTCAATTAAAAAAAGTGAAACCTATATATTATATACAGCTCTGGATAAAAATAAGCGAGCACTGCAATTTACTCCAGAAAACATCTGGAATGCCATCAAGAGGAAGATGGAGGGTCACAAACCATCAAGCAAAGCTGAGCTGTTTGCTTTTTTTTTTTTTTTTTTTTTTTTACAAAAAGAGTGGTATAATGTTATACAGCAGCAATGTGAAAAACTGGTGGAGATCCAAAACACATGAAAGCTGTAATTGCAAATCAGGGTTATTCCACTGAATACTGATTTCTTAAATGTTATTTAGCCAAAGCATTATTAACTTTTTTTTTTTTTTTTTTTACAAATTATTTGCATTTTGTTTTGAGTTATTAAAGCTCTGCAAATACTGCATGATCTTGGGTTAATTTGATGTGCTGTGATGTCATTTCCTTTATATATACACACTCTCAGCAGTTCACTAAAAATGAAACAAAACTGTTCATCTCACCAATACATGCCCTTGTAAGAAAAAAAATATATAGCATTTTGATTTGCCGTATTCCTTGTGTCAAGGCACTCTTGAACCAGAAA
Source organism: Clarias platycephalus (assembly GCA_030068275.1). Lineage (NCBI taxonomy): Eukaryota > Metazoa > Chordata > Actinopteri > Siluriformes > Clariidae > Clarias > Clarias platycephalus. The sequence goes on along the minus strand of JAQQZT010000016.1, from coordinate 3,822,382 downwards.
CAACGTTAGAGGCATTTCATTTGGAAACCCAGAGTCTGGAGGAAGAGAGGAGAGGCACAGAGTCCAAGTTGCTGGAGGTCCATTGTAAAGTTTGTGGTGGTTTGGGGAGCCATGTAATCTTCTGGTGTTGGTTTACTGTGTTTTATCAGGTAATTAATCTATTTGAATGAGTTTTACTGTTTGAAATGAATTACTGAAGTAAATTAGGCTTTTCGATTATATTCTAATTTATTAGAATAAAATCATAATCATAATGCACCTGTATATTCTCTCATCTCCTATACCGCTTTATCCTGTACTCAGGGTCGCGAGGACCTGGAGCCTATCCAAGGAGACTAAGGGCACAAGGCGGGGTACACCCTGGACAGGGTGCCAATCCATCGCAAGGCCCACACACATACATACACACACTCATTCACACACTACGGGGCAATTTGGGAACGCCAATTAGCCTAACCTGCATATCTTGGGAGGAAACCGGAGTACCCGGAGGAAACCCGCCAAGTACATGCAGAACATGCAAACTCCATGCACACGGAGACAGGAATCGAGCCTGGCCGGGAATCGAACCCGGACCCTGGAGGTGCAA
>JAQQZT010000016.1:3803812-3821173 GCA_030068275.1 Clarias platycephalus | reverse complement strand
AATCGAGCCTGGCCGGGAATCGAACCCGGACCCTGGAGGTGCAAGGCGACAGTGCTAACCACTACACCACCGTACCGTGCCGCCCACTTGTACATAGTTATATATAAATCTAAACATCACATTCAATATATTTTATTCATCTGGTGTAAGATGTGCCATTAATAAAAACATGCAATATACTTCATCATTTTAAAGTAGGGAAAAGTAGACACGTTCAGAATAGTCTACTTAATAAGGAAATAGTCTTTATGTTCAACACGGATAGCTAAGTTTTCTCCAGCAAAGTTAAACACTCAATGCTAATTAGGTGTTTTATGATAACGTTAGCTTACTAGGAAAAGGTAGCTGACTAAGAGGAATTGATCGTAAGAATCATAGATGCAGTTCCTTCATTATGGCTCATCTTTCACTTAACACTAATACCTTTGATCACGGATACAAATGTTGTACAAACTAGGCTTGGAGTTTCTGCTTTTCTGTGGCTGTCATGGAGGCTCAACCTTTGGCCTAAATTACATTAAATTGGTACTTTTTACATGAGCTCTGAATGTTTTTGCAAATATTATTACCTGATTTATAAAAGATTAATACCGTAACTTCATAAAATCATAATCATAATCACAAAATCATAAATTTGATATATTCACACAACTTCAGCAAGCTTCCAAGCTGCCTATTGTTGTATCATCCCGAGATCCAGATACTTTCCTCCGTGTTCCCATGAGCTAAACCCATATCCAAATACAGAACGAACTCCTTCGAACCAAAAAAATATAAAACAAAGAGTGAAGACACATTCTAAAATTCATCCTAAACTAACCAAACGGAGCATCTCTGCATCATTCCACGGGTTCAGCGACCCATCGTAACCATCTGTTTGTTTTACGCATCTGGTAAGCACAAACAAGATAAACATAAACAGAGTGGAACTGCTGAGAAGTTCTTGAAGAGCTTACTGGAGAGCCGAGAGAACTCTGAGGGGGCGGCTAACTACAACATTATCTTTCTCTCTCACCCCAAGGTCAGACGGGTCAGGGACACGGTGACATGTGAGGGGGTAGATTGAAGGAGACGCTTGTGGCATTGCTCAGACTCACGCTGGGTTTCTAGGTCTCTCTTAAGAGCACCTTATAAAAATAGGCCGTTTCACAAGCTCGTCAAAAACACACTTAGAACTTCCCATCCAAACAAGTGTCCACTCTGGGGATGTTAATGGCAGCAAGGGCAGATGTCTGGGTTAAAACAAATGATTTGAGTGTCGGGTTCAGGGGCAGATAAAAGCAGTTTAATGGCTGGATTGAGCAGTGATACGGCATGCTTTTAAAAAGCTTGCCCTTTCCCTTCATGCACTTGAGTAAAGATACGACTGGGAATACGTGACTGGGTATGTGCATTGCCACTGATACCACCTGATTGTAACTTCTGTACATTGCTATATTTTTATTTATACACAAGCACTCTTGTGAGTTTCCATTTGCACCTTTTTTCTTTAACCATCCTCCATTTGGTCCATTTGGTCGCGCCAAATCTAACCTGTTGACAAGGGCTAATTTTGTAGGCCAGGGATGTGACGGACACCTCCTTGTTCCTGAAGCACTCATATCACCACTCAGCTCAGGTCTGATAACCTCCCTTACACCATCCTCATCCTCATCCTCTATCTCGTCCACATTCTGACAAGCGGCATGACATCACTGACCAGACTAGGCCAGCCGTCCTTGCTGATCTTATCGAGTCTCGGTAGACATCTCTGCTGTTTAAACCATTCAACAGGGACCATACAGTAGTATGTAAAGGTCTTGAGCCACCCCTAATTTCTTTGTATTAAATGTAATGATATGAAATAAACAAGTGTTTTTTACTGCGACAGACTGCAAAGTGTATAAAACTAGAATTTAAAAAATTGGTTGTTCATGTAACAGTCTCTGCAGCGACCTCATTTCCCTGCTCGTCCGTTCCAACCACTCAGCATTCGGCATCACCAGTATACCAAGACTGAAAAATGAGAGACAAAAATGTTCTTCAGGAAGCACGGAGAACTATTCCTCAGGACTACATTAAAATACACGTAAGAAAGTAAGAAAGTCCGCCTCTTTGGATGCTAAATACGAAGAAATGATGGAGAACTGTATTTATAGTATCTCTTGAAATGATTTTACTCAGCATCTAATGTTTCACATGGTCATTGTTGGTCTGAGTTCACTCTATACACATACGATTATAATCACAATACAGTCTAAAAAAAACCCCAAAGCTGAGAATATCACAACCAGCTGCTCGTATGATGCTCATACATTCATAACAAAAACCTTTCAGAAACAAAACACCTGATAAACGACACGCAAGAGGTTTTTTTTCCTCATGTGGGAACACTTGGCGAGACCTTGGGGAGAGATCTTTGTTTGTGGTGCATTGCGTTTTATCTTTCGCTTCCTCTGCCTCCCTTCAATTTCAGTCTTTGTGCGAACACGTACCTTCCACTCGCTGGGGCTAACGAAATGCGGAGGTAGAGACTGTGGGATTTGGACTGGGAACTGGATTCTTGTTTTTTTCCCCGAAGTTTGTGTTGAATGACCTTGCCGCGGCCCCTAAGCACAGGGCCCGTAAGCACACCTTAGCCTGATGTGACTTACCGCACGAGAGCTCGATACGAGACGAAAGTTAATCATGGACACCTTGACTTTTTTCAGAACTTTTTTTTTTTAAAGAACATTTCACCAAAGTTTACATTTCCTCTTTTGGGAGAAACGAAAAAAAAAAAAAACAGTTTGAGTAATGAGATCTAAACAAATGGAGAGGAAAGCAAGGCCCCCACGTCACTTGTGTTTACACCAATATTTGCTATTTACACATTTCTCGGTTCTGCATCAAAGGGTGCTTGTGACAGCCTGTTGAAAGGCATGTTTATCCAGAGTAATTTCACAATCAGGAGATTTCATTTCACTTTAAGGAATTCTTTCTTCTCTAAAGAAATTACATTAAAAAAAAAAAAAAAAAAAAAAAAAAAACCTGTCGAAACAGACGAGGCCCGGTTCAGGTACAAAACGTTATTTCCTAAAGGTTAAGAAGACCACGATGGTTTTACATGGTCGCAGCTCAGTCCTGGTGTAATAATTACTTGTTGTTATACTGTAAAAGTATACACACACACATACACAGGTATTTCTTAATTATTAGCATGAAATAGGTCTAACGTCTGTTACGTCTCAGACGACCCGGGCGTTCCTTATACCGTACGTCTGGTCAAAACTGAGACAAGGCGATACTTTCTTTGATCGACAATCAGTTTGCGTCATGCAACTCTTTATGCAATTATACGAATATTATTCATGTATGTTAAAATCATCTGAATAACTTGGGAGGAAGCGTCAGAAATATAAAGAATTAAAAAAAAATAAGCCCAGGACGACTCAGAACCAGAATGACGCCTTTACAGATCTCGTTTTAACTCTAGAGGGCAGTCTTTTCTCAGTTTCTCCCTCGAGCATTGGCTGGACAGCATGGTTGTTCTTGTAACCTGTACAAGATCTCACATGCACTCAGAAAATACTCATTAACACTAATTAATAATTCAATATGTGACGTCTTTAAGTCAGTGTATTTTCTCTATGGCGTCTATATATATATACATATCTTTAACAGATATGGAGTGAGGACAGAAGAGTGAGCCTAAATGCGTTTTCTTGTCACTAACTGTGCAAAGATGTGCTCAGAAACACAGGAACTGTGTGTGTTCATGTCGGGAAATGCAGGAAATACTCAGGTACACTCATAGCCTCAGTTAAAACAAACCATACATGAAATGCGAATCTGCGTTTTTTTTTTTTTTTTTTGTGCCAATATTTATTCAAACAACAGCCTCTTTGTTGTAATATATACAGTATATTCCGTCTGACTGCTTATACCTGCACGATAAGCAGATAGTCTTGATAATGCAGATGCAAATCTGCCAAATCACTGCAGAAATGAAAAAAAAAAAAAACTTTTCTCGGGGACAAAGTCTCATTCCTGAAGCTCAGCTGGCCTTCCCCTGCGTTCAGCGTGATAAAACGCAGATCCTGACGAGCGACGACGGATTGACGAGAAGCCCGGGAACACGCAGCGAACGTGGGCAGAAATGATCACGATCACAGGAGATATTTCCAAGCATTTTGTCTTACATGAGGTACAGGCCATAATTCTTTACCCTCCTACCTCTTGCATGTTCGTGAAATAAAAGCAGGGAGCAATTAAAACCAGACATTTTTATTAGGCCGCGACAGGATCACCTGCTGAAAGGCCCGGGCGTATGTGAGAACACGGCTTTCACAACTTCATCGACCTGTTGTCACTGGGGTTATTTGTGTTTGCGGCGTGAGGCGCCAGGATATATTTTGCATTAGTGGTTTCTTCTCGTGTTGCTCATCAGCTGTGGACTATTTATTGACTCTCGCTCGGAACCTTTGTTCTTTCCATCGCAGGTGGTGTGACGTACAGGAGAGCCATTCAGCCATTAAACAGAGAAAGAAATGAAAGGCCAAATTGAAAAAGCTCTATGTTTCTGTTTTTTTTATTAAATTTTTTTTTTTTTTTTATATTATATTATGTCGACATTATAATTGATTTGTAGAATAGTAAATAATAAAAAAAAAAGATTCATGACATCTTTATGCTTCTTGCATTAATGCTAAAGTGGAAAGTCTATGCAGAAATGTCATCAGCAGAAATTAAGTTTTAAACTTTTTAAATCTGTTCTTTAGTGTTACTAGTGATAGCACAAATCTAGGCATAACTTACTTATAACTCAATTAACCTTTCTCTAGAATCGGTATGCCCCGCCCTGGGGGTGTGTCCTGCAGCTTTTTAGCAGTAAGCATGCAAATGATTTGCTGTAACTGGTTCATTCGTTAGAAAGAGGGAGAAGGGAAGTTCGTACGAGGCCATAGGTCAAGTGACACACTTCTCTGAGATGTTTTACTGACTTGCGGCTCTTCCTGCCGACATGCAGGTCGCTTCCTCAGACTGAATGAGAGTGCCATCTGGCCTTCTGCATCAGTAAGGGTCAGGAAAAGACTCTTTGGCTGTTGTCAATTGTGAGCTATCTCACTTATCTACTGTCAGACTTGTCTAGGTTTGTCCTATCTTGAACGCTTATTGGCTGCCGTGTAAATCATGCAGTCAGGCAGTTCAACACGCCGTCACCCTGACTTCCTGCTTCAGAAGGAAAAACAAGAACATACGGAACCATGAATCATGTCTACACGAGGGCTTGAATATGCAGGGCGGTTAAGAAAAACTTCCACACAAATAAATAGCACAAACTTAGGTGGAGAAAGTATACTAAAGTTGTGGCTTATGTTCATTTTGAGCCTTGCTATAAAAGATCTTTAAAGTCGGATTTACTCCATATGAATGTTTTTCAAGCTCTTTCCAGATGAGAGATATACGTTCAATTAGATCTGGCCTATAAAATTATATATACATTGTATAACAATATAATAAAAAAAAAATCAGATGTATCTTGATATTTTCTAAAATGATAATTTTTTCTTTTTTTTTTCTTTTTTTTTTTATCTTTAATTGTTCTTTGTTTTCTATTTGAATTTACGTTTAAAATCAATTAAATTATCATTATATTTTAAATGCCGCACCGCCGATTTGTTTAGCAGGGTCTTATCTATCTGACAGTTTATCATGACGCACATTACGTATCACAGAAATGTCGTTAAGTACCGTGATATGATATTTTTATCATATTGCTTGAGTGCAGAAGCTAAGAGCACACATCATTTTGCTTTTGTCCAAAGCCAAGTCCTTCCTAAGCACCTTCTTAAACCAAAGCCAAAGTGGAAGTGTATACAGTACGTAGCCTTTAATTTCATCAGACTCTTTAATCCATCATTCGCCTTTGTGTAAATGCAGCCAAGCTGGAACACAGTATATTTCTAATAATTAATGATTAAGCCCATTAACCTGGCATTTCTTGGGTAATGATTGAGCTCATTAAACTCATGCAGCTTTATTAATGATTAATCCCATTAAATGAAGTCTTGCACAGGTGCATTAATCCGGCACTGATGATAGACAAAAGCTTTTGGGCCACTTAGTTCAAGTCTGCATGTTGCCGCACCGACCTGATCGTGATCTCGGCTTCGAGACGAAACCCCACGGGTGAATTTACAAAGTACTGTTTGGACGATTGGTCGATTTTGTGTCGATTTAAAAGCTACTGATTATATTTAAACTTTTATCCATTATTATATAATTTTTTTTTTTTGTGAATTACTGATACTCTCATAGATCCTCTGTACTGCTTTAGCAATAGTCATCATCCAAAAATGAATAGTAGACAAATTCTGAAAAAAAAAAAGGTCTCACGGTGGATTGGATCGTATTGCCTGTATCATAACATGTATCATAACATATTCAGTGGCAGCATCATATATCAAATTATTTCCTTGTTGTATCAAAGTAGTAGTAGTAGTGTGTAAAATTTGTTGATATAGAAAAGGTCAGTAAAGTCGAGTAATATGTGTTTCTAGATTTATTAGGTCATTGACCGACTAAAGGAATTTTATGAATTTTGAATTTTAATCTTTCATGTAAGAAACCCTTCATGAGTCTTTTTCAGGTTTTACATAAAATCTGATCAATCTCTTCTGTTTATTGTCTTCTATATTAGTAAATCAAATAAAAATATAAATTTCTAAGTGCAATTGTGCATAGACGTGAGTTATAATTTCCTTGCAACTAACTCCAACTCTTTTTTTCTTTTCATCCATCCATAATATTAAATCTATGCCAGGTAAGTAAATAAACCATCATTATTTATATATTGATGTCATTATTCTGTTTAAAACCAGAGTTTAGAATTTTTAAAGGGTATTGTGTTATTATTTGTTCACTGTTTATATACTTGTTTCATGTTCTTTGAAAGTTGAAGCTGCCATTATAAATGACAGATCTGTAAATAGCTTTTATCCTTTTCATTCAAGATCTAGCCACGGTTTAAGCCACAGCTTAAGGCAAACTTGCATTCACGGCTCACACGCGTTAGATTGCACATTCACATACATGCGCGCGCACACGCACGCACACACACACACACACACACACACCTTTTTCTTTTTCTTTTTTTTTCTTTCCTTCTTTAATTTTTGTCAGCTTTGCCAAGCGTGATGAGAAGCTGCCTGCTCCTACCTGCTCCCTGGGGCTCCCGTTCAAATCATTCTGTCAAAATAATCATATTTTCGCAGACAGGTAAAGAAGTTTTTTTTTGCCTTATCCTCTCGTGGGTGCGTGCCTGTGCATGTCTGAGAGCTGCTCCTGTCACCACGCCTAAAGCTCAGGTCCAAAAACACGGCCAAAAAACCCGAGTGACGGGCACGAAGGAGCCTTCAGGGGGAAAATTTGCACAGATAAATATCAATCAGTGGCTTCTGAAAACCTGTTCTGTATCGTCTCAGTTGGAAGCAGGCTTCGCTCTTAAAAACAGAAGGTTCAAGGATCTTGTGCACGTTCTCTAAACACTCTCACTATCTGAAACTTTCACTCTGCTTACAAGAACCATGATGGTGCATGAACAGTTTCTAAAAACTCAAAACCAGGCTTAATATACTGATTAGGTTAGCTCTTCTTAAAATATAAAATGGTTCCACTTGAAAACCTATTAAAATAATATTTTTTTTAGGAACCGTTTGTTCCTTTTAAGGTTCATAGAAGCTGTGAAGGTTTGCCAAGAGTGAGACGGTTCGCTAAACGGTTCGTTAAGGTCTAAATCACATGCAGTGGTTAAACTTTTGGGAAACCACAGTGGTTTCTAGTGAAACATGAGTTTAGTGAGTTGGAATTCATAAAATTCATCATACGTATATATATATATACACGTAATAACAAACATGTAAAACATTGTGGCATGCTATCACCAGTATGTCAATCACATTTAGGGATTCTTATTGAAATTAAGGCCCTTTAAGGGACCATCCATGTTTTGTGAACTGAGTATAATCCATTGAACCCATAAACCTATCACGAACTATCAAAAACGATCATGTTAATGGATGTTAGCTACTAAAGTATGACTTCGAGCCACACTCTTAAAAGAAACTTTTTTAAGAGACACAGTCATACATATTTTATAGGTTCTTTCTATCAGAAACCTTCTTGATGCCTCTGTGAGCCTTAATGGTGCATTAATGAGTCCTAAAAGAACCCTAATGTCAATAAGTTTTCTAATTATATCTCCGAGCTGCAACTCAAATGTTATAAAAACATGATGGAGTGCTATCTCCTGTGTGCTGGATATATTTAGGGGTTCTTACTGAAATTATTGCAGCCTTAGTACTTCATGAAATGTCTGGAGCTGAACTGATCCCAAGATGAAGGTTTGAAGTATCTTCTATAGAAGGTATATAAACTCTATAGGTTTATATCACCTCTAAAAGCAAAATAATCCTTTAAGACCTTGTCGATCTTCTCTGAACAGTCTCACTGTGGGAAACGCTCACTGTGTCTATAAGAACCATAATAGTGCATGAACAGCACCAAAAAGAACCCATAACTCACAAATATACAGGAATCTTCAGTTGTAAACAGTACCACAAAACCCACCACCACATTTGTCGCACTAATTACGTGGGTCCAGATATTAAAACATCAAAGATAGAGTAACTTTTAGGAACCATTTGTTTGAGTTCAAACAGAGTTCCTAGAGGTTGTCCAAGATTTACAAGTTCATACAAGATAAAATATTTAAGAAGAAGGTTTGAAGGTCCTTTGCCTCTTCTCAGTAGAAAAATCTTTCTGTACAGGTCACGATACACATGGACGTTTAAAGAACGGTGATTTCAACTGAACAAAAACCTTAAAATGTAAAACGCTCCAGCATATTCAACAAAATTACGCAGTACAGTATGTGAGCTCCTGGTTACCAGCTGAAGGTTCCATTAGAAAACCTAATTAACATTCAACTCTTTTAAGGAATCTTGTGGCTTTTTAAAGAAAAGAAGAACTCTTAATATCTATGATTTCCTCATCTTCTACTAAGGACATTTTAAAACTAAACACTTCTGGAACACCTTTGCATACTCTTGACAGCAATACTTTATTTAAAAAATGCACGTCATTGGTTCTCGAGACAAACAAGCACTTGAATTTGAGTAAGAACTCCAAGCTCTTAAACAACAAATGCTCCTCAAGGGTTCTTGGGAACTTTAGAAAAGCGCTTCCACTTGGAGCCACGAGAGCTTCTTCTAGCCTATTTAGTTGTAGTTCAAGACACAGCCTGGACCCAGACAGATCTGTGCTTATGTAAATAATCTTTTTACTGAATTTGGTGAATAAATAAACGAATAAATAATATGACAACGATTTCACGGCTATGCTCATCAGGACTAACGAACCATTTTGCAACGACAGGGTTAGATTTGCTGGCATGCTTTTAAACCCAGGGGGAAACTTGGGACGTGTGACGCACGTACAGGTGTGTATGTGAAACACGAGTGGCGTCGAGATACAAGCTGAGATATCTGTCTATCAGTCTATCTCTCTGTTTTAAACACGAAACTCAAGAAATAAAGATCCTCAGATACAACCACCTTTTTAAACAGGACTTACCATCTTATACCTTGTGTATCCATATTTGACCTTTGATCAGAGCTTTATAAAAGATCCACATGGACCATGCACATACTGTAGCACTGTAGGGAGGCAACAGGGAAAGTGTGTGTGCGTCCTGTGCGCATGATCTGATCTGATCTGATCTATTAGCTGTCTCTAAGATGCATGCACAGATCCACAAATATGGTAAAGGAAATACGTGAGAAAGACGTGTGTATGGGTCACTTACAGCCAGTTGCTGGCGTTGGCGGAGAGAAGCGCCAGAAAGAGCATCAGCAGAGACCTGAGCAAACAGCCCGAAGTCATGTTGGAACTTATATTAAAAAAATAATAATAATAATAATGACAACAATCCACAGGAAGGAGGGATGTGACTTATTGTTGTTATTACTGTTGTTGTTGTTATTATTATTATTATTATTATTATTAAGATCAGTATGTTCAGTCTGAGGCAGATCCCTGTTTCAGAGATTAATCCGTACACGGGTATCCAGTCGGAGGAGCGCGCGCGTCTCGGTGCCGGACAGATCAGTCTTTAAGTGGGGAAAAAAAAAAAAAAAAAAACTCTCTGTGGTTAAGTCTGGATCCTCGGATGCGCTCGCGCACGCTGTCTCTCCTTTGGTCCTTGGTTTTGTATCGTCTGTCCGCGCGCAGCCCCGCGAGACTCCGGTGAAGTTGCGCGCGCGCTGTAAGTGTGCGTGTGTGTGTGTGTGTGAGAGAGAGAGAGAGAGAGAGAGAGAAAGCGTGTGTGTGAGTGAGTGTGTGTGTGAGTGTGTGAATCAGACGCAGTGACGCGCTGCCGCTCTGAGCGCTGAATTTAGTCGCTCCTGGAGGATTTCGGAGGGGCGGTGCGACATGTGGGGGGCAGGTTACTGTGTGTGTGTGTGTGTGTGTGTGTGAAATAGAGGCGGGTGTAAAAGCGCGTTATGTAGGATATCTGCAGGAGTTCATTATAATCTAAGTTTTCACCAACCTTAAATGACGTAATGGTGAGTGCAATAGTAATAATAATAATAATAATAAGAAGAAGAATTAGAGGTAGTAGTAGGAGAGAAAGATAGAAAATTAATATTAGTATTAAAAGCAGAATTAATACTAAATTAGACAAAAATGATAGTCTTTCCTATAATAATAATAATAATAATAATAATAATAATAATTTGCCAGTTACTCTAATCTGCATGTCTTTGGACAGTGGGAGGAAACCAGAGAACTCAGAGGAAACCCACCAAGCACGGGGAGAACATGAAAACTTTATGTCCATAGAACCTGATTCAGGAATTGAACGTGGACCCTGGAGGTGCGAGGGGACAGTGCAAACAATACACCACTGCGCCGCCAGTATTACTACTATTACTACTACTACTAATCATTTTGCTTGGTTGGTTTTCTCCTAGTGTAGGCTGAGTGATGATCCCAAATTGCCATTATTGTGAGTGTGTGTGGGTGAACCCCATCCAGAGTGTCATCTTGTGCCATAGGTTGACTGGAACAGGCGGCACGTCCCCATGATCCTACAACACGCATTAATTCTTATAGATGATGGATAGATGGATGGGTGGATGGATGGAAAGTAAACATTACGCACACTTTGGTTATGATCTGTAATCTAATTTATGACCTCAGTAAGAATATTTCATAATGTTTACATAATATCACACTACATTATATTATTATATTATATTTATTATTATTAATATATATTATATTATAAGTTATACACTAAACACAGTAAACACTTAACTGGACGTTTTTTTTTTTTTACTCATAACACAATGTTGTTCCCGCCCTTCTTCTGAATGTTTAATTTTCATGAGCTTCATGATGCACAGCTTTTTTGGGGGAACTTCTGAGCAAGTGACTTTAGCCTTTTTGCATTATACAACAAACTTTTGTTCATGAATAAATAAAGCATGTAGAGAGGAAGAAGGTGGTGGTGGTGTGCGCGTGTGCGTGTGAGAGAGTTTGTGTGTGTGTGTGTGTGTGTGCGCATGTGTGTGTATGGTTGGTGTATGGGGGTCACTTGAGTTTAGAAATGACCAACAGAGGGAGAAAGTGAGTAAAGCTGGAAGATTCTCCAGACAGTAACAATGTATAGGCTTTAGAGATATATGATTATGTTAGTCATCATCATCAAGTCCTGGTCAGTTTTTTTAATATAATTTTTTAACTACTATTATTAGTAACTACTACTGTAGTCGATTATTGATTCGTTTTCTATAACAGCAGCTCTGACATATTGGCAGCTGCAAACCACAGATGTATATTCATGAACTCTGTAGTAAGAGTGTGTATGATGGATACTTCAGATGTAGGAATGTAAGTAAATGCTGTTACGGTGAAGCATTCTTTAAGGAAGCGATGGAACCATGAAAGGAGTCTCCAGTGTCAGAGGTAAAGCCGTAACGTTAACTGAGTTTACATTTTCTAACATGACAAGTGGCAGTAGTAATTCATTTTGCAGATAGTACACCACTTTAAACTTAATTATAAATCGAAAAAGAAAAACGTACAACACATTGCTTACTAAGGAAGTAATTACAGTATAATGTTTGGAAATTGGCTGTGGGACAAGAGGAGTAAAACATTTTATAGTCATAACACATTTTAATGAATAAACCACCCCCTTGCACCTTCATAATCACAATTTAAGCCAAAATGTCAAAATGTCTCTGTCAGGGAATTCATTCCTCTGGTCAGGCACTGATAGCTCCTTCAGCACCCACTGGTGTGAATTTACTGAGCTTTGGCCGCTGCACAATCCCACACTTACAAAAGAGGTGCGATCTGTTATCCCCACAGACGCCGCCGATGATGCCGGCAACAAGACTCTCCGGAGCCAAGGAGATGGGGTTTGGCTTCCGGACAGCACTCCTTCTTGTTTTTTTTTTTTTTTTTTTAACACTCTTCACATTTTCCATTAAAATAGCGCATCAGTCCTGGAACCGCAAACAACACATCCAGCTTCACTTGTACAGGCGAGTGAGAACCTCGGGCCTGCTTTAGTGACTGGCTCAGTGTGAAGGTTTCCCAGTGGCTGTGGCTGGCGCTTTCCATTTGGATCGACAGTTTCAGAATATTTGCCTGTCATTCAGAACTTCCTGCCCTGTGTTTCATAGATGAACTTACTCGCATTTCATTAGCCATGGAAACAGCGCAGTGATGCTGAATCAGTCCAGGGAAAGCAATTAACAGGATATAACCAAGGAGATTTATTTTTTTGCTGTTTAACAGACTTTACAGTTTGGTTTAGCATTTGTTTAGGAAATTGATAAATGCCTTCAAGCAAATTGCATATTGCTCTAAATATAAGCATTTGTTGTTGGTTGTTTTTTTTAATTGAAAATGAGAGTCACTTTTAAATAAGCCACATTTCAGTAAAGAGCATAGATGCCATTTTTGTCTTTTTTCACTATTTCGAATAGAATTTATTTTTATTCTTAATACATTCTTACTTACAGATTCAAACCTTTGTGCTGCCTTATATATAAACGAATGCTTATGTTATAACATTTCTTTGGTTTTATACAATATCGGAAATAAAAACATGTTGCTGAAACTTTATAATGTTCTTTTCGGGAAGTCACCAGTACTGGGTTGTACTTTCTAGTACTATGTTGGACCACTTTTGCCTTCAGATGAATTTAACGGAATACATTCAACAAGGTGCTGGAAACATTACTTAGACATTGTGCTCCATATTGACTTCATGCAGATGCTGCAGATTTGTTGGCCATACATCCATAATAAATCTCCCATTCCACCACATCCCAAAGGTGCTCTACTGGATTGAGAACTGGTCATGGTGGAGGCCATTTGACTACAGTGAACTCATTTTTGTGTTCAAGAAACCAGTTTGAGATGATTTTAGCTTTGTGACATGACGCATTATTTTGCGGTCATAAAAGGATGGACACAGTCAGTAACAGTACTCCGGTCGGCTGTGGTGTTTAATCCATGATCAATTGGTACTTAGGGGTTCAAAGCATGCTGAGGACATCTCCCAAACAGTATTATACAGTACCACCAGCAGTTGCCTGAACCACTGATAGATGGCAAGATGGATCTATGCTTTTCATGTTGTTCATGCCAAATTCTGAACCTACCATCTGAATGTCGCAGCAGAAAACGAGACTCATCAGACCAGGCAACAATTTTCCACTGTTTTATTGTCCAATGTTGGTTAGCCCATGTAAACCGTAGCCTCAGTTTCCTGCTGACACGTTCAATTTCACTTAAAACACCTTTCTTCCCCATTGTGATGCTTGGTTTGAACTTCAGCCGATTGTCTTGATGCATAAGTGCATTGAGTCGCTGCCATGTGATTGGCTGATTAGATAGATATCTGTGCTAAATTCCAGTTAAAAATGTGTACCTAATGAAGTGGTCGGTAAAGCAAACAGTCTGATCATGGCTCTTGCGTACTGAGAAAACTTTCGACCTTGATGGTATCCAAGCACTAGTGTAGCGGGGAATTGTATAGAAACATAAACCAAGTTTTTACTTTTAGAACTGTTTTCTGTTATTCTGCAAAACCAAAAGTCCCACTTTCACTTGAATGACTTGGGTGACTATTATAAGTTGTTAGCTACATCAGCAACGTAGCTAATTGGTGCAAAGCTAACTTCAGTAAATATAAATTTGTGAGTGTTAGTTCATCTTTCAGATGTTTGCGATCTCTTTCCCTTTCAGACACCGAACACGTTTCATTTAATCAATGTGAAAAAATATGTGAAAATATTTTTCATGTTTCTTTTTTAAAGTTTTTATCTAGTATGAATACATCACAAACTTTGCTAACCGAACAGCAACCTGTTGAGCCTAGGGCTTTAAATGAGGCATGCTACACGAATGCATGACACCCTGTCAGCACGTAACACACGCTAACACACACTGGTGTTTATGTGGTGTTTCTGTCTGAATCACGGTGCTCTGGGACCGCAGGCTGCCCGTGTCAGGCTCAGTGTGTGATAGATGATATCTGGGTTTCCATTCTGTCGCCAGCTGGCTCCCTGAAAATAACAACGTCTCCGGCATTTTCTCTCCCTCCTTGGTCGCTCGTCAACCTTTTTTAGCTTTCATGATTCCATACGTGCATGTTTATACAAGATGAGGAAGAAGATACGAAGAGCTCCAAATGATCACGGTGTGATTTGACAGAGCTTGATTTCAAAGACAATGACCGATATAAGTTGCCATCTCGCTGTTGTTCTGTCACCATTGTATTTATTGCATTTTGTAGAGTGATGACATCACTTATTATATTATAAACCAATCAAGATACGTTAATGTCTTTAATATATTTGGGAGAGAAAATTTTCTTCTACGTTACAATTAGCTAGCTCATTATTTATCTAGTTTGTTTGGGTGCAATATTTAAATTGTTTTCAGTGTGTTCTAGCTGAAATATAAAAATAAATACATATTTCAAACTTGAAAAGACCTTGCAACCCCCCACAACGTAAATTATTTTAGCGGACATGAGTCTTGCTAATCCAAGGTAGGTTCTGTGCTGTAATATTTTCAGAAGTAAAAGATTTTGCTCAGACGATCTTTACATCACCGGGCCATGGAGGACACGACCCGAAAACCAAACAGTGAACTCCCAATCCATCAGGTTGCCTTCACTTCACTTTTTATACATTTTCACACAAAAACACACACACCGAAAAAAAAAAAACCCTTAACTAGCCAGTGCCGGAGGTGCAGAGGTTAGGGCCGAATCGAGCGTCCCTGTCCATGATAAATGAAATTCGATGTGAATGGAGAGGCAGGGGAGGGGGGGGAAAGAGGCTTAGTCATGGAAAGGCTTTGCTTAACAGCCCCACCGTCCATGGCAACTGAGACGGGGACATATATCTGACCACAATGACATTCCAAAGCTAGACAGATTTTATATAGCCTCAGCTTACGCAGGCGTTTCCAAGGCAACGGCATCCCAGAGGTATGCTAACGGTGGCGCGCGAGACCCCTTTAACATTTGCGCTGAGCATCGGCCACTATAAACATATCCCACCCTTCCCTAGCGTCCGGCTGTGAGTTATGGCTGTATTGTGATGGACTTTTTCACTCAAAGTCTTACACACACAGTCACACACACACACACACACACACACACACACACACACACACACACACACACACACACCTGATGTACAAGTACACACTGTAAAAATTCTCGGTTCTGATTGGCCAGTAGGGATGTTGATACATACATTTTCTCTAGCAGCAGCTCTCACAGTAGTGCATGGTTTATATTAATGCATGGTAAAAAGCTGGTGAAAGAACATAAGAGATAATGTGTTTGGTATTCCACAACATTGAATGCAACTACAAATGGATAAAAAGTATTCTATGTAGTTCAATAAAAATTAAATAAAAAAATAACAATATTGTTGACTATAGTGGAAGAGGAATAAAACACTCCAGGGCATAATGTTAGATCACAACGATCAGCTTCACAGTGAAAGTGTTTGCACATTGATTATCTTCACAGATCATACCAGGTCGAGTTTGCTCTCCGCTTTGTTCTTCCTCTCAAATATAGAGACACAATTCTTTCAGGACCACACAAGTATTGACCAGGTAAAAAGAGGGAAAGTGTGTGTGAGTGTGTGTGTGTGTGTGTGTGTGTGTGTGTGTGCGTCGTGTTTACTTATAGATCGAAAGTATGGATATGTGTCGATGTGACTATAAAGAGAATAAACAGAAAGAATTAAGTAGCAGGACAGGCATTGTGTAAGCAGAGCATTTTATCTATATCTCAGTATCAGCAACATGAAGCCAAAACAAGATGATAACGATCTCTAACTACCTCTTTAAAATATTTTTTATTTCAATTTAATACCAGCAACACTTTGCAGATCAATGATCAGTAGGTGAGAGTCTAGGGTGAGAAGTTCTAACTATCCGATTTTCTAAACTCTACACTGAAAAAGAGAAATTTCGAACATTTACAGGTTTGTTGGCTGTGTAGAACAACATGGAAGTGTTTTATATGTCCAAGCACAAGCAATTTAGATTTTTATGCTAGAGGAACCTCTTTTTTCCCTCCCTAATTGTGTATTTGTTAATAATTAATAACAAATTAATAAAACATATAATAAAATAATATTACTAATTAATAAAACATCTACACAGTAGTAGTGTTTAAAAATATGTACCTACAGTGCTGTGCAATAGTCTTAGGGACATGCGAATAACTGCTGGAGAGAAAGGGGGTATTCAAAAAATAAAAAAATAAATACTATAAAAAGCAGTAAACAGTAATCAAGGAAACAAAGTCAATCATTTGTGTGATGAGCTTTTGTTTAAAATATAGTCTCAGGTCCAGTTTGCACAGTTTTATAATGAAATGAGGGACTTTGCACAGTCCTTCTGAGGACTTTATCCATAATATTCTGCTTTTTCTGGTTTACTGATATTTTACTGAATTGTTCTGAATTGAACTAGCTTAATAAGGAATTCAAAAAAGAAATATCTATAGCAAAGTTTGTACGAAAAAATAAAACAAAACATGGTGTCTAAGACAATTTTGCACAGTACTGTATATATAAATACATTCATAAATATGAAATAATATTTAAACTAAATATTTTATAAACATATAACATATATAGGGCTGAGGATTGAGCAGTATAGAGACATATTCTTTTTTCATAAATAAATAAATATATATATATATTCTTTCATTCATTCATTCATCTTCTATACCGCTTTATCCTGTATTAGGGTCGCGGGGACCTGGAGCCTATCCCAGGAGAC
>JAQQZT010000016.1:3788811-3800368 GCA_030068275.1 Clarias platycephalus | reverse complement strand
AGTACCCGGAGGAAACCCACCAAGCACGGGGAGAACATGCAAACTCCATGCACACAGAGACGGGAATCAAGTCTGGCCCGGAATCGAACCCGGACCCTGGAGGTGCAAGGCGACAGTGCTAACCACTACACCACCGTGCCGCCTATAGTTACTGTAAGCTCTTACTATAAAAAAAAAAAAAGTTTACCTTCCATAAAATAACCTTGTCATTGGAACTATATGTCTTTAAATGGACTTTATGTTACTTTTTCTACAAGTCAGAAAATGATCAGTTAAAGTCAAGAACTACTTTTAGTTTTTCATTTTGTACTTCGAAAAAGAAAAAAAAAATCCACTTCTATTTATTCAATTCTGATCAACAGATTTTATTTATATAGCTCTTTTAACAATGGTTAAAATGCAGCTTTACAGAATGAAAATAAAATTAGGGAACTAAGTATGAAATGTGTTTTTAAAACACAATTCAGGAAGGCCTTTTTTCCTAAACGTGTTATAAACAAAGGTTTTTATAGATACATTTCTGTTTTTTTTTTTTTTTTCATATGTACACCAAATACTCCAACTGTACACATGAGTTCTGTGGGTGTAACCTGAAGGTTCCTTGACTTGGTCCCGTGAAGAAACCCTTGAAGGAACTATGTAGAACCTTATCTTGTGTCAGAAAATGTAGAAAAGTTTAATCTTTAATCTTTAGTCAGTACTTTAATACAGTAAAGTGTAGAAACATTACATTGTGTTTGATTGTACTTGTGATGAACTCTTAATAGTACTGTTGTAATACATGCAACACAGCGTTTCTTTATCACATCCGGTCATTTAATGCACAAGTAAAGTACTTTAAAATGATTTTTTCCCCTTGGAAAGCCGGGTTAGGTGAAGAATTCAGGAATCCAGGAAAATAAATTATTGTCCTTATTTGTGGGCGCATTTGAGGCTAAGCCAGATCCCAGTATCACGCTGTGCTTTGTGATAGGAGCGGGTTTATTACAGCCAGTGGACAGCTCACAGACCGCAGGATTTCTAACCTGCGCTTTCTTACCACATGTTTGTCAGAAGAATGGAGTGACTTTCCTCACTGAGGCAGGCCTAACAGGATTTGGTGTAAGGCATGACCCTGGGCTTTGTTGTATTGTCTGGCCATCTTTCACATCGCACTGAATTTGGACTTACTTAAATCCACAGCAAATCTGTCTTTGTTTTATATTCAAATGTCTGCGGACTATGCTAGAAACTTTCCCACACGAGGACCTGATGCACACGTAATGCTGCTCAACACAGCGAGTGCTTTTCATTCAGTAAACACTATATGTGATTTTTTCCCCCTCTCTTTATGTTCATAAGTAAGCAATAAAACACTTCAGGGAGATTCCGTTAAGTAAAAAAAAAACGATAAACTGATGTCTGATGAAGCGATTGAAGAAGTTGAAAAGTTGAAACTGAATAATTTCACAAGGATTTATGCATAGTTCCATTTTTAAAAAATAAAACAAGTAATTATTATCGTTGCAGCAGTTATAAACCATTGTTTCCTCAAACTCTACTCTTTTCTCTCTCTTTTGAACTCAATAAAGTTTAGATAACACCAAAAAACAGGTAATGTAAACTTCTCTGTTCTGGAAAGATTTGTTAAAAAGGTTGTCTTTATCTCTTAATAACCTTTAATAAAGGTTAAATACATGCCTATAAACAGAAAACATGATCATATTAACTATTTGAGTCTGTGCGAATGATCTGTTACTATAAAAAACAACAACAATAATATTAATTAATATGTGAATTAATATAAATCTGTGCTACTGTCATAGCTGCTGTTCTGGACAATAAATCTTACAAGAATCAGAAGCACTGTTTTTCTTCTTTTTCTTCTTCTTATTACTTGGTTTGGAAAGCATAGATGAGAGCTGTAGCCATAGCAACACCCGAGGAACATCAGTGAAACCCTGATATTCGGGTCTGTGCATGTTGCCTCACACGTAGACCGATTAATAATAAAGAAAACGCGGGGGTCCACACTGTGTGGTTTCACCACTGAGGGCCATCAGTCATCCGAGCTACCCCCCCCCCCAACCCCCCCCCCCCCATCCGCCTTACATGCTCTCCTCTCTACTCCCCTCCCTTTCTACTGCGCTGGAATTCAATGCAGTAGTGATATGTAACTCAGTGACTGTTAACTTATTAACACATTCCTCAGATTCATTGTGTTTATAAAATCCTCCTTAATTCTCTTCATTTATCAGAATTACTTTCAGCATGAATCACAGACACAGTCTGATGTGTTGCGGTAGAACTCTGAGCGATAAAATACGTGAACATCATCCGGCATGTGTAAATCTTTAAACAGGAAGAAGATAGATGATTGATGTTTTCACATCCTTTCAAATTTTTCAGTGTATTGCATAGATTGAGGTTCAATAATAATAATAATAATAACAATAATAATAATGGATACCTCCGAGGTTTTCACTGTTGTCTCACACCTTTAGGGTCGCGATGTGAAGAGCGAATAGAAGATCGATCCAAAGCAGACCTCACGCCACTAAACTCTTTGAATCATTAAAGGAGAAAATCATTCTACACAGAGCAACATCAGTTCTGATACATTAACAAATGTTTATCATTCTCCTATTTAGCATATACACAGATGTCGGTAAGTCAGAAATTGGTACCGGCATTTAATGTAGTTTATATTGTTTAAAGATATTTTTGACTTTAAGAAAGACATTTGTCCCCACACTCTTTTTCTTTTTTTTAATTTGAACAAATTTTTAAAATTGGAAAATATATATATTTAAATATAATTTTTGTGTTGCCTACCTGCAAAGCCTAGGTGACACATAGGAATCACTATCCATTGGCTCACATCTGCGCCATCGTCATTGTCGTCTGTCGTCTATCATCATCACGCTATTTTTAATATCACATATTCGTATATATTTATTTATTAAATAAAAATGTATCTAGGGCAGCACAGTGGTATGTGTATGTGTGTGCATGCTTATGCCAAGTGATGGACTGGAAATCCATCCAGGGTTTACCCTGCCTTGAGTCCCCTCGGATGGCTCCTGGCCTCCCACAACCCTATCTAATATTTTGAGAGTGTGTGATTACTATATATTATATTAAGAGTACATTTGACTAAAAAAATGAACTGGTGCAGATTTTTCTGAAATATGTTTTGTTACGTATAAATCACCATGTTGTGCTGTGATAAGTAAATAACAGTGTGGTGTTAGGAATCCTGAATGTTTCAAGTTATTTAACCCGAATTGTTGCAGTGAGTAGTTGCTCATTTATTAATCAACCATGTCTGTGATTGTAGCAAAGATGTTACTCTATTTCAGTAAGGTCAAATTATTGACCTTCATCACGCAAAGAAAACGAGATTAATCAAACAACTAAAATTGGGTTAAGAACTGTAAAATGCATTAATAAAGCCTAGAAGGATAGGGGTGACCAAATCGCTGTGTAGCCATAAGAATGCCACCTATCAGTGAGATTAATTGGAATAACGGCTTCAATTCGCCAGGGAGCATAATGATTGGACTATGGAGCAATGGAAAAAGACTGGTGGGCATGTCAGGATAATAATCCACCCGTCGTCATGCCTTGTGCTTAACATACAAGCCTGTGGAGGCATTGTTATGGTCTGGTTTTGCTTCTGTTGGTTAGGTCCAGGTGCAATGGTATTCGACCAAAAAAAATAAGTCAGTTGATGACCTTTTTTCCTCCCTGATGGCACTGGCATATCCCAAGATAACGATGCCAGGATTCATCAGGCTCAAATTTTGAAAGAGTGGTTCAAGGAGCATGATACATCATTTTCACACATGGATTGGCCACTACAGAGTCCAGACCATAACCCCATGCCATAACTGTAATTAAAGCAAAAGTTGGTATAATTAAATGTTAGAGTGTGCAGAGTGTGCTTTTTTTTTTTTGTTATGCAGTGTATTTCTAAATAAATTAAATCCATAAATTAAACAAATTTAAGCAACCTTTGTCATGTTACCAATTATCATGTTACCAAGAAACAAGCATAAACTTATCAGTCGTGAACATGTCACAAAATGTAAATTTACAGATTTGACATTGAGTGTTCAAAATGCCAACACTGGACACTTTTTCCATCCATAAGTGTTAAATAAAATCTGTGTTCTAATCATGGCAGGTCACCGTCTTCTGACCAATCAGAATCGAGAATTCAACAGTCATTTCTTCTTTGTCTTTTTGTTCTTAGAAATGAGACACAATAAAAAGAGCTCTGGTTAAACCACAGAGCTCGTGCTTGGAGCTCTCTGAAGTGGATGAACATCCATTAATTACACCATTGAGCTTAGAGCGCTCAGGGAGGGAACAGGTGCTGTTCGTCTCTGTCTGAGAGAGCACCGTGCCCTTGCTACCCCCTCACCACTGATCACTCCTCCATCCCGGATCAGATTCATCAGATAGCACTGAGATCAGGTCCAGCTGCTGATCGCATCTCGTCATTCCTGACCTCTGCATCATGCCTGAGATTTAGGAAGTGGTATCAGTACAATAGCTTTCCAGGAATGTTTTATTCTGTGTATATCATACTGCTGAAATTAGAAAAAGGGTATCGCTGGATAGTTTTGTTATAGAAAGAAAGAGACGAGGAAATTGTAGCAGTAAACCTGTGGGCTTAGTAGACGAATAATAAAAAGAAATTAGAAAAATGTGTTGCTAAACAATCACTTTGACCATTGACAGATTTTTAAGGGGAAAACAAAAAAAAAACCCAAAACAAAACAAACAGCTGGATTAAATTTTCATGATTCATTTTATATGATTATTTTACTGTATCCCAAAATCTCACCACCACTTTCTGAAACTTAATAAAATCAATACTACATCAGCTTGCTCTTTCTCTGTCTTTCTCTCTCTCTCTCTCTCTCTGCCTGTGTGAGAGAGAACACTCGGAATTTGATGAGTGGCACTTCCACTAGAGAATGAAAGGAATGACTTGCCACTTTTATAGCCTCGTGGTTAGACCTCAGAGCCATCACAGCCAACTCCGTAACACATTCTCTATTGTTTATAACTCAAAACATGTCGCATTATACACACACGCACACACAGGCACACACTAACAGATACATTCAAACTGAAACTGCAGTTCTAGAGTTCAAACATCTAATTACCAAGGTATGAACTGAATGATTTGAGCAATTTTAGCCTCTCTGAAGCACGCAAGTCAGTGGAAATGTGCTGTTCTGTCTTTGGTACAGTACAGCATATTGGCACTGTGCTTTTTTTTTTTCCTCTAGCAAACACATTTTCCTCTAGCGAACACATTGTCACTTTTTATGACAAGGAAATAATATTCTCTCATTACACTTCAGTCGTTATGCATAATATATGGACTATAAATATAAAAACGCTTTAAACAAACAAACAAACAAACAAACAAACAAACAAACAAACAAACAAACAAACAAACAGCTAAAATACATCAGCAAACCAGAAAACAGAAGAGAATGTCAGAAAAGACAATAACAAAACCAAAATCATAACAACAGATTAAGGTGAATTCTATTATTTTATTGATTCTATTTTATTAGCAATCTTCCAGCTAAAGCTTTTCTATATTTGTATAATTTTCTTTTATTTCATATTTTATTTCTATTTCTAATACTTTTGTTTTTATTTGAGGTCACAGGCAGTTCTAGTCAGGTCACAGTATAAGCATTTCTTTGCATATCATACTGTGTATGGCTGTGTATATGTAAATTTTTATTAAAATAGATATGAACAAAAATAATACAAACAAAACAAAATGATCAAATCAGAATGCAACAATAATTGAGAAAAATTAACAGCAAAGCCATAATTGAAAACACAACCATAAACTGAAAGCACAGCAAAACAAACAAACAAACAAACAAACAAACAAACAAACAAACAAACAAACAAACAAACAAAAAATATATAATAATAATAAAAAAGTAATAATAATAATAATAATAATAATATTGCAGCAAATCACAAAATGTAATGAAAAAATTAATCTTACAACAGACAAAGCACAACAATAAATCAGGAAATGTAAAACAATAGATCTGAAGAGAGCAAAACCAAAAACATAAATCAAATAAAAAAAACGTCAACAAACAAAAACAAAACCGTAAAACGAAAAATGCAACAAGAAAAAATAAAAAACATGACAACAAATCAGAAAATACAACAATAATTTGGAAATTGTAATAGCAACAAACATAGCAGCAAATAAGAAAAGGCAAAAGAACAACAAAAACAAAAGAATAAAAAAAAATTCTTAAACAAAAATGTAAAAATGAAAAAATAGAAACAAAAATGTAAAAATGTAAAGCCCAACAACTAAACCAAAAGCATCAAAATCAAAGCAATAAACACACACAAAAAATTCTTCAACATCAAATCACAAAACAACAATTATTTAGAAAATGTAAAAAGAGAGGAATTTTTTTTTTTATTACAACAATAATTTAGGACACACAAGCAATAAATCAAAAAGTGCAAAAGAAACATAACATCAGAAAAAAACTGAAAATGTGACGAAAAAAACCCCACAGAGTAAAGAAATGCCACAATAAATCAGAAAAAATAACAACAAACCCCAAAACACGGTTAATCAGAGAAATAAGAAGTAAGGAGGAGAAAGTCTTTATTTGGCATATGAATGTTGTGTTCATGTTCATGCTATAGAAATGTCTAAAATAACATTAAGCACAAATAATTCATTTTACAATAAATATCCTTCAGCTCTCGTCATGTTTTTCTTCTTTTCTCAGATCGGCCCCATGCAATGTTTATTTTTTAGTGTCACTTCATTACATTTTGAATCGATTTTTAATGCTGAATTTCCTTTTTTTTTTTCTAATTTGTTTTTTTACAGTTATACTGTAGGCCACTGTAAAAAAAAAAAAATAAATCTTTGCATTGCTCTGGTCAAGCCCTAATATGGCACACACCATAAATTGACTGCAATCTCTTTCCCATTAGATCATAGCTCTGGAATCCCCAGTGGAATCAGAGTTCTTTGCACACACGGCACGTCTCGCTCCCATGTCAAAACGTGACTATGACACAGAGGTTCAAAGCAATGCCATGTCCTTCCCTTTACACCACCTCCCCTCCGTCCCCCGTTCCTATTCAACCCAACAATGAGGTTAGAAATACTCTTAACCCAAACCCGCTGCATGCCCCAAAAATAGTCAGAGGTGGGAGAGCAGTGATCAGGGGCAAGATTAAGATACCATTGGTGTTAGGTGCCAGGGGGATCAGAGTGGAATCCGTGCCAAGAGCTCAGCCTCAGAGGTGCCACTCATAGAGACACAGGCTTGACGGACATAGCTGGTACACGTGGATGGCTAGGAATGGCAAAGAACAGCGCTAAGTTTCAGAGTAGGACTATTCTTAGGAAGTGTTGTGATCAGAGGAAGGAGATGTAAACATTTCTTTCATTTATATTGTGTTTTGCTTAAGATACACTTAAACTGCAGCGCTGATGAATGCTCTATTGTGATTAGTTTACTTTTATACTTGCAAAGTTTACACCAATCAGGTATAACATTAACACCGCCTAACATTAGCACTGATTATTAATTACATACCAGTAAACTGGTGGCAGGATCATGGGCACTGAAGGCTAACTCATGACCACGGGGAGCAAATCCCAGCCCAGTTGGTCTGATCCCACAGAAAAGTTAATACAGAACAAATCGCTGAAAAAAAATCAATACTGAATATGATGCAAAGGCACCAATCACCCAGTTCACCACAGCTCATACACACATGATCCAGTAGGCAAAGAGCCCAAAGCTGCCAGCCTGGCCTCCAAACTTGCAGATCCCAATCTGATTTAGCAACTAGTTTGTTTGGCATGCACCAAACAAACTAGTCTGACCCATGGAGACCCCACACCGCAACCCACCGCACTCAAAGGACCTGCTGCTAACATCTTGGTGCCATGCAGAGCCAAGTCCTGAGGGGCCAGAGCCATTCTGTTGGCACAAGGGTAACACCACTGACATTTTTACTTCCTGTTTAAGAATACATTCTATAGGCACAACAAAACCTGGAGAGCAATCTAACTGAAATCTTGTTTGGATCTGGTTCATATCACCAGGACATAAATGTACACTACAACGCTGAGCAGGACCACCCACTGGAGCAGTGACAAAACACCTTCCTTCTGTTCTGAATGTATTCATTTCACCACTTCAATCACACCATATGAAATCAATTTTTTGGTGCCACCGCCGACATCCAATTTTCAATCTGTGTGCCGACTGTTTTAAGGGAAATGGAACAAACAAACAAACAACAAAGATGGCATGGCACAAAAACAACCCCTGAAGACTGCATTCAAACACTGGCAGGCTCCAGCTACAAAAGCCTCGTCATGCTCGAGTGGGGGTCCTGCCTCTAATCCGGAGGGCTTTGAGCGGCACGGACACTGGTTTTGTTGTTCTTCATCAGGGACAGCTAGGCGCTAAGCAGTCGCGAGAGCTACTGGCGACAGGTCCGGCCCCGGCGAGATGACTCTCTGGGTCACATGACCTTTCGCTAGCTGTAATAGGCAGGATCATGATTAGGATTTATGTTGAGAGAAAGGTGCCAAGCCCAGCGTCCCGGATGTCTGGCTGCACGAGTGTGACTCACTGAGACAGTAATAGGCAGGAAGACACGTGGTGATGGCTGCACAATACTGCATAGGCACACAGACACAAAATGACATTCCTTTTACTGGAAAAAAAAGCACTTTTTCTCCTTTTGTTAATCAACTGTAGCAGTTCTCAGACAGTTAACACGAGGACTCTCATTAAGAAGTGGCTCCTGATTTAAAGAGTGTTAGGAAGGCTTTATTTTTGCCACCAAAATGTCTTCACTGACAAGAGGACTCATTTCTTTCTTTCTTTTTTCTCTCTCTCTTTCTTTCTTTCTTTCTTTTTTTTTTTTTGTTTCTAGTGAAAGGCTATTCAGCGCGTCTTAATCCTGTTAACAAGATCCCTGACTGTGGGTGTCTGGGAAGTTGGATCAATATCAAATTCTCCCTTTTCAGTCTTTTCCTCAGGCGACTGATAGGCCTGCTTAAGAGGCTCTGGCAAAGATCTAGAAATCTCTGATTCCTGCATCGAATCACATGGATTTGCTTCATTGTTAAAAATATCCATGATCTTCATCCATTTGTTTTGATGCTGTTCCATTCATCCAGTAACATGGGATGTGCTCTCTCTCTCTCCCTCTCTCTTTCTCGCTCTGCCTCTCTCTTTTCCTATTACTTAATGATACTGCTTTCCAAAAAAAGCAGGTTCTGATAGCTTAAATTCACTGAAGACTCAGATATACAAAACAAAACCGAAGTGTTCTACACAGGTTCCTACAGTACACACTCTCTTTAAGGCTTCTTGTAAGTTATTATTTCAACCATTTTTTTTTGTCTATAATAGTAACTACAGTACACAAGCACATCCTGAAGTGCTTAATTAAGCAATATCAAATGAGAGGAAGTGCTGTTGTGCTGGTTATCATCATGGCCATGATGCAGTTGTACGCAGTGCTGAAGGTATCAGAGACCTGATGATAAACATCATGGGTAGTTTTAAATTCTTACCGTTACTATTGTATACAAAAAGTGAGGAGAATAAATCTTGGATGTTAATCTAAGAAACTTATGGGATTTATTTTACATTTCCACTTATTCCGTTTTAGAATATCACCTCTGTTAACTTGTGGGTTCTGGTGCTGAATAACAAATAGAGTTAAAGTGCGCTATGTAGGGTATTCAATCCATTGCTTCACACACCAAGTAGTGCCCTCGGTCAGGGGTTAGAGATGGACTCAGCCTTGTGTTAGAAGCTAGTTTGCTTTCTAGCTTGGTTCAGAATCAACGCACATGCAATTGAGAACAACTTAGAAGCAATTATTTTGTTGTTTAAAATGGCAATGTTATCAGGTGTATTTTCTGACTCTCTCCTCTGGGGACCGTACAGTTTAACTTTCACCCATGCTGCAACTGACACTTAGTGTAATTCGAATCCGAATTATACATATAGTTACACGTCCCAGTGCTGTTGCGGTGTATTATCACCACTCCTGGAACACCTCTTATCCAATAAGATTGCTCAGTTGGAACTAACTGTTGCATAATTCCTGTTACACCACAGTAATTTGACAAATACTATTAACAATTTACAAAGCACTAGAAATAAAGATAGATATTCAGTTCTTGTATAAAATTTGAAATAAGTATAATATATAAGAGTAGTTTTCATTAAGATTGTCTATAAACTACAAGCATATCTTACTCCATATACTTATCATTTCACTGGCAACAATTTCTTAGACGCTCAGTCTAATACTCCATATTACTCATTGCAGTGGTAACCTGATCCTTGATTACTCTTTGGACCTGCCGTTCACACAAGGCCCTTGATTGAGCTTTGAATTTCTAGTGACTAATGTACCAGTAAATGTTGCTATGTCTAAGTAAAAGGGGACGAAGCAAGCCAAGTGGAACTCAATTACCTCTGACAGTCCTTGCGAGCTTCCAAAAAGCTCCAAGCGAGATTCCTGTGTAACACAGACGTGTACTGTTATACAGCCTGAAAGAAGACAATGCAAAACAGGCCAGACACTTGTTATGTTGTGGTTTGATGCTTCAGCCGATTTCCCATATGATTAATTGTGCATTACTGGCAATGATGGTTCTACCAGGCAATAATGCTTCTTTCCCCCCACTTTGCATTATCAGATTAATTGTGCATGAATGAGACACATGATAAAAAAAGAAAATAATTGCACTAGACAGGGTGATGTATTTGGTTTTCATCCTGTAGTCTAACCATTCTTCAATTCCCTTGTGTTGTTGCTTTTTATACTGTACATCTGGAAAACATTTGCCTTTTCCAGCATGGCCACTTTGCCTACCCTGTGAATCCTCATCTTTAGATCTTCCTTATTCACTTAAGCACTAAATACAAGCACTAAATGCAGTTCTCTTTTCTGTTCTACCTCTCATATTTACATCTGTCAAGATTTTCTAGCAAAGACAGCACTTCTAGTAAATACTGTAAACATTAATATTCAACATTAACTAGACGCAGAAAGTGTGTTTCTAAAGAAAGGCAAAGTCATTGGGCAGGTACATATATCGAAACATCATTCTAATGGTCAGAAAAATGTTATTATAACCTCAAAATCATGTTTAAGACTTATTTTTAGTACATGTGAGTAGAGATGTTCCGATACCATTTTTTCCCTCCCGATATCGATTCCGATACTTGGGCTCAGGGTATCGGCCGATACTGAGTACCGATCCGATACCTGGGTGTGTATCTGTACATACAGCTGTAGATACTACTAGCCCTGTGTAACGGGTTCAACCCTAAGTGCATGGGCGACACCATGAAACGCTTTAATATAATTCATTTATTAATTATAAATTAATAATATATAATAAAATATTATATATATATATATATATATAATATTATAATATAAGGTAATTTATTTAGAAAAATGGGGAAGGAAAGGGTTAAAGGCTCTCTGCGGCCTT
>JAQQZT010000016.1:3775867-3788711 GCA_030068275.1 Clarias platycephalus | reverse complement strand
GGCTATGTTTAGGAAAATGGTATCGGATCGGTACGTGGACTCAAATACTCGCCGATTCCGATGCCAGCTTTTTTTGTTGTATCGGCAGCATTTCCGATACTGGTATCGGAATCGGAACAACCCTACATGTGAGTCCGTTTTATTACCCGATGACGTAAACTGTGTAAGGTGGCCAAGAAGTGCAAAAACAAAATAACAAAACCGAAAACAAAATAACAAAAATGAAAACAAAAATACAAAAATGAACAAAATAACAATACCAAAACCAAAATGAAAAATCTTTAAACAAAATAACAACCAAAAAACAACATAACAAATCAGAAAATACAACGACGTATCTAGAAACAAAATAACCAATGAGAAAACACAACGACAATTCAGTCAAACTGGAAAAGGTAAAAGTTTGTGTCTCAGCAGTATGAAATTCATTCGCAAAACACACTTAACTTTTTAAGGTTTGTTAATCCTTAACGCTGATTGGACGAGACATCTGTCAATCAAAATGCTGTCAGGCTGCAGTACTACTTGTATGTCTTAAATGACAAATGTCTCTTCCAATCAGTGATAAGAATTTAATTCTCATCAAACTATACCTACCTTTTCCGGTTTGCCTGAATTGTCATTGGGTTTTCTCAGTTTTTATTTTGTTTCTGGACATGTTGTTGTGTTTTCTGATTTGTCATTTTGTTTTTCGGTTTTGTTATTTTGTTTTGCACTTCTCGGCCACTGTAACTGTACAGTATGTATAATTTGTTCGTTAATCATTAGTCTGAGGGTTCTTATTTTTACCTTTTTATTGTCTAGAATGGTTACTATTCCTATATAGTTAGTGCACAAGTAATATTGACAATTGAACTATTCATTAAATAATGCCATACTTTATTACATTAAGTAAATTACGCATTTACAGTTATGTTTAAAGCTCTTAAACCCTCAATATTCAAACAGAGTTTCCCCCCTCTGTGCAACCCAGAGAGTGTGTCCTTCTGACATGAAGAACACACACTATCACATGGTCTGTCATAGGATTGTATTTGGATCTTGTACAGTGTGACAAGTAATAACCTTAAACCTCATGGCAGTCTTTACTCCTGTCTGAGTTAATCTTGAAATCTAGCACTCTTTTCTCCTCCCACTTCTACCTGGAAATTTTGCTTGTCCTGTAGCAGGTTCTGCATTTCTGCAGCACTCCTGAAATTGTTACTGACACTTCCACTGAAGCTTTGGCTACGCTAATCGTTCTGCTTATTTTTATCTGTCTTCCACCTCCTATTTTCTTTTCAGCACTGAACAGGAGAGCACTTAAAAAAACAAAAAAAACAAAAACTCCCTCCCCTTCTCCTCCTCCTCCTCCCAAAGCCGATTCGGAGTGCGTCCAGAAAACAGACACTATGTGTGGGCTAATTTTCACATCTGCTCAAGTGTGAGCCTTAAAACAACAATCACTTAAGATAACGAGACTATATAAATTACAGCAGCAATGAATTTAACTAGCAAAGCTTTTAAACCCTCAATATTCATACTGTTCCAGGTTTTCCCCCTCGGTGTAACCCAGTGAATGAGTCATATAATGCGGCGTGCGCTCAAATATCGCCTCTATAGGGAGCAGGTTGTGAGACGTTCCAGATTTCTGCAATGATTTTTATTATTATTATTTTTTTGTGAATCCTCTTTGTGAAGTAGTCTTATGGAGATTTACAACCATTGTTGCAGCCATACTACACTGACTTTGAATACTTTATGCAAGAAATAAAATAAAACGCAACAGGGCATGCTGTTCTTTTATGCCGAAGACAATCTTTAACAATTTCAACATATTACTATTTATTAAGGTTTCATATTTGAAAGTTTCTTTAACCAGTTTACACAGGACTCAGAGCGTACCTTAAACTCCCTTTATTTCACTCTTCTTTCAACACTCTATTTCATTGTCTATTTAAATTAGAAACCGCCTACCTTCTTATATGATGTCACATTAGGGGGAAATCTAATCCATTTGTTTAATGAATGGGCAATTAAAAAAAGGACAAAAAGCAGGTCATATATTTTAAAATATATTTTTCTGTAATGGTGGTGACCCTAGGTGAATTTTGCATATTAGGACACCTTTAAAGAATGATTCAATTGCGTCAATTGTGTTAAAGCAATTGACATTTACAGAAGACTTCAGAGTATGGTGATGAGACTCTTGACCATAGTAAAACATTTGCAAATATTTTCTAATATTTTTAAGAAATCCATGTAAACACTAACATTTAAAATGTAGAGAGTGTGTTTCTAAAGGAAGGCAAAGTCATTGGGCAAGTACAGATATTGAAACAGCCATTTCCACATGTTTGGTACATTAAAGGAGTTCCTGGGAGGCCAGCATTTCAGATGTAAAGCAGGCAGAACTAAGAAAACTTTCTATCTTGATGGTAACCAAGCACTAGTGAAATGCTGGGATAAGTGCATTAGTGTAGCAGGAGATTACTGTATATAGAGAAATAAAGGGAGTTTCAAAAGTCCTCTTTGACATGAATGACCCGTATGCACTCTCTCTCTCTCTCTCTCTCTCTCTCTCTCTCTCTATCAGGATACAAAAACCCAGATTGTCATGTTAGAAATATAAAAGTAAAAGGCCACATTTTACTATATCGAGCACTTTTGTCTTCTACTGTTGTGTGTGCATGAAATACCATTCATCCTGACATGTTGGTTAATTTGCATGCATAGCATAAGTGTATGTACAGTGCCTGTTTCTTTGAGATGTATTTTTTAGTATACAGTGCACATGGTTTATTCATTTCATGTTCGCATTTTTCTAGTTGTTTGCACTTTTTACAAAACCGCACATGCGATGTCATGCTTTGAGTACGCTGGGCCTCCGTATAAATAAAATGCAAAGTGTCAGAGAAGTTACAGACTGTTACAACGCACTGAGATGGGAGACATTTTCCAAAATTGTTAAACAAACATGTCCTTCAGTATATCAATGATTACGTATGTTTTTCATTTATCGACAATGAAGAACGACAAAAAGCAGAGATGCTGCCCTGTTCATGGTGTGTCCTTGGTTCTATAAATAAAAACATATTTCTCAGGACCACGTTGTTATGGTTTCATTTTGGAGATGTGTGTACGGTAGGGCTACTGATACTTACGTACATTCATATGCAGACTTGTTTTTAAACACAGAGGATAAAGGTACATATTGTGACATCGTTACCAGTCCCATATAGGGAATTTTCATTCTTTCTATTTCTTCCCACTTAATGACAGCACCCTTAGGCTCTGTCTCTTTCGCGCTCCTTCTTACAGGTCCAAAGGGTCAGCCGTGTTTTGACTACCAAGTGTCCATCCTAATGACATTGCTTCAAGCAATATAGCCCTGTCCTGCTTTTCTGGCCTCAAACTGTGTTCATCCTGCTGTACTGTGTCCCTGAGATCGGTGCACGATCACAATGTCTTTGGCTTCACATTGTCTGATTGTTACGGTCGTAAAAACAAGTTCTTCTAGGTAACCTTTCTGGAAGCGTTTCTGGAAATTGTACTTGTGGTAAACATTTTTCCAAGTCATTTTAAGAGATTTTTTTCCCCCTATGCAGCACCCACATTATTATCACAGCCCCAAGCAACATGTGATGTACTGTGGAAAATGTGGTTTAACAATAATAATAATAATAATAATAATAATAATAACAATAATAATTACTATAATAATACTAATAATGAAAAGTAACAGAACATCCTTTGTGGTTTTATAGTTGTTGTTTTTTCCTGTATTGTCTGTATTGTTATTTTGGGCTCAACAAAATATCTTCTCATTATCACCCGTTGAAATGGTACAAATTCTGTTGCAGGGTTCCTGAAAAGTCAGGAATATGGGTGGTCTTAGATATTGATCAACCAGTCCCTGGTGCTTCCAGTGCAGCTTGGTTTTCAGCTTAAAACCATGAGACTAATGCGTTTCCCCAGCTCAGCGGCTGTCGCTCCAGGCCTTGTTTTTATACATTAGCACATTCCCTCGTGACAATCCTTTCGCCAGTGTCGTATCCCTCCATCTAAAGCCACCCAAGACGTTGAAACAGAAATGGCGCAGAAATGTCCTTAGGCCACAGTTCGAGAAGAAGCTGTTTGGGGTTCCTCCAGTCGCTTCCTTTACTCCTGTTTTGTTAACCACCAGGGATGGCATCTCTCTCTTTTGTCTCTCACCTTTATAAGATTCCAGTCGAACCGATCTGTTTTGGGCCTGCAGGCACATCGTCAGACATGACTGGTTTGTCAGGGAGAAGAATTGAGTGATGTCCAAGGTGTAGGTGTTTGGGTGAATGTGTTGCTTCTTTTCCAGCAGGTCAGCTCTAGCTTGCACCTCAGCTTAAACAAGAGCCTGAAGGCTTTCCTTCTTTCAGTGACTGCATGACATGGGCCTGTTTAGTCAACAAAGAATGGAGGCAGAGACTGATCAATAGGTTATGGATTTATCTTTAGTCATCCAGCCTTCTGTTTCACCTGCTAGCTTTAGGTCTACTAATGAATGTCAGTTTGTCAAAGACTGCGAGCACTATTAATTCTACAAAATTTCCCAATATCAGCACACCCTATGTTTTTCATTCACAGTAATTTAGTTGGTAAAAAAACTTTGTACTTCATATCTTTTTAATGTTTTAGAACATCTGCAAAACAGCTTTCCTTCATCACTTATATTATAGCAGCTTTAAACAGCAATTCTCACTTGCTCTTAAAATGAATAAACTAAAGAAATGCAGCTTGATGTTACTGAGAAACTGCGAAGTGTGAAGTGCTGTGTTTGTTGCACCTGCTAATCAAGGTCATAAATACATTAGTTCTTTTCAGAAGCACACCAGAATCGCCAATCTGTCGTATATACACCAATCAGCCATAACATTAGGACCACTTACCTAATATTGAGTAGGTCAAGCCATCACAATTTGGCTCTATTCACAGTAGCTACAGTTACAATTTTTCATTCCAGTGGCACCAGGAAGTTGGTGGGATATATTAAGCAGCGAGTTAACCTTTCTCCGGAAGTTGACGTATTGGAAGCAGAAAAAAAATGGCCAGGTGTAAGGAAAAATGGTTTGTGATGGCTAGACGACTGGGTCAACTTCAAAACTGCAGCTCTTATGGGATGTTCCCGGTCTGCAGTGATCATGACCAAAGGTGCTTCGAGGAAGGAAAACCCAGGGCATGTAACATGCTGAAAATGTTAATGTTGGTTCCGATATAACGGTGTCAGAACACACAGCGTACCACTGCTTTGGTGGCAAGGGTGGGGGGGTGGGGGTCGGGTACTCAAAATTATACAGGTGGTCATGATGTTACGGCTGATCAGTGTAGCAGTTAAGATATTAAGATGAGTTATTCCAGAACTGTTTCAGGGTACAGGGTTGCCTAAGTGGCTGGTTTGATTGGTTTGGACTGGACTTTGTGATATTTGTCACAGGTGCCAGTATCAGTATCTATATATGTAGTAAATAAGTATTTTTCTGTACATTTTAAATTGAAATTATTGTAACTTTGTTTTTTTTACCCTCTTTTGTAAAAATATATTACCCTTGAAGGCCATATATCCATATAGGTTAAAGATTTCAGATTGTTGATATAGTGAGGTTTCTTGTAAGGAGATGGAAGTAGTCTCCAGTTTCAATACTTTGTAACAGTCAGAGATGAAGCTGTTCAATTTTTACAATATATTTGTCTCATTAAAAATGACCTTATAACTGTTATCATGTCAGTGAGAGCAGGAAGTAAGGACGTTGCCTTGGACATTTGACAATATTAGACACAACTACAAATGTATGAAATGTTTGTGTCACTCTGTAATAAGTAAAAAAAATGTGTTGGCAAAACCTTATATCAG
Organism: Clarias platycephalus; assembly: GCA_030068275.1. Taxonomy (NCBI): domain Eukaryota; kingdom Metazoa; phylum Chordata; class Actinopteri; order Siluriformes; family Clariidae; genus Clarias; species Clarias platycephalus. Next base: position 3,782,848 of record JAQQZT010000016.1, on the reverse strand, counting down.
GACCTGATTTTATAGAAAATAAATTAGTGATCATTGATCATTGATTGTGTTAGTGATCATTATCTAATAGTATCACACCCTCAAGTTATTTATTCTTACTAATGCATGTGAATGAATTATAAAGCTTGAATTTTCTCTTGACTGCGTCATCGCTGTCTTTGCATTTTTATTTGTTAGCAAAGCACATCTTTTTATAGCTACAATATGTCATACTTTGTTAAACTTATAGATTGCATTTGTGGTGTAAGGATCACGAACATTTGATGTAGTGCATGCAGTGCTAAAGTTTGCTGTTGTGGTTTGCCCTGGTTAGTATCTGTGGACATTAGCATGAGTTGGTGTCTGGGTATAGCTACATGCTGGGAGTCAGTTTTCTAGTAGAGAACATGATAAAGGGTTGTGGATATCCACCTAAGAAGGCAAACAGAAACCCTGAATGGTGGCTACTGTCATGTAGGTATGTATAATTTGTTACTTGAAAAATTATGCCTCTGTTTTGTAGGAAAAAGAAATTCATCTCCATGACAAAGTGAAGGTGTCACTCAATCTGGAATTGACATGTTTGTTGGTAGCACAGGGTAATATGACACTTTTATAGCTAAGTAACGTCCATTTGCTTTGACAGTTTTGAATGAACAAAAAAGAATTAAACAGACTCACTCACTCACTCACTCACTCATTGTCTATACCACTTTATCCTGTATTCAGGGTCATGGGGGCCTGGAGCCTATCCCAGGAGGCTTAGGGCTCGAGGCAGGGTACACCTTGGACAAGGTGCCAATCCATTGCAGGGTACACACACATACTGTACACACATCAGCCTAACCTACATGTCTTTGGACTATGGGAGGAAACCGGAGTACCCTGAGGAAACCAACCAAGCACAAACCATCACGAAGCAACACAAATTACAAACAGAGACAAATTAAAAACCATGAAAGAAGCAAAAAACATGTGATGCTGATTTACACAGAACCACTAAATGAACTGTCTGCTAAAGACATTTTTTTAAGAAAAGGAAGATACTGTTCAAGAAAACCTTATGCAACACAAGGTGCGGTTTCATGGGCATTGTTTTTTTATTTGGTTGAAATAATTCTGATCAGAGAGTTCAACTTAACTGGTGTGATAAGATGCATTTTTACATGCACAAAGCATTTGATGAGGAAATAATATTTTTGACATCCTCAGAATGGTTCTGCCTGCATTTTTTCCCCGCAGTCAACTTTGAGGAAATTCAGTTCATTTCAATAAAAAGATGGCAAACATGGACCTACAGTGCTGTCCAAAAGTCCTCTCATTTCATCAGCTTTAAAAACAGATTTTCTAGTATTTTTAATGTGATCTTGAGAAAAAGTTCTCCTGGCTCTCATTTAACTTTTTGTTTAAAATGTTTTTGTTTGTTAATCCGCATAGTGACCTACAGTATGAACCATTAAAGCATAAAAACATCTAACTTATGGCATGAACCAGAGAGAAACAGGTGCAGGTGATAACAGAGGAACATTCCGGTGATTAGAACACTGTGATTAGTATACTGGTGATGCTAAATGCTGAGTGGTTGGAACAAATGAGGTTGCTGCTGAGGATGTTACATAAATAACCAATTTTTAAAAATTGTATCTTTAGGCACTTTGCGGGCTGCCATGGTAAAAAATATCTGTTCACATTTGTCAAGTGTTTCTCACTCTCCGCTTCATCCTATTTACAGGGTCGCAGGGACCTGGAGCCTATCCAAGGAGACTTAGGGCATGAGGCAGGGTGCACCCTGGAGAGGGGCCAATCAATACACATACACACACTCACTCACACACTACGGGCAATTTGGGAACGCCAATTAGCCTAATCTGCATGCCTTTGAACTGTGAGAGGAAACCAGAGTACACGGTGGAAACCTTGTAACGCTCGGATTTTATATTTGAGCTAATTACACTAATTCGGGGTCTTAGATCTATATATGGGCCGATAACACTTACTTCCGGTATTGCGCAACCTTCGCGGAGCAAGGAAAGACGTGACACAACAACAACAACTACACCAAACCACAGTGTATTATGTACAAATGAAAATATATACAAACAAACCAATAAAGTGCAACTACAAAACAATATATACAAAATAAATACAACTATAAACAATGTTAGTAGTGTATGCGTGTGTGTGTGTGTGCGTATGTATGAATGTCCAAGTCCGTGTTATTGTAGAGGTGTAATGGTGAACGGGAGAGATGGCTCGATCTCACCAGGAAAAGATGGTCAATCCGGGAGAACGAGAAAACGGAATGAGAAGGGTACTGAATGACAATCAAGGAAAGTAATCCACGAAATATCCAACCAGGCTCTCTAGCTCTCATCCAAAATGCAGCGCGCTGTCTCATCTCTCCGTCCCGAGTATCATGCCGGTTCCGGCTTTATACCGGGACACGTGACCTGATAGGTCATCGGGGTTCCCTCGCGGCACAACTGCGCATGCGCGCGAGAGCATAACCCCGGAGCCAAACCACCGTCGTCATGGAGACAAAAATAACCGTAAAGGGTTGTTAAAAAGGCCTGGTGGTTTTACTTTTTTATTTACCACTTTATTTTTAGCCTAAATCAACAGACCCCTTATGTGGCAGCGCTACAATCTACCAAGCACGAGGAGAACATGCAAACTCCATGCACACAAAGGCAGGTATCAAACCTGGAATAGAACCCGGAATCTGAAGGTGCAATGTGGCAGTGCGAACCACTAAGCCATTTTGCTGCCTTAAGTGTTTACATGGCTTATAATTTCCTGTTAAACAGATTGTGAAAGGGCTTGTTCTGTTCAGGCCGGATCATCTCTGAACTCCAGGTGATATGGTTACATGATTCTGATCAGGTAACTGACTCAGGTAATTATTCCCATTATTAGTGGACTATTAGGGTCCATGTAAATGCTACTAATGTCATTCATTATTTGTAAAGTTCTGTTGCTGAACCTGGTTGACTTGTGAAGTATACTGTAACTGTTAATCAGACACTAAAAATCTCCATTAACAGTTTGTTAAAATACCATGGTCAGTAACTTGGCATGAAAATGGAAATTTAAAAAATACAGTTTAGGCTAAGCAGAAGAAAAATTTTCATCTATGGTTTCTGTTCTTGAGTTTCTTGAAAGATAAAGTTCATAAAGTGGTTAGATGAAGAAAAAAAAATGGAGTAATTGCATATTTTTTTACATAAACTCTAGTGACCCAATATAATATAATAAAAAGTAGGTTTGGAAAGCTATTAGATCTGCAGCTGTGTTTGTATTGGTAGGGACATTCACACACACACACACACACACACACACACACAGGTTATGAAATTTTGTGCTCCAGTATATAGCCTTAAAATAGCCACAAAGTTCAAATGCAGAGTTGTTGGTAAAGCTACTTACTTCTCTCGCCTTTTTTTTTTTTTTTAAACACATTCATGCTAGCTGGCTAAATGCCTCACCACTAGTTTCAGTTAGCTAGCTAAGCTGTTTTAATTTTATTCTCACCACTGTAGTGGAAAAACAAAGGGAAAGAAATGTTTTTAGATTTGAAATTTGTCATCACATAAAATTTAAATATAAAGTACAAATATTAATTACATACATATATAAATTATTCCTGATGGATTTTTTACTTATATTTTTTGTGCATCATGTATTGCCTGTGACAAAAAATGTACTGTATATTGTGGATCATAACACTAAGCTCTAAAATGTGTGACATTTTTTGTGAAATGCAGAGTTGTTGGTAAAGCTACTTACTACTTACTTCTCTCGCTTATTTATTATTATTTTTTTTTACACATTCATGCTAGCTGGCTAAATGCCTCACCACTAGTTTCAGTTAGCTAGCTAAGCTGTTTTAATTTTATTCTCACCACTGTAGTGGAAAAACAAAGGGCTTCAAATTCTTAATTTTTATGGAACTGAACTTAAGCAAGACATGAAACCATATAATGTTAAAACTTGTGAAATTAAATCATGCAAGAGATCATGATGATAACCAAGCCAAAGCAGCACATAAATATAAAGCTAAAAATAAATAACCTAAACTAGACTATTACAAAGCACTGAGACTTGAGACTCCTTCCATAAATATTACAAAAATAAATGTAAATGCCTTTACAAAAAATTCCACATCAATGAGCTGAATGAACAAAATATATGCTAGTGTTTATATAAACCCTACGTTCATATTGCAACCAGTTCTACTCTCAGAGTCTTCTTTATAGAAAACCAATGAACACCTTCTGACCAATCAGGATCAAGAATTTAATCATCCTTCCTACATAAACCCAACAACCTATGCAACACCCTGGTTTGATCAAAAATGCTCCAAACATTTCTCTGGTTATTGCAATTTTTTTTTTTTTTTTTTTTAAGTTTTATGATTCCAGTTTAAATCTCCAATTTGTATTCTTGCTGCATTTTTTAAGCATTATATACAAGCACCACACCTTCCTTCCTGTGCTAAAGCACTTTTATAGCCTTCTTATGTTGTCACAACATATCCCAAGCCCATTTCAGTCTGATCTGAAGCGACATTTAAAGATGCCCTAGGGTGCAAACCAGTGCAATATAGGTGGTCGACATTTCAAAACAGGATTGTGCATGAGAGAGGAACGGGTGAGAACTGTTTGCAAACATCACGGAGTGTGTGAGGTCGATGGCTACAGGCAGCAAGCCTGTCACTTAACAAGCCACACAGCATGTTGAAGAACGAAAACTGTTAGAGCAGCAGTAGCTTTAGAAGTTGAAATTAAGAATATATTTTGTGTGAGCAGCTTTGACAAGAGCTCAAGAACCCCGTAACATTTCATACACCAATCAGCCATAACTTTAAAACCATTACCATTAAAACCACTTAGGTTTTGGGTTCCCATTGTGCCACCGAGGCAGCTCTGGCTCCACCCTGGGTGTGCTGTAGTGGCTGGCACCAGATCCTTTATGTGCTGTAGGTTGAAAGGTGGGACCTCCATGGATTGGGCTTGTTTGTCCAGCGCATCACATGGGTGCTCAGTTGAATTGGGATGTGGGGAGTTTAGACACCAACCTTGAGCTCTTTGCCTGCTGGGCAGGCCATGCAGTTTTTCTCGTTTTTCTAGTGTCAGCTTTAAAGCCTATGTCAACATGTTCAGGGGTTGACGTGTTGCTATACAAAAGATCTTAGTTAATAACAGCACATAGGTGTGTCAGATTGCTTAATGATTAGCGGAGGTCTTCCTGGCAACAACTTGAGGTTGTCTACTGTGGCATTAAATGGCACCAAACCACTGGGTCAGCATTTGGTGAAAAGAAACGTTTTTAGATTTGAAATTTGTCGTCTCATAAAATGAAAATATAAAGTACAAATATTAATTACATACATATATAAATTATGCCTGATGGATTTTTTACTTAGATTTTTTGTGCGTCATGTATTGCCTGTGACAAAAAGTGTACTGTATATTGTGGATCAAAACACTAAGCTCTAAAATGTGTGACATTTTTTGTGATAATTCACTTAATACAATTTTTGATGAGATGTGGAAAAAATTTCTAGTCTATACCAAATAACTTTATTCTTCCTAGCTTCTAAATAGATTTTAGATAGACGTTTATTAACAAGTCGTCCAGTTTGGACCTTTTTTTTTTTTTTTTTATCTATCCAGTGTCAAAAAAACTGTTTCTAGTACTGTGTACTAGACAAATCATTAGGAATCAGGGACTTCATAGGAAGAGTGAAATTCCATGAACATAGACATTTGCTCCCAATGAAATGGAATATCACACATCAATCTAGGCAAGAATCAAGAATTGACATCATTCTCAATGATGCTGAAATTATGTTATTTCTAAAACTTTTTTTAAGCCTATAAAGGAAGCAAGTACACCGCAACATCAGCTTGTTTTTGTAGGATTTGATGTGTAATTCGATTGTTTTTGGCAGTGCTTCCTATATGCCCCAGGTGGCTTGTGTTTTTAAAACCAAGCAGGTTTTCCTTTTGACCCATGTTTAGGAGTTTATATAGCTCTTCGGGACTGGAAACTGCTTTTTCTTTTTTCTTTTTTTTTTTTTTTACAGCGTCTTTATATTGTAGTATGATTCAGTAACACAGGGTCAAATCATGGTCATAACCGTGAAAGAGCGCAGTTGCCTTACAATTCAGCTTTAACACATGCTGCAGGTGCAAAAAAATTAAAAATAAAATAAAAAATAAAACACCCCACCATGGTTCCATGAGCGGCCGTCGTTCCATTCTGGGATTGTTTTTTGGACCAAAGTCCAGGATTTGTGTAGGTCCAAGCAACAGTTTCTCAGCTGTAAAAACATTTATTCATTTCTAAGAAGCAGTGTTAATGTGAAAGCTTATTATACACATCACTGTGTTTTTATACACAATCTGTTTTTTTTTTTTTTTTTTGTTCCTCCATTTAATTAACCTTACTCAAGACAAACAGCAGACGCTGGAAACATTTAGATGGCATCAGGATCGGCTCACCCACCAGGCTGGCGTTTACAATGAAGCTAATTATTTATAACATTTTTCGGTGCAATGTTTTGAGCTGATGGATTTAGATTATATAAGTGTAGAGCAAACGGTCAGGTCATTGAGTTTGAAAATCTCTCCTTCTTTCTTTGTGTCTGTTTAAATGAACTGTGTTTCTTGAAATTATTTCTCAGGCATTGTGCATTATGAGAGATAGGGACAAATTTGCATCATTACAATAGGAAGTTCTTTATTTTTGAGCTCAGGTCAGAAGGGAAAACACATAAGAATTGTAATATAAAAAATAGTTATTCTATAATTCTAACCATTTTCTGTTGTATAGAGAAATCACAGAAATATGAAATATGCAGAAGTCTTTTTATGGAGCACCACTATGAGACAAAACACGGGTCGTTTTGGGAAATACACTCCCGTTCAAAAGTTTTAGAACACTTTCTAACTCCATGATGGTTCCTGATTTTTATTTCTTTCTACATTGTAAAGGAAT
>JAQQZT010000016.1:3763416-3775767 GCA_030068275.1 Clarias platycephalus | reverse complement strand
ACGTAATTACCTAATCCCATATGTGTTATTTTATAGTTTTGAAATCCCCAGTATTGTTGTAGAATGTAGAAAATAAACAATCACTAAATCACAAAAACAAAGAAATTTGCAAGTGTTCTAAAACTTTGGACGGTAGTGTACAGTATATCCGCAGCAGTATGAGGTGAGGTCAGTATGACAGAGCAACCTTTCACATTCATTTCAGCAAATGAAGTTTCACTAAAGATTGAATAACACAAACATGAAATTCAGCCCACGGCTCAAAGAAAATTTTACTGACCGGACCTTATTAATTTTTAATTCTGAGGCCATTAGTTGGATTCTTGTGTCTTGATGGAAGCACACGTTCTCTATTAGTGTTCACCTTCCCTGGTTGCTAGACATCATATCATAGCGGAGAGCTGGCTAGTGCTTAGGTATTGGCTATGACTATATTCAGAATAAAAAGGAGGGGGAAAATGCCCCCACGAGAAACAGACATGTACAGAAACTTACTTCAGTGAAACGGTCTGTAACTCTACATACAAACCTGCCACTCATCAGAGCAACAACGCGAGTGTAAAGGGCTTGGCCATGCCCGTGTCCGATGAGTGAAAGCTCTCAGAGCTACTATAATACTGCACTCACTGGCAGTGAATTACTGCAGCCTCCAGACACTGGGGAATGTGCGCCAGGGGTGGCATATCAATCAGTCCAGTGAGCTGACAGGGGCTTCATGGGAAACGATCAAGCAAGACTGACACCTAAAAGACCCGTTACAAGCTATTTTGCACAATTCTGATCCAATTCTGACAATTCTCATAATATAATCAGTGCTGTTGTTCTTATTGTTTTCTAAGGGTATTTGTTGCACCATGCATCAAATGATGATAATGAAAGTGATATGCACTATGGAAGACATTTCTCATTTGTGTCATTTACATGGCTCAGGTATGATTTTGAAAATATTTTTTTGTGCCACTTTGTTCACTTGGTTATGTGAATGTGTCTGCAGTCTGAAGATGGATATCACTCTTCACACTTGCACCAAGTACCCGGCTTTAGGTGCTTATTATTCCCAAGCAAGCAGCACCTTTCCTCCCACGTTGAATCCTGACACAGTTGGAAACTTTATGTGCTTTCTGTGCATATTTGCATTGCCATGTTTTATTACCCCCCCCCACAATACACACACATACACACACCACCCCTGCTTCCTCTAATAGGTGATCCATGGAAGCTTCGCCAAGGGATTGCTGTTTGCAGCCTGTCAGAATTAATGTGGGTTAGGGAGCTGGAGAGAAGGTTTTTCACACCAAACTCAGGGGGACTCCACAGGCCACAGGAGCTTCATGATAGACTGCATTAATATACAGGATATGTGAGTCACTGAGGACCATCAAAACAGCGGCGACCTTAAGATCTTGTGGTAGACGAGAGCAACCTTCAGATCGACAAGTCATCTTGTCAGTGACTCATTTTATTTGGCCCTCTGAGTTGTTAAATAATATCCAGTTATGGCTGAGGTATATAACTCTAAAGCCTAATTAAAAATGATGTAGCAGTGACCTTAACACCTGTTTCCTTGTGTAATTAAAGACAGACTATGAAAGAGTAAATCAGCAGACGGGAGTAGTGGGTCAATGAACCTTCGCAAGGTGCAGCGCTGTGATCGTCAGCTCGGTTTCCTTCGGCAGCATGCTAGGAGTGATTGTGATAGCTTCGACCCTTGACCTCAAGTAGTCTGCACTGTCTGATGTTTTCAGAGAAGCCAGAAAAGGCCACCATGGGTCAGATAAGCAGGAACTAATTACAATCAGACTGGAAGGATCGGGAAGCGAGGAGAAGTGGGTGGGGTGCATGGGTTACATTTGCCACTGATGGGCAGTGAATCAAAGCCTGCGGTAGAACTGTAGCAAGTTACAGATGTTCCAGATGCATGGCAATATAAAATTATTATTATTTTTTTTTCAGGGAAGTCAGATCAGAGGATTTCTATAGTCTGGTGCAAATAAGTTTGGAAGTGAGGCTCCTGATGACATTTTAAGAACGCTACAGTGCATTTGGGGACAAAGCTTCCTTCGACTTTTACCAAAGTTTATCACGACTAACTATCAGGGACACACACTGGCACACAAATACACACACTGCCTTTCTGCACAAGGCATAATAGACCCCGGGATCGAACATGAGAAAATCAATCCTGAGCTTCTCATCACATCTGACCTCTGCTCCCGGTACAAATCCTGAATTAATTAAAGAGGGAAATCCCACTGGCCAACACAGAGGCAGATTGAGTGTCTCCACCCCTCCCCATGCAAGCAGAGGATTAGAGGAGCTCGCTCTGTGATGAGAATATGTTTTCCCATCCTGCAGGTAAGTACAAATCGCAAAAAGCGAAGAGTACCTGTTCTATCCTGGGTGCTTATTTGACCACGAGCTCGCTCATCAGTGTTCTAACAGAACCTATTTATACATTATAAGAGTCTTTGGATTGCTAATAAAAAAATGTTTCTCAGATTTTACCAAATGATGTGGACAATGATATATACAGAAACTGTGCTGTAAAGTTTTTTTTTTTTTTAATGCATGCAGCTTACAGTAACTACAGACAAGTGCCAGCTTCTTTATTTTCCCCTCCTGAACACCTAATGGTTACTGTATGAACACAAACCCAGCCCAAACTTTCCTAGGCCTGAATCTGTGTGCCTTCATGGTTAATTACAGTCGTGCTCATTATTAAGTCATCCATGTCCATGCCCTATCAACCCCCATAGTCCTATCAACAGATCACTGGATGCTTGGTCCCCTGGCCATTGACCCAGTTGGATATTGAGTCTTCCAGCATCAGCTTACACTGCTTGGCCCTGCGGTCGCTTCCCAGAGCTACACACATCACGACAAGGAGGAGCAAGGGCCCTATTGTTCCCCCCGAGCTGGCCAGCATACCTTGTCCGCTCTGTCATCAGGGACTTGTTGAGCAAATACTCGCAGGTATGACCACAATCCGCCCTCAACACAGGCCCCTCCTTATTCACAATCTCGGTCTGGGCCTATTAGAGAAACCTGAGCCACTTCGTACAAATTACCACGACAGACTTTATTCTTGCATAAGACAGATTTTTTTTCACTTTCCCAATACTTTAAGCAAATATCTTGTTTTTATTCCACCCAGAGTACTTCATTTTGCATCTTAAATCTTTGGATGATAATCTTAAATGAGAAAGGTCAATCTGCAAGCCTCATGAAAATGATCGAATTGCCCCTCTGCTAGGACTTAGTCTGCAGGGAAGTGCTCTTGTTAAACTGCCATTTCCAATCAGTCGTCCGGCAGCAACACATATCAGGGGGCTGGGGTGGAGTTTTAATAGAGGGCTGAAAGAATAAAGAACCTTTCTCCCTCCCTCTGCATGTACAAGCCAAAGGTGCACTGTGAGGACTATCAGCTCCCGAGCATGCTTATTTAGTGGCATGAACTCACAATGGACTCTCAAGGACCATGAGCAGCAACTTGTGGCCTCTTGTAGCCAACCTTATTACAAAACTATCTCTGTTAGTAGTCTTCCAGGCTAATGTTAAGCAGTTGCTGTTTTCTGACATCGCAATTACTGTTATGTAGAAGTAAAGATGGGGTGAAGCCAATCAAACATTCGGGAATGAACAGGATTATTATCGAGTAGTGAAACAGGTTCTGTTGTTGTTGTTAGTTTTTGATAGGATGGCAACCAAACTGCACAAATAACAAAAGCGACAGCGTGTGCTCACTCAAGATCTCTTAAAGACCCATTCATCATTGTAAAATGGTCATCCCTCCATTTAAGTGTAAACAGCCAGCAGATTTTAATGCGCTCACTCATGGGTGGCCATCCATGCCCACCCAAACAGTCCATTGGAAGGTTTGGGGAGGTAATTTACTCTAATAACATACCCCTCATAGTCTGAACACGGTTATTAAATACCACTGCTATTCTGGGCATGGGCTTTTTGTGCCAGCCAGCATCCTTGTGTCAGCCTAATATCCAACATCCAAGAAAGAAATTGTCGAGCGAAAGTTATGACGGTGAATATATATTTTTTGGTGAAAAAAAGTATAAGTGAAACAGTAGTTTGTTTGTGTTTTTTTTTTTTTTGCTGTGTATACAGTCTTTCTTCAAGTTAAAGTTAAAGTTTTAAGAAAAGTAGCACAAAAGATATGGTACCATTTAAAGTGATGTCTATAGCATAAACAGCTGGCAGAAAAATTCAATTCAACAAATGATCAAAAAGCTTAAAAGAAAGACAGTAAAATCAGACAAATTGGAGATGAAATGAAAACAGAAAAAGAAAGTAAAAGTTCTGGTGAATGTGCAGACTCTAGTCTCAAAAGAATTGAAATATATTTGTGATAGATTTGCAAATCATAGATTTACTGTAGGTGAGTAGCTGTGTGAAGGGAGGCATACAGTATATCTTGCAAATAGAAGACCCAAAACTGAACCTTGCGGAACACTAGGATCAATATTTGATGATGTTTAAACAATATATATTGCAATAAATGTGCGAGATTATTTGATCCACACCAGGCTGTTTAACAAGATCACTATCAGAACTAAAGAAGGTTCTGTATACAGTATATTCTACGATATGTACAGACATACTTAGAATCTAGTAAAGTTTTCAAAATCTTGTATTACTCACAAACTTTCCACAAATACAAACACAAGTCTTTGTGTATAAAGAAATTAGTTCTTAGCAAGATTTATTTAGTTTATTTAGTTTTATTTATTTATTTATTTATTATAATTATTATTATTATATTATTATTATTATTTATTTATTTTTTTATTTTTTTCAGACTGAAGGCTCAGCCTGAGGGCTCAGGAGGCACGTTTACTAAAGGCAGGAGCACTTTATCCCAGGCGCTTAGCATCACTCAAGTCTCTTGACATTGAGGTTGACACAGTAGCTGCGCTGCGGCTTTAACTCCCATGATGTAAAAAAGAACACAATTAAACTTAATTCCCAACTTACCTTTGCCAAATCGCCTGCAGGTTAGAAAATAAAACTTTTTTCTTAAATATTAGCTAAAGCCCACCCCCCTCCCCCCCACACACACGTTTTTTTTTTTTTTTTTATATTGAAAGCGACTCAATGGCATGGTATTTTCTAAGAAACCATTTTGTTTACTTTTGAAATTTTCTTGTTTATTGCTAGTTGTAACTTTTTTTAAAAAGTCACTCCGCACTTTACCCCACGGTGTGTCAAATGTGTCAATTGTCATTATACAGTATTCTGGAATAAAGCCTACATTTTTATACTGAAATGTGATTGGCTCCTACTGTATATTTGATGATGTAATAGCATCCATCTATTACATAATTTGCATTTGTTCAGTTTTCTCAATCAGGGTTTTTAGCCTTGTTTCTTAATAAAGTGGGGTAAAGGCACCTTAAATTCCACCAGTTGACTATATGTTCATACTTACGCTGTTTGAAAAGGTTTAAGATTTCTATTTTTGTCCATGTAGGAAAACACAAAGTGATGGATCTCAGCAGCGAGCGAGACCAACGAGAGGTGACATTTGACGGGAAGCTGCTCTAATACAAGCTAGAATCTGGATGCCCTTTTATGAAATGAAGCATGAAAGGCAGGAAAAACTGTTTATGATCAATTACATGGATAATATGTGCCTGTCACTAACCCTTATTACTGTTATGAGTTGGTGAGCCTTGAGCTTTAAGGATAAGCAGTTGGAAAAAAAAGTTCCCATGCCTATTGGACATTTGATTAAATAGAAATAAATATAATTTTTTTTTACATTTTTCTCTTTTTTCGTTTAATAGATGAAGAGAAATCAAAGCCGCTTGCTCGGAGACGATCCTGATTCCGATGGCGAGCATCGTTCCAAGTTATGTTCCTTTTCCAGAAAGCAAAGATCTGTATTTAACTCCATGACAGGGCTCCAGTGAGTCTTAATGCTCTAATTACTGTCAGCACCGTGTATGTGTGTGTCTGCATGTACAGTATGCTTAGCCGGGGACGAAAGTAAAAGAGAGAAAAGCCAGTGAGTAGCGCAAGGTTTTGAGAAATGTACGGGTGTTAATAACCAGCTGACAGGTGTTAGAGCTGGAGTCACGCCACCACGCACGTGCTCAAAGCTCTTTAATAATTAGAGAGAGCGAGAGCGAGAGAGCGCGAGAGCAGAGGCCTAATAAGAACCAGCTGTTTCAGCGCCGAAGCCACTGGTGCCCTCGCTGAAACTCTCTGCGCCGGGGCTTTGTTTGAGCCTGTAGAGACTAGGTCTTTGTTTGAGTACATTAGGCTCACAGTAAATGCTATAATATCAACAGGCTCCTGTTAGCAGCGCAGCACTGGCATGAGCTGAGTCATAAAATGAAAAGTTTTCCCAGACCGCAGCGCTGAGAGTAAAAACAAACAAATGATAAGAATCTAAAATTTTTTAGATTGTCAGCTGACAAACGGTTCACTTCATAAAATCAACTCCCAGCAGTGCGCAAAAACATTCCAGCCTACGCAGCGGTTCTCTTACATAAGCATCCAAATAATCATGCAATCAACAGCCTATCAGCGGAATGACTAACACCGGTGGTGTGACTGAAACACTGTGTGTGTGTGTGTGTGTGTGTGTAAAACTTTCTGCTCAAGCTTTAGGTCACTACTGTGACAAAGTTACCAGGATAACCGGATTTACTGGCTGTGCAAGAAGAAGCTAATCAGTTAATGGAGGTGTATTTTACGAGGTAAATTACACAGGAAGACTCATTAAATCGTAAAAAAAAAAAAAAAAAAACATCTCGGTTTGTCATACCACATTTAGTTACCGTAGTAGGATAAGGAGTGTACTCGCACATGAGAGCTACAGTATGTCGGGCAATTCGCAAAGTGATCATCGCATTTCTAAGAGTTAAAATGAAATCACTATTTAGCTTTGATGGTTTCGCTCTGTATACATAGGCATGCATATATTCTAGAATTAGTTATTTTCTTTGAAAAGAAAAATCCCATCTACATGAAGAAAGTGTACAAAACGCAGACATTGGAAACGCTCACACAAGCTCTCCTGGCCACTAGGTGGCGATAAGTGCATCATTGCCTCTGTATTGAGAGCAAGAAAATAAAGCATAGTAAATACAGAAGAAAAAAAAAAGAAGATGACAAAAACAAGAACTGATATTTGTGGGAGGACATTGTCACGTTATCAAAAGAAATTCCAAACTACAAAGTACAAAAATTGCAGTCTCAGCACATCCCTAACACATGCAAAAGTGTACACAGATTGTCGCAGTGACATCATTGTTTTGGAAAAATAAAAAAAATAACACAGAAGCAATGAAAATCAAGGTAGCCAAGCTTTATTTTCAAAACCAAGCTGAGCCAAAACTCAGGCAAATAAGCTACTTTTTTTTTTTATTCTTAACTACGTGTGGAAGTGGCCTCAGATTACGCTCTCCATCTGCAGGAAAATAGCCTTTATTAACAGTAGACTGTTTACCTAATGAATCACCTCGGCTCCTCTGGGCTGCAAAGCTTTCTTGGCCGTATCCCAGTTCTGGAACGATCGCCCATGGGGTCGATGGAGCTCCGGAAAAAAAAAAAGAGGTTTGTCTTAGAGAGCTAACAGGGCCGTGGCTTTGTCAAACAAGTGCAGCTGTGAAATCAGTCATTTCGGAAGGTGTGCTAGGCTGCCAAGGAGCATTAGCGTCAGGCTGTGTGAGTGTAATGACCTGTGCACCTCAAACAAGAAGGATCTCGCTCTCTTAACGCTGTCCACTTGAGAGTTATTGGATCATTCCATACATTATAATTCAACATAATCGGCAATGAAATTGGATATAATGTGACAGGATGTCATCAATGCTTTGCTTTGCTTATTCCTCTCTTTCTCTCTCTCCTTCTCTCTCTCACTCTTTCTCACACGCACATACACACACATATACTCAGTCCCTGGTCTGTGTCCTTGTTGTGTGATTATGTCCTGGACATGTCTAAGCCTGTGAGTTGCAGTGTTTGATGTCAGTTCATTTTCTCCTGCTGCTGACAGACCAATGGTCGCGGGAACTTTCGGTTCCCAAGGTAGTCCCTCTGTAATTGTGGAACCACAATCCCTCTCCAGTGCATTTCAGGATTTCTGGCAATTTTACCTCCTCAAGATGTTGCTCTGTAGGGGGAAAAAGGCTGTCCTTCTTTAAGGCCAAGCTGCTAATTTGATTCGTTATTTTGCTGTCATCAAGCACAAAAAAAATGATTCTGACCTTTAGACATTTTTTTTTTTTTTTTTTTTTTACATCATAATATCATACATTTCCTATATTTGATCCAGTCTATCTATATAAATGAAAGAAAGGTTTTGTCTGTACATTGAACAGAGCTTGCTCTTTCAATGATATCCTTATATCCAATGTTTCATACCTGAAACCAGTCTCAGAAAAAAACCTCTGTATGTCTTTCTGTCTGTTTGTCTGTCTAGCCAGATTATTTCACAGCATCACGCAAAACTGGCTGGACAGAATTTAATGGAACGTTACTTAGGTGTTTGCCTGAAGTTAAGCATGCACCATAAATGAAATAAAAAAAATAGAAGGGAAGTTAAGAGCAGTTATGTGGGAGAACTCGCAAGTTTTGACAGCGTATACTGTGCATGTGTCAAACTGTGTGTGCGTCTTATATTAACCACTATACAGAAGTTATTGAAACTTTTACAGTACTTAGAGATCTGCCTAAAATTTTTATCATGCACCAAAAAAAAAGCGATGTTAATAAGCTGAAAAGTTAATAAGCTACTAATAAGCTACTTGCTCAATGTAAGCAAACACCTGCACCAATAGATATAAGTTAGAAAAGCTAAATTTAATATTTTACTGGGATTACTTAATATTTTCACCTCTGAAATAACAGCACTGAAGTGGTATAAGTGAATTTTAATGCGCGGAAGTCGTTTTAAGACAAAATTTCAAATTTCTCATCTGTGATTCTCTCTTCGATTACTGAACACAGAGTGTATTTGGTTGACAACGAAAGAAGGACAGGCAGACATGTACGTGGTCTCACTCACTCACTCATTTTCTATACCGCTTTATCCTCTACTCAGGGTCGCGGGGACCTGGAGCCTATCCCAGGAGGCTTAGGGCACGAGGCAGGGTACACCCTGGACAGGGTGCCAATCCATCGCAGGACACACACACCTACACACACTCATTCACACACTGCGGGCAATTTGGGAACGCCAATTAGCCTAACCTGTATATCTTTGGACTGTGGGAAACCGGAGTACCCGGAGGAAACCCATGGGGAGAGCATGGGGAAAACATGCAAATTCCATGTACACAGAGACGGGAATTGAGCCTGGCTGGGAATCGAATCTGGACTACATGGTCTTCAACCCGAAATAATAATATCACTGGTTATGCTTATTTTTAACTTTAACCTTTTAACTATTTCATCAAACTCCTTTCCGGTCAACAATGGGTACTTTTGCTAGTGAACCATAATTTTTTTACATATGGAAAAATCACAGACATGTTATCAGGACTGAAGGATGTAAACAACATGTAATGGTGTATTTTAACCTTGTGCCCTTTAATTAAACATGCAAACTCCACTTCAGGACAGACTTGCAAACAATATGTGAGCACATATGAAAAAAATAATAAATTAACATGGGGTTGTGGAAAAATTAAAGAGAAAAATAAATGATATAGATAAGAAAATAAATATTGCACAAATAACTGAATAATTTTTAAACATCTGAGAAAAAGATGAAATGTTGACCATCAGAACGTTTCCCATTCAGAAGCCATTGGTGGATAAGACCATCTGCAATGCTCTGAGTTATCGCACCGCTGCCTATAATGCGGGACTTGGCATCAGGTGACATGGACATGTACAAGGCTGCATCATATAATGTTTGGAAAGGCGAAGCAGCTCTACGGGAGGAAACTAGAGTCACAGCTCCAACAGAGTGACTCTAGAAGCCTGTGGCAGACTAAGAACAATAACTGATTATAAAGCACCAACATCCAGTATGACGAACGCAGGCATGTCTCTGGCAGATGAGCTGGACACCTTCTAAGCTTCCTTTGAGGCTGCAGCTAACAATGTTAATGCTAAAGCTAATGATAATGGCTGCAGGCAGGAAGAGAATGCCAACACCGGTAACACACATTCATCATCTGTAAGCATAATGTGAGGAGAGCCATCAGGAGAGTGAACACCAGGAAAGCAGCAGGACCAGACGGAATCTCAAGTCAAGTCCCCAGAGCCTGCACAGACCAGCTAGCACCTGTGTTCACAGGTATATTCAACCTCTCCTTAACCCAATCGATAATTCCTACATGCTTTAAGAGTCCAACATTGTTCCTATCCCAAAGCAAACCCATCCTGCTTTCCTCAGTGACTACCGGCTGGTAGTCCTGACTTCAGTAGTGATGAAGTGCTTTGAACGACTGGTCAGAGACTTCATTATCTCTTCACTACCCAACGCACTAGATCCACTTTTCACACTGTCAGAACTGCTCAACTGATGATGCCGTTTCTTACCTCTTTCATACATTACTCACTCGCCTGGACACTAGAGGAAAGGGGAATTATGTTAAAATGCTCTTTGTCAACTACAGCTCAGCATTTAACACTATAATCCACTTCACACTCAACATAAAGCTGGAGCACCTGGGACATCTCTGTGTCAGAGGATCTCCAACTAACTGGCAGACCACAGGTAGTAAGGATGGGCAGACATGTCTCAGCTTCCCTCTATCTCAGTACTGGAGCCCCCAGGGTTGCGTTCTGAGCCCCTGCTGTATTCTTGGTATACCTACGTATGACTGCGTGGCCACTACCAACTCCACCACGATCATCAAGTTTGCTGATGACACCATCATGTTGGGCCTGATCTCTGTCAGCAATGAGATGGCCTACCTGGAGGAGATTAGGAATCTGAAGAACTGGTGCCAGAGGAACAACCTCCTCCTGAATGTCAGTAAGACAAACGAGCTGATAGTGGACTTCAGCACAAAGCGGGAGAGGAACTACCAGACCCCTGTGATCATTGAGGACCCAGTGAAGAGAGTGGACAGCTTCTGATACCTCGGTGTTCACATTATGCAGGACCTGTCATGGTCTTTTCACATCAACACCCTTGTGAAAAAGACCCGGCAGGGCCTCTATGACCTAAGATGTTTGAGAGACTTTACACTGCCCTCTAAGGTGCTTAGGACCATTTACTCCTGCACCATAGAGTGCATCTTAACAGAAAACAATGCAACCTTGTTCGGGAACAGCACCATGCAGGACAGACAAGCTCTATAGAGGGTGGTGCAATCAGCAGGACGCACCATCCACACCAAACTCCCTGACCTGCACTCAATCTACAACAAGCAGTACCAACGCCAGCAAGATCATGAAGGACCCCAGCCAACCCAACAATGGACTGTTCTCTCTGTTGCGGTCACAATAGTGCTATTGCTCCCTTGCCAACACAGAGAGACTGAGGAGGAGCTTCTTTCCACAGGCTATATGGTCTTTCCACCAGAACTCCACATAGGACTCAACTGAATGGACTTGCAAACGTGTGTTGGAACACACCAAAACCAACCGCACTGAACATTTGCACATTGCACAGGACTGAAAGACTGACATACACAAAACATATATGTTGCACATTTCTGGCTATGTTTACATACTAAAGAGGACTACTACTGCACATTAAAGATGGACAATATCACTGCTGCTCATCATTCTGCTGATCATTTCATTTTACACTCCTTGACCATCAAGTACTGCTGCTGTCTGCACATTTTACATTCCACATAGTTAATACAGTTTATATATACAGTTTTAACTTTTTAACATTCTTACATTTTTATATACTTTACATATTTATACTTTATTTTATTTTATTGTAACAAAATTGCATATTTTATATTTCATATTTTATTCTTTCCTATTAGCATTTTGCCTCCTTACTTCCTTTTTCCTTTTTAATATCACAAACAGTCGTGTAAGTATTTCACCGCGTATCATACTGTGTATGGTTGTGTATGTGACAATTCAACATTTAAAATGTAAAAATTTTTATTAATAAATTAAAATAAATGAATCATTTATGTAAAATTTTTTTAAAGCAATCAAACCCATGAAGGTTGAAGGAAAAAAAAAAACATTCGGGTAAAAATTTTACTGTTGAAAAGTAAGCATAAAAATTAACACATTGTGCGGGAAAACAGCTGAATCGTTTGAATAGTCTTGCATTTAAAAACTGAGTTATTTGACTAAAATAATGTGTAAACAAAATAATTTCAGACCAAAACCTACCTCTGCCGCAGACGAGAAGTTCATTTAGAGTTATCAGCCTGAAAAATGACCAATTAACAGCAC
>JAQQZT010000016.1:3742432-3753246 GCA_030068275.1 Clarias platycephalus | reverse complement strand
GTGAGATTCAACACATTCTTTCTGTTGTATGACTGTGTGGAATGTCTTTGAATTGCCATGAATTTAATTCCACTTCCAGTCATTCCAACTCAAATTCAACTTCCTGTGGGGCGGAGTCAATTCAATTCAAATTCCAACTCATGAATTGAATGGCGGTCAATTCTCAAATTCTGAATTGTGCACAAGCCTGGATTGCAAGGACACCATCGCAACCGTGAAGCCCAGGGGTGTCATGTTGGGTGTGCTTCGCTCCTGGAGGGACTGGTGCACTTTACAAAATAGATGAGGAAGAAATAATATATTGAAGCAACATCTCAAGACAGTCAGGAAGGTAAAGCTGGGTCACAAATGGATCTTCCAAATAGACAATGGACTCAAGCACTCTTCCAAGCACTCTTCCAAAGTTGTGGGAAAATGGCTTAAGGACGATAAAGTCGAGGCATTGGAGTGGCCCTGACCTCAATCCAATAGAACATTTCTCGGCAGAACTTGTGTGAGCAAGGAGGCCTACAATCCTGACTCACCCCTCAGTCAGATTGTAACCCCACCTCATGCCTGGGGTCCCCTGGGATAGGCTCCCATGATCCTATACAGCATAGAGAATGGCTGAGTAAGTGAGTGAGATTATTAGTGATCATTGACAATGTATTTTTTTATATTAAATGATGTCTATTAACTTTATTGTGAAGGATCTCTAGCTCATTATAGTGTGTCTCAATCTCTTCTACTGCTTATAACTTCAGCTACCTTGCTACACAGTTTTCAGGGCTGGCGTCCTGCCTGCCTGCAGAGAGACAGGTGTCTGTGTGCACACAGCGCAGCTCTGCCATTCATACTGCCCATGTTGACATTGTGAGTAATGTCCTGGACCAGAGAAAAGCAAAAGGAAATGACTGGGCAGGCAGCTGTAAGGGCAGAGCTATGAAGACATACTCCCGTCTCGAAGATATAACACCGACCCAGTGACCTTCACTTCCCAAGTCACTGAGCCTTCCCAGGCTTGGGTGGGCATCTTACAAGCCCTGATACATACAGTAGAGTAGTCCTACTGTGAGAACAAACCTTCGGTGGTTTCATTGTCTTTTTGGCCATATGATTACACAGTTCATCGAGAATTAAGTAGATCTCGCCTCTACTTATGACAAAAAAAGCTGGTTTAATCAGTTGTCTGATCACTTTCTCCAGCATTTCCCAGCGTTCACACCACATGCAGGCCATTGTTACCCCAGCAGTGGAAACAGCGCTGATTCACACTGTTATCATTACATGCTGAATGCTACTTCCTCCTTGCCAAGGGTGTTTCTAATTCAGGAAAGCGTCAACACTCTGAGCATTCTCATGATTCCAAGCCAAATACACAAGGTGTCGCTTCTAAGCATCCTGACTTGGGTGTGGAACGACTTGGCTACGTCACACTTTAGAAACGGAGGTGGATGAGATCTTTAAAGCAAGAGTTTGTCTTCCTGGGAACATGGCGGGGTCCCGGGTTCCCGGGGTTGGTGTTTAGCAACCGTCATCATGTCATCATGGTAACAGTGAAATGGTGTAATGACATGTAAGGGAAAGTAAGCTTTTTATCATTTGGTTTTCATTCTGTTTTTCTACAAATTTAATCTGCTCCCAATTCCAACCCACTAGCTAGATCATCCAAAGCTACAAACCAGGAAAAGTCATGCTAGCATTCATCGGCCATGACAGAAGAATCCAGCAACAGCATTTTTTCCAACTGTCGATCATGCTTTCTTCAATTGCCAGCTATGCATAGCTGTCGTGTCACTGGAAATCAAGCTTCCTTCAGTAGAAACTCATGAGCACGATATTTTAATTCGTAGGAATCTCAAGAGATTTTCCACTGTTTCTATGTAGAATTCTTTTATTTAGAGGTTTTCTACAAAATAAAACTGGTATGTGTTAATAGGAGGTGTCTCAGTCTTTCCAGGGTCTTCTCATCATGCACAGTATGTACCAGAAATGAAATTTTTTTTTTTACTATATTTCCAAATCTTAAAGACTGCAATCAGACAAGAGGAGGCATGTGTGTTTATAAAAAGCAAATGTAACAGACAAACAAAAGAAAACGCAGTGCAGCAGGCAAATTTCCAGAAGGCATCTCATCTGGTGAACAGGCATAAATTAACCATGACTAACTTGGTAAACTAATCAAGACAGGTAGATAACAAAAGACTGGACCTGTTACAAATGTTATAGGGCTGGAGGAAAAAAAAAAAAAAAAAAAAAGTAACACTAAGAGTCTGGATCACTGAAAGGGAGCAGCAGTGATTGCAAACAGGTGAGTGTGGTTAGTAATCAGCAGATGGTGAGTGGATATAAGAGCTTGACTGGAGGTCAGGGGTTATGACAAAACATTCTCAACGAAGTCAATGGATGGCAAAACATTTACAGTACAATATATTAAAAAGCTTTAAATGTGAATAAACAAGATATTTGATATAAAAAGGCTGTTGGTTGTTTAGTTATTTACTGAAAGTGAAATTTTTTATTTTTTTTTGCATTGTTTAGTGGTTTTCTAGTGAATGCTCAACATCTGGCTTGTAAATCTAGCTTATTCAGCTAGTCTTAACAATCTGCTGATTGTTTTTTTGATTTTTCTAATCTTGATTAGTATAATTACTCTAGACGTGATATGAGAGTTTGTTCTGAGCTCACGTTTCTGTCTTGCCGGGTTCTTTACTTATTTCCATAACTGATACCAACATGGTGATAGGTGGTTTAGTGAGACTAATGAGTTCAGTGAGTTATCCGTGTCCAATCCAGGATGTGAAATACCTGTAACCATAAAGACGCAGGGAATTAATTGTACCACATTTCAACTGAGTAATTATCCTACTATATAACTGATAATGAGTCATATATCAGTTCGATACTACTGTATAAACACAACTGTGTTCCCACAACTGTGTCAAAAGATGCAAAACAGCAGGTTTTGGACAAATTGTTCCGAACCGGAGGCTGCTTCTTGAAATCACTCAGCATTACATAAAAGTTTACACTTTTTTCTTGAGCTCAGCTCCATAGCAATGTGCTGATTGTGTGTTTCATGTGACATGAACGGCATTCGGATACGACTCTACTGAACTCAAATACACCATGAACTGACCGATTGTCCTGCATGCACAGGCAGTCGAAATAGTGTTCCCTGACATTTGAAGTGAAGCGGGTATGGATGGCAGGATCTTGGGTATGGTTCCTGAGCGTGAATATTTAGGTTGGCCTGAACAAACCCCTCAACACAACCAGCATGGGCAAACGGTTTGAGCCAAGTCAACCTCAGATGAAAACAGTGAGACTGCAGAGGCCTGCACTTTTTTAATAGTCATCTAGTGAGCTGCAGAGTGGAACCAGTGAGGGCCACAAATCAGCTGCTGAGCCTGGTGTTAACACTTTCTCTCAGACATGGATTAGAGAGGAATAATCGATAAGATTTAGCAAAGTGTGGACAAACGTTGGTTTTTGGTGGCAGGACAGTTTAACGTAGATTTAAAGAAGTGCTGCTGACATTTGAGGCAGCATGCTTTAGTGGGTAGCACTGTCCCCTTGCACTGTAAGGGGTGGGGGTTCATATTTTGCATCTACTTGTGTGCAAAAATTTGTCTTTTTTTTGTACCCTGCAATAACATTTCAGGATTTTTCCCCAGCATTGTGAGCTAAATTCCCTGGGATGGACCCTATACAGGATAAGATGTGGAGTAATGAATGTGCTTTCAACATTTAACATTAAATGTTGCATGGAAGGTTCTTAAGATAAAGCAAAATGTGTTGGAATTGAATTCAAAGCAACTAAGCAGATCATAAGGTGGTAATAAATTTGAGAGTTATATTGACTGTACACGTAATGTATTTAGACACTTCTATAGTAACAGCTATCTATATTCACTTTGAAAAATGATAAATGACACATACATACTGTACAGTATGTTTTCATGAGGAGATTTTTTAACATTGACGGAAGGAGTCTCCAACATCAATGCTGTAGTTTAAAAAAAAAAAAGTCATAGGTAGATCAGCGAGGAACTAGAACTTTTTAAAAATGTTTTTCACCATTCCAGACCAGTCAGACCAAAATTCAGATTTGGTTTCTGTGTCAAAACCGACATCATTATATAGTTTCGGCCAGGTTTCAGTTGCGGCCGTAATCACGTCCATGATATTCAGCCTAATTATGGTTTGGGTCGTAAGTGCGCCTGCGTTTCCGCCTGGTCACCGTAGCTGGCAGTGGTGCAGTCTGACAGGTGTTTCCACCTGATCTCACTGTGGGGAAAAAAATTATTACTTCAGCCTGGAAAAATCAATTTCTGCAGCCAGGAAGTCCTTGTCTTTGTCACCTACAGTACCAGCATTGCCAGAAAGCAGATTATTAATTCAGCAGGACAAGTTTAACTTAGTGTGCAAGAATGCAGACTTTTTAGTATAACATTTGTTTTTTGGTTTTAATCATTTTATTATCAACTCAATTAAGCTCAATTAAGCATTGCGGCTACATGATGCCCTGGTGTGTTTGCAAGCTTATATGATCTTTTTTACATTATATTGTGCTTGTGGCGGTATGGTGCTGTAATGGTTAGCACTTTAGCCTTGCACCTCCAGGGACTGGGTTCGATTCCCAGCCAAGTTTGATTCCCGTCTCCGTGTGCATGGAGTTTGTATGTTCTCTCCATGCTTGGTGGGTTTCCTCCGGGTACTCCGGTTTCCTCCCACAGTCCAAAGACATGCAGGTTAGGCTAATTGGCATTTCCAAATTGCCCGTAGTGTGGGAATGAGTGTGTGTGTGTGTGTGCCCTGCAATGGATTGGCCAGTGTGTACCCTGCCTTGTGCCCTAAGTCTCCTGGGATAGGCTCCAGGCCACCCGCGACCCTGAATACAGAATAAAGCTATAAGTGAGTGTGTTGTGTTGTGTTGTACACAAATGTTTGATTTGAAATGGAAATTAACACTGCAGTTATCGTGCCAGTCAGTAAAGGGATGTTCCGAACCATTAAATGTCACTCAAAATGGATAAAGTGTGTAAAATATTATTTTTGGATTAATAAAAAAAAATAATAATCCATTAATCCAAAAAATTTAATTAATTAATTTGAATTCAGAAGCCTAGGGCAGTGGTGGCTCAAATGGGCAAGGCTCTGGGTTACTGGTCGTAAGGACAGGGGTTCAAGCCCCAGCACTGCTGTCGTTGTTGAGACCTTGATCTCTGCCGGGGGTGCTGTATTATGTCTGACCCCAGCATCCTAACTGGGATATGTGAAAAAAAAATTTTTTCTTAATAAACACTGAAACACTGTTATAGGAAAACAATCAACTTCAGAATGCTAACAACTCCACAACTCTATTTCTTTACACGACATCACCGCTTCTTGATTATTTTCCACTAACAGCATTATGCTCAGTGTTCTGTATGTACTAATTTGTTTAGCAGGCTTGTTGGTGTGGCTGTGAGTTACAGAGTCGTCAGAGTTACAGAGTGTTTTCCAGTGAACAGCATGCAGTGACAGTCAGCAAGCCTACGTGTAGAGACCTATTCGAGCCACAGCCTCGTTACTTGAGACTAGCAAAGCTGTGTAAACACTACAAAAATGAAAAGTTGCACGATGCCCGGTTGGAACTTATTAGCTTCCCTGAATAACCTATGTTTAGATTATTACAGCCAAACCCAGAAATTTGGCTTGGGCATACTCCTAGATTCAAGGCCAGTTAACCTCTGGAGTCAACAACCAGATCGTCAGGATTTGGACAGTGGTAGTATTTCTTATGGAAAATATATAAATGTCTTATTCATCTGGGTGATACTGAGATGAATTTAAAATGCCTGTAGTAACATAAAATATATAAAAGCAGAACTCTGATGATTAATGACTAGTACATATAATAATATGATAATAATCATATTTCAGTATCTACAGTACTGTCGAACAGTGTTGAAGAAATGCTTTCACTTCTTTATAATGACTGCATCTGTAGTGTAGTGTAAGTAAAACCCTATTTGGATCGGATTAGTTTCGCAAATGTAGGTGAAATACTGTAATTAGTGCAGGTTCACTCTGACTTTACAGTAGGTGTGTCTGGTCAGACATCCTCTGGCACTTGACATCCCGAGACCTGCACTCTATCATTGTGTACACTGCACCTTTTCCTCACCGTTTCTCTTGAATAACACCCCTTAACGGTGAACTTAATGCCTTCACACAGGAAGAAGATTGACAAAACAGTTACACATAATGATCCCTATATAAGGGTTGTACAATGATATATAGAGAATATATTGTAATTGGGAGAAAAGTCCTGTTTCTCTGGGAGATTTATATTGAACTTTTACTACTACAGTACATAACCAGAGCATGCACACACATGAGTTTGTTCTGATATTCAACCTCCATGATATTTAATATGAAATAAAGCCGAGAACACGTGGGGGGAAGCAGACATTTTAATTAAATTACACAAGTCTAGTGGTTTGGCCAACTTCATGAAGTCTTGGGTTATTAGTTCTTATTCGACCAAGTTTCACGTTTCCTGAGCTCACTCCCTTTTTTTCTTTCTTTCATTTCTTTTATTTTTTTTTTTGCAAGTTCAGTTTATTTATTTTGTCTTTTTTAATGATTGAATTTGATTTACTTTGACTTTTGGTTTAATTCCATGTAGAGAATAAATGGATGTTGACTTCTGAAGGAAAAATCAAAAGTCAAAACACAATTTGTCTTAGGATTTATTTTCTCTAGTGGTAAAATGATTCCTTTTTGTGTTTAAATCTTAAAAAAGTGTTAAAACGAGGATTATGGTGTTCTGGAATAATCTCAGGTCATCAGTTCAACTTGTAAAGTTTATTCGTTCATTTATCTTCAGTAAGAGCTTCATGCTGGGCAGATTAGTGGTGGATCTGAAGCTTATTCCAGGAACACTGGGTGTGGCATACAGTAGGAACACACCCTGGATGTGATGCTGGTCCATCATAAGGCAACATGCACAGACGAAAAACACACACACTTTCATACCAAGCAGGCAATTTCGAGTCACTGACAGACATGCATGTTTTAGGAGATGGGAGGAAACCAGAAAGCATAGATTAAACCCACAACGACACAGAGAGGGTACGTGAAACTGCACACTTGTCTTCCTTGTCTCTTGGTTCTTAGGATGTAAAATGTGACGTTAATTGAGGATCTAGATTAAGACCTTGAAACTTGAACATCCAAAAGGCAGCATAATCATCATCATCATGAAGAAAAAGAAAGAAAGAACATTTGTTGAAATGATCCTCCATTTGGCCATTGCGCATTCTTCGTATTATATGGCCATTTTGGTGCATCAAAAAACAAATAGTTCTTCATATGTTCTTGGATCATTAACTGCATAAATGAGGGTTTTTCCAGTTCAGAAAAGAGTTCTGACTTCAAACTCTTTCCAATACAGAAGCACTCAGTTATAGGTTTGAACCCTGAACCTTTAAGAATTGCTTTGGAAGAACAATCGAAGAACCCTGAGTGGTTCCAAAATTTGTAAAAGTGCACCTTTGATGGCCTCGGGACTCAATGACACAAGCCAGAACTTTGAGTACATGCTGGACCGGGCAAGCCCAGAACTGGCACATTCAGTGTATAAGAATAACAGTACGAATTGCAGAGTCAGCTCCAGTATTATTGGCACTCTTAGTTAAAAACAAAAGTGTATAAAATAACTTTGTGGTTAATTTTCTGTTAATCTCACCCTGAAAACATACAAGAGTACATTTATAGAGTTTTGGCACTCTAGCATTTAGTACTACAGTATGTGTCACCTTTTGCCACTGACATAAGAGTGAGTCTTCTCTTATAACTGTTAAGATTAATTAGAGTGAGTGAAGAGTTTGAACAGTGTACTCCAACACCAACAACAGCACCGAAATGCACTGAAACCAACGCACACATGTTGAGAGTGATCCTACGCTGCGTTCGACTCAAGCTAGAAGGCCAGCTGGATAACAGGCTTGAGTTTAGGGAAATTAAAATGAACTTTAAAAGAGTACTCATGCTAATTTACAATCATACATTCAGGAGCACTAAGGACAAAACAGCAATAAAATAAATAGAATCAATCAAAAATAATGCACAAAAGAGAAATCAATGTCATTGGGGTGTTCATGAGCAAATCTACAATAGATGTCTTCAGCTTTGTCTGTATTACGCCTTGACCTGTGCACATACACACAATCAATGCCTCTTGTACTTCATGACTTCTGTTTTGTCAGTAGAAACGTAATGAAATCAAGCACCAAAATGCTTTGCGTATTCTTTTTAAAAAGTTCACTTCACAATGAAACTTTTTGACAGGAACAAATTAAGGTTGCCATGGACCTGGAGACTTCGGTTTACTTGCTAAATTGGATCACACTGCCAAAACGACTTGGCCTCGGCTCAAGGATTCATAAATTGTCTGCTGTTTGGGCAGGAAAACAAAACTACTTGATTTATGCAGTGGGTAAAAAAACTTGTCGAAGTTTGCAGGGTGTCATTCCTGTAAACTTTTTCATAAAAAAAAAAATATATATATCACAAGCTGCCGTGGTGAAGCTCCAGCTCCAAGACCTCCAAGGTCGTTTTTTCCAAGCAGCTGGTAAAGTGCTAAATTCACCAAGTGCTGATGGTAAAGAAAACATGTAGCGCTTTCCTTGGTTGACATTCAGGTGGAGGATATATAGGTCACTCACTGCTTGCTTGGAAATAACCATAGTAGTAGTTTGGATAGTTCTGGATTAAAAGTGTCTGCACAGAAATGAAACCAATCTATTATGAGGACCAATCTCTGCTCATTGAGGAATATTTGACCTAATTGTTGAAATCGGTCAAGTTGACTCAAACAGAAATACGGAAGACAAAAAAAGCAAGCAATGGCAAAAGATAAAACTAAATAAAAACAATGAAAACAAACAAAAAATGCAGTAAAAGAGTAAACATTACCAAGTTTACTTACCAAGGAAATCTAGAATGGAGGACTAATGCCAGAGTAAGAAGTGTATAAAGAGTTTCTATGTACAGTTTCACAGCAAAACAAGATAAATGCCGTTTTCTTACTTTTCTTCATCTTTGCAAAGTATGATTATATAACTGCATTTTAGAAGCTTTGATGTTTTGAGCACTTCACGTAGCCTCCTAATTCTCGAGCAAAAGCCGATGTGTCGAGATATACTGTAGGTGCTTCCTGTGCAATATAGCAGCTGGTGTTTATGTTTTAAATGTGCTCACAGGCTTTTTGGAGAATGTTGAAGCCTTTGCAGTCACTCCAGTAGTAATAAGTGAAACAGGACATTATGCAATTTGGATGCTGTTCGACATCCTTAACTTGAGGTTACCTGCCTGCAGATCCTGACGCCTGCATGCTACCATCACGCGACTCTAGTGTTGTTGTAGATACTCTGGAGTCTGATCCAGGGATTCAGTAGCTATGAGTTCAGCCATAGTCCACATTGCCTACTGTTACAGATGGCGAAGAACGCCTGTGATATGCTGACAGTATGATCTCAAATTTGATGATGACACTGCCTACAGCCTCCCTGTGAAAACACTGTCCACCAAGCAAACAGAATTTCTGTTCAATATATACTGTATAGATATCAAAACAATGTGAGATACTGTAGTGTAAGCACTGGGGTAAAGCAGAGAAATAATGTCACAATTATTTTAAAACTTAAAATATGCACAAGCGATTTGTGTGCAAGAAACAGAACCTTTGGTTACCTGTACTATGATAGGGAACCGTATTGAAGTGAAACTGAAACTGGTAGAGGAGAAGGCAGATGATGGTGTAAACTGTAGTTTTTATATTGGTTATAATATTTCTGTGACACAAAATATCAGTGTGCAATATTTCTTGCTCCATTCGGGAATGTTTTTTATCAAAACTGCTAAATGAATTTATAAACTGCTCATATATCACCTTGATTAACATCCTGGAGTGTTTGTGTTTTGTTAAATTTCTATCAATGAAAAATAATTAACAACGTGTGAATGGTGTGATGATGGGTTACTGGAGCTACATCAAAATCATAATTTTTTTTAAACAACAGCATGTCCTGAAGCGTTTTATTCCTTTTACACCACAGTAATTTACTAATCAGTAAAATTTTCATTTAATTAAAGAATAACACTTTGTACCTTTTATCTGTTTGCAGACACATTTAACATGGTTCATGAAACTAGCTGCCACTGATGTTACATGAATAATAATAATAATAATAATAATAATAATAATAAATACATAAATACATAATAATAAATACATAAATAAATAAATAATAATAATAAATACATAAATAAATAAACAATAATAATAATAATAATTACAATAGTACTTATCAGATGAGAAAACCTACTGGCAATAGAGACTCTTTCCAAAAAGGCTAAATAAATGTTTTATTACAAAATCTGTTCTTTTTTTTTTATTAATTAATAAAATATGTTTTTTATTTTGTAATTATCTATCGAGAAAATCTGTTGCAAGTGAAAATGTATAGGTTTGTATGGGCGTGTTTAATTTTGAAGAGGACACAGCAAATGTGACAAATTTAAGCCACTTGATGGATGAGTGAAACGGGGGCTCCGGCCAGGACAAACACATTGTGAATAGGTCCTCATTCATTTTGGGGCCTGCGTGGTCAGGTTTGGAGCGGTGTTTCAACAACACCCCTATTGTGCCTTCTCCTTCAATAAATAGAGCCATGCATTCATGGGCGCTATTGATACATCATTTTTCAAGTATGGCCAGATGTCACAAACAGAGAAAGGGGGTGATGAGGGGTGGGTGGGGGTGAAGGGGGAAAGCAGGGGGG
>JAQQZT010000016.1:3699989-3726548 GCA_030068275.1 Clarias platycephalus | reverse complement strand
TACTTCAGTAAAAGTTCACTAAAGTAACAGTACTTTTACTTAAGTACAAAATTTTATTACTCTTTCCACCTCTGCTGCTCATCACCAAGTGGATCCTACAACTACTTTCCAGGGAATTCTAAAATGATCATGGTGATAACCATAAAACTGTAACTCTGAGGAGTAAAGAACCACCACCCCATAATCCTAGAACCGCCACACTGAAAATCTTAATGCTAATTCAATTCAATTTTATTTTATTATTTATTTATTTATATAGCGCTTTTAGCAATTGCCATTGTTGCAAAACAGCTTTACACAACCAAAATTATGGAAATTTGTAAGAAATGTGAAAAATGTGTATAATTCAAAATGATTAGATAGTCCCTGATGAGCAAGCCGAGGGTGGCGGTGGCAAGGATAAACTCCCTGAGATGGCAATAGGAAGAAGTCTTGATAGGAACCAGACTCAACAACGGACCCATTCTCATTTGGGTGGTGATTCAAGAATTCTAGAAACACCACCTCAAAGATATTGAACAGTTCTGCCAAAATCCAAGAACCACCACCCTGGTGCGTTCTAGACCCAACACCTCTTAGTATTTTAGAACCATGCCCTAGATGATTCTGAAATGATCACTCTAGAAGCACCACCCTGAGACACCGCCCCACTAAAAATAGAACAACGACACCAAGGATTTTAGAACCACCAACTAAAAAATTTTAGAGCCACCATTCCAGACCCATCACCCAGAGGATTCAAGAATGATGTTGATTGATCATCTAACGTTACCCTGAGGAGTGCAGTACCACCAATTTTGGAACCAAACCTCCATGTTTTTTTTTTTTTTTTTTTTTTTTTAAACAGCTAACCCAAGAATCCTAGAATCACCACTCACAATTTTCTAGACACACAAACCTGAGGATTTTTAAAACGATTCTTCAAGGACTCAAAAAACGCAAGGTCAGATGAAGGTCTAAAATAGTCATTGAGCAAAAAGGTTTGGTGAAATCTATATTTAATGTCCAAAAAATATATATATATATTGCATAAATTTGATGGCTTTAAATAATTTGTCATGACAGTGACTACCCAGGTATTTTCATGAGGTGTTTTAAGGAAGCAGAATAGCTTAACTATAAAAGGTTAAAATATGACTTTTTTAATATGGCATTTAATCATGTTTTATTGATTTCACAGAAATCACATGGCACAATGAAGTTGCAAAAACCGGTTAACCAAAAGTGCACTAGGCAGATGTGACTCATCTTCAGTAAGCGCTATCTTCGGGAACACTCGGAGAAACACAGGAATACACTGGACAGGCTGTCAGTCTCATTAAAATTTTTCCAATACCTAAACCTTTAAAAAACTCTCTGTATAGATGTCTAGTACAGGTGGAGTCATCCTCACCTCAACAGCGTTATCATTACACGGAAGACTTTCCCATCCTTGCGACTGTTGGCTCTAAGCGCTTTCCTGTAGGTCATCAGGGCACATTTAAAATCTCGTCATGGATTGTTCCCATCCCCTGCTGTTTTCTCTCTCGTCTCTCTTTATGAGCGACTGGAAGTTATTAGAAAAATGAGGCCATTGCAAGGACGAGTCTTTTGTTGAGCAATGACAGCGCTCTCAGGCTCATTCGTCAAGCTGTTGTTCTCTCCCTCTCCCCTCGCCATTAAATTAAACACAAATGTTTCAGCACACTTATTGTGAGATGGAACAACAGCAGTTTATTGCTTCATTTTGCTTCAGAGGTATACACTTCTTCATGTCATGTTATTGCCTGTGTATGAGAGAATGTTTCAACCGCACGATCTGCTTCGAAGGAAAGACATGGCGCTTCCTGACAATTTAAACTCACACATATGCCATCAATCACACACACAAGAAAAAAACAACAACAACAGGGGGTTCATTAGCCAATAGAACCAAGCTAATTGTTGTGAAAATAAAAATGGATGTGGCTGTAGAGCAACAATTGATATCAGTTATTAGAGAAAAATGCCTAGGTTTTCACTCTTGAGAAACCCCAACCAAAGGTTTGTATAAAAATGGATAAATGTGTGATTCTTATGCACAACCCGAACAATTCATCTGCACATTTGCAAATGTTAATTTGCAAACAGTTCAAGAATAATAACTGAGGAGCATGTAGAAGTCTAAGTAGCACTCTAGGATCCCTTTTTGTGAAGGTTCTAGTATTCTCAGTGTGGAGAGGAATAATAGAATTAGAAAGGTACGTACACTCTGATAATTGCGTAGATTAATCACAGTGGGTTCTAGAGTCAGTATTATTTGGTAAAGTGGTGGTTTTCGGAATAACAGTTCTATAACCATTGGGTTGGTGGATGTTGAGGTTTTACAGTTCTCAATGTGAAGAATTGTCAGTAATGAAGACTCTGACAGTTGTACAGTATTTGGGATGGCAGTTCTAAAGATTACAGAATCTTTTGGGTCGTGGTTTTAGAATCCTTGGTGGTTCTACTGTAGAATCATGCTAGGGTCCTCTAGGTGATTGTTGTAATGAATTCTTAGGATGCTGGTTCTGGAACCCTCCTCATGCCTTAAACTTCCTTTCCATACCCTGACTTTCCAACTCAAATCTAAAATGCCCTGTGCATATCTCTTAAATAAAAAAAAAAAAAAACCTTGAATTGTAGTATGCTCAGGTGCGCACGAACTACATCATTTGGAGTAATTCAAAGAGCATCCCCTATAAAACCTCCCGAACCTCATAAGAAATGTGATGGAATTCCACAGCTTGGACTATCATGGAGATCTAGTCCATCTTTCTCTCAAGACCTTCTCCCCCTCCTTTCCCTCTCTTTTCCAGTTCAAACTTCATGGTCTTGGAATGTTTCCTTGACACACGGGCATAAAAACTCTAAGCTTCACGCATAACTTTCACAGTGACTCATCTGCACTTGAATTGCTTTGAATTGGTTTCTCCGACATTTAATGATTATCAGAAGACTTTAGCACAGAGCAGGGGGGGTGAGTTCATTAATATCAAACAGATACACAATAGACAAAAGAATTTATTTGGAAAAACAGAGTCATGAAAAGAATTCTTTGTAGACCAGACATCCAGTAGATTCATGCAAGATCCTTATACTTTGTGTTAATTTGATCCAGTAATCAGCTTGTGCAAAAACTGGATAACCATTTGAGGAAGCATCGATTTTTTCCCCCTGTCCATTAGCATGTTATATTGATGTTTCGCCATCGCCGTTAGCATATTTTAGCCCTCCTCTGCATTTCTCTGGCATTTTGAACAAATGTCATATCAGCTCACATGCTAAGATTTTAGACACCTGACAGAACTTTGTCAGCTGAAAATCACAGCTCCCGACCAAAGTATTCTTTTACAGCATGTTGTTTTTCACTGCGACAACAAAATCAAGGCCATTTGATTTTACCCCTCCCATTCAATATTGCAACCAGTCATCACCGCATTTGGGACAAATATCTGCAGATCTAAAGCTTTTACAGAACGCATCGTACACGATGTTACAAAACAGAATTTTCATTTCTCCTCAGGGCCCGTGCGCATATGTCTTCGTAGCTTCTCAGAAACCCATTTGGATGAATGAATTGTGTCTAGCACAGGATATTAGAGAAATGACTACCCCATGGGTTAAACTTCCCGGAGGGCTGCTCTGTGCTATTTTTTGATACGATTAGAACCAGATGCCCATCAAGCTCTGCGGGATACCATCCCGCACCTCAGACATGAAGACTGGGAGCTGCTCACTCATGACACCATAATTCATCTCAGGTTCATAGGCTGATAGATAAGGACCACCATGTAGAGCGACCACTGGAGTGCACTTCATGTCCATTTAGCTTCTACCTGCCAGGATTTGCACGTTATTTGTCAAAGTAAGGCTGCAGCAGAGCAGATTGTGTGTCACATATGTGGGTTTGGGAACGAAACCAATGTGGGCCTTAGAGAAGAAAAAAAAACAACAAATTTAATCTGCATAAGAGGGTGGAAAATGACAGTAAAATATTTAGTTGTGCTTAGTGGATTTTTATAACCTTGACCATTTTATAGACTTGTAAATGCACAGGCAGAGTTAGGAACTGGCTGTGTTAATGAATAATACTAAAAATAACAGTTTATATAAAAAAACTAATAATAAATTTGTATGATCATTAAAAAGTGACAAGTGCATGAATGTACTGTACTTTGCCTGTTTTTACCAACTCATTATTGTAATTGCAATTAAGCCATAATCTGCATTATTTAAATCACAAAAAGGTGGCTTAGGGGTAGGGTTAGAGGTAGAGTTAGCATTTATACCCTTTCAAATAATGTCTTTTTATACTGTGAATTTTATAGATTTTATTAAAATTTGAAAGCGAATTTATTATGGATTTTTTTTTTTTTTTCTAATCATGTTTGGCCATTGAGACATTAAGTTTATTGTCCTTTTTCTTTCATTTTTATATTACCATGGGCTTAAATAAGTGATTATGTATTCCCCCCTTTTGTGACCTAATATAAGAAAATTCCCCTTGTCTGGCTTGTTGCTTGCCTCTGCTGTTCTCTGGAGGGGCGTGGCTCAGGAGTCGCTCATTTACAAAACACTGAAACAGGGTATTTGGAGGAAGATTGACATAAATTGAGCTAAAATGCATTATCTGAATTTATTTAAGTGAAAAACAGTCCTATAAAAATATATATATACAGAGGTAAACGCTCCTGTGCATATTATTGTGCAAAGTAAGTGGATTTGTGCATAGTGTGCAAAAAGTTTGTGTTTAGAAGAACCTGCTACAGATCATCCTGATGTGCACCTTGAAGAAAAACAAGATGAGCCCGATATAGTGTTCCAGCATGTGGTGATTGTTCATTCCAATCATGTGGAGGAGATGAGATGGGAATTCATAAAATAGTTTTTTAAATCCCTCACACTAGACTTTCTCTTCTGCCATGCAACCACACACACACATTGTTTGACCATATTTGTGGCCTTCCATGCATCCACATACAGTATTTCTTAGTTTCTAATTATTAACCTGAAAAAAGTTTGGATGTTTTCACTTCAAAAAATAAAAGCTGCATGTTTGTATGGAAAAATTCAATCATCGCCGAGTTTCCAAAATGTCCCCACAATGTCGAAACAAACCCCGCTTCCCCTCCACACACACACACACACACACACACACACACACACACACACACACACACACACACACACACAGAAACATATACTTCTGCATATTACATGGATGTTGAGATGTACCAGAGCCAGAAACACAGACAGGCAATATACAGCTTTAAAGAGGCAGTGAGCATTAAGCCATGAGTTTTTATTACTGCTGTGATAAAGAGACTGACTCCAGATAACGCATTCCTCTCAAGACAAGCTTTTAAGGAGAGGAAGAAGAAGGTAACGTGATGATGTGACTCAAGCCTGATGGCTTACAGAGGTCAAACGGGATGTGCAGGATGTGTCAATAATTCCTGGAGTTTCTACACCAGTGGTTTTAACGCATGTTGGAGGTACATTTAAACTGCAGATAAGCTCTATATCTATGCATTTTATTGTGCTCTGAGTGTAATATAAGGGTTTAATAATTCTGTTTTTATACCAGTGGCTTAATTTAACCTTGTGAAGACACACGCGTTTGGGAAAAACTTGATTACTTCAATAATATATTTAAGTGATTTTTGTCATGGTTACACTGTGTGTAACTACTCGTGTTTACATTTATTTAAACCTTCACAGTACTCATTACAAATCTGCAAGTCTTGCATCCCGCCAATGATACACTATACATCAATCAGCAGGCTCAGATTAGCATAGAGGATCTTAACTTTAGCATCCAATCATTGTAATTTGACATCCAAATATTTCACTTTAGCATCTTTTTTTTTTTTTTTTTTTGGTCTCCATTTCACTTCAGCATCCAATCATTATTTTCAACATAGAAATTATTTAATTTTAGTCATTTTTGTATCCAGTCATTTCCGTGTAAAGCTTAAAGTCTTTTTTTTTTTTTTTTTTAGCATCAAATCATTTCACTTTAGCATCTAATTATTTACATTAGCATCATTTTATTTTGGTATCCAGTCAGTTAATTTTAGCATACAAGAGCATTCAGTGATTTCACTTTAGCATCCAGTCATTATACTTTAGCATACAATTGTATGACCTTAGCAATCAGTTCAGTTTGGGATGTAGTCATTTTATTTTGGTAGCCAATTATTTCACTTTAGCATCCCATCGTTTCAGTTTACCTACGCTATCATATCCAATAATTTATATTTAAGCATACAAACTTTTATTTAGCATCTAATCATTTCACTTTAGCTTCCAATCATTTTATTTTTCTTCTCCATCCAGTATTTTGAGCTTATTTGTTATATTTGATCAGGTTAGCCAGTTATTTTGCTAAGACCTGGTCAGACTACCATTGATTCCAGAAAATAAACAGCAAGTCAGCTTTTAGCTAATATTGATCATGGATTGAATAGTGTAGTTTTGATTCCTTCTTAAGGAATGTGTGCATGGGAAGGGTATGTGTGCATTAGTGATGCGCGGGTCGGGTATTTTTCCAACACGCGGGTCCCGCTTTTAGGAAATTATTTGGCCCGCCCCAGCCCGCCCCGCACCACTGTATCTATTTTTACAACCCGCCCCGCGACCATTAAATAGACATACTTTTTTTTTCTTTTAATGATGTAAATTCCCGACCTCAATTTCTCCCGCGCCTCGTCTTCCATCTTCACTTTTATTTCTTTGTTGTGACTGGCAGCGGTAGCTGCTTGGCGCTTTCGTGACTTGTCACGTGACGTAACCTTATCAAAGAACTTAATAAAATATGAAAATAGATATTCCCAAATATTTAATATAGGCTATAGAATTGCACGCAACATACATGGATTTTTAAATTTTTATTTAGTTTTTAATGACCCGCCCCAACCTGCCCCGCAAATAAAGTGACAATTTCTTTACCCGCCCCAACTCGACCCACGGGTTACCCGACCCGCGCATCACTAGTGTGCATGGAGTTCGCATGTTCTCCCCATGCTTGGTGGGTTTCCTTTCAGTACTTCAGTCCCTCCCACAGTCCAAAGGTTCAAAGACATGTAGATTAGGTTGATTGGCATTCCCAAATTGCAAATAGTACGTGTGTGTGTGTGTGCCCTGTAATGTATTGGCACCCTGTCCAGGGTGTACCCCACCTTGTGCCTTATGTCTCGTGCCCTACTGTATGTCCCAGGCCACTGGCAACACTGTAACAGGATTTAAGTCTTCCTACAGTACATCTTAGGTATGTTTCCTTGTGACTTATTTAGCTTTAAACAGTTGAAATGAAGATTTTATTATTAAAGAATATGAAAAATATTCTAAATATAAGAATGTAAAAATATTCAATATAAATGTATAGAAAATTCATCAAAGGCTGATAGTGATATGATGAAGCAGAATTACTGTTATCACCCAGCAGTTGATTATTATACAATAACTGCATCTTTCAAGGTGATTTATGATTTATATTAAAATTTATTACTTACTGTTAAATAATAACAGACAGACAATGCCTCATACTTTTCGTACTTTTTTTATTTTAAGAAATAAAATATTGACAAATTCCAGATTTGGGACAGACGTGCCACAGATCATCCAGAAGCAAAGCAGATGTGAGTCAGATAGCTAACTGTTTTTCAAGCTTGTTACAGTATATGCTATAAGTTACCATGATTTACAGATAATGCTAACTAAAAATGTATCAACATTTTAAATTATACATACTCAACATTTTATTTTATTTCATGGCGCAGATTTAACTTCAGGCAAATAGCGAAGATCTGGCAATGTTTCATGAAATTCTGCATGATGCTGCGACAGGCAATATACAGCTACAGCTATACTGGCTGGCCAGACATACAGACCTCTAATGTATGAAACATAAGGATATCATTGAAAGTGCAAGTTCTGACCAATGAACAAACGTTTTTAAATTTCTTTTATTTATATAGTTTGTTTTTTTTTCTTATCCGGGTGTTTTTTTTTATATTTTAGAATAATTTTTAGGATTATTTTGATTAATGGCAAGATGTCATGTCTTCATCAAGTTGAGTTTTTTTAAAACATATTTTAAATTTGTGTTTGCAGGACATTTAATTTAGTTAGCATGTGTTTCTGTCTGAGGCTGGTGACTATAGACAAGCTGGATCTCTGTTTTTCTTCATGATGTTCCTCAGCTCCAGGGTGTTTGGAGCCAAGTGGAGATGTTAAGCACTGGATGATTAAACAGATGTGTTTCACTTCCACGCAAAGTTTACAGGATCTTCAAATGCGATCTTCTCATCAGCCAGCCGAAAGATAAGTTTGAGGAAATTATTAAAGCCTCAAAGATACTTAGGAGAGCGACTAGGAGCTAATTCGGTTTTCATAAATGTGCCATCGCTTTTCTGCCAAAATTATTCCTGACAAAAATTTTTATCAAAACAAGAATTCCCCCAAAACGGTGCCAGTAAAAATAAATACAGCTTGGGTATGGAGTGATTTTTGTTTTCTGTTTACTGAGCGCAGTTCTTCGTGTTGATAATTAATCAAGCAGGTCATTAGTGTGTTTGGACTTCAGAATGTTCTTGAGGGTTGTCCTCGAACTTTGGGTTGAAAAACAGGAGATCACACTGTATTTGACCTGTAACTTCAAGTTTTGTTTGATCAGAAGCATATTCCTAATTAAAAAAAAAAAAAAAAAAACCTTAAATGCACTATCATGACTCAAATGGTGGTTAGCTTGTGCTATGAGAACTGAACGGGTTCGGTTTCCAACATGGTGGGTTTTGTCTGGGTAATCAGGTTTCCTCTCGCAGATAGACTACAGACCTCCTGCGACGCTGCATAGGATTAGTGTCGATGAATGGATTATGAATGAATGAATGATTAATGTCTGTATAACATTAGACACCTTATTTTATCTAATGTTAAAATATTAACATATTTAATATGTTAGGTTGCCATGGACTGTCTTGTCCTCTAAAGTCACCTTTTAAAATTTTGATCATGTTTTTGCAAAAAACACTCAGATTACCTGTTATGAAATCATAGCATTTATTAAATTATTATCACTGGAAGCAGGAAAGTAAAGACTATTATGTCAGTGGCAGGTTTTTACCTCATTATTCCTAATTTTTATTAGAATTAAAATTTTGTTATTTTGAAAAAAGTTTGGTTTAATTTTATCACACTCATACAATTCTATTATTAACATTATTTTATTCCTATTTCTTTAAAGAGTTAAACTACTAAATTAGGCAAATTAGGCATTTAAATTAATTTATTATTATTGTTATCAATGGTGACGAGATGCACCGACCTTCATTCAGCCACACTGAGATGAGGCTGTGCCATCGCCAACAAATAACTGATGCGCCTACAGGAAAAACACTCGCTTTCTGGTCGCTATACTGCAAAAAAAATTAAGGGAACACTTAGTCCTGGTTTGACTTGAACCTTACATACACATATGAGGGGCGTTTAAGTCAAACCAGGACTAAGTGTTCCCTTAATTTTTTTTGCAGTATATATATATATATTGGTTCTTTGATTGATGGATTGATTGATTTAAACTCATAATTATGAAGGTTGGTAACGCTTTTCTAAATCTTAACATCCCAAAGTCTTAACACCTCTAAACTAAATTTGACAGTAAACCAAAAGTGGGCATGGCTATCCACTGCGTTGCCTTCACAATCCTGGTTACTAAGGATGAAAGTATAAATGCTAAATACGTCTCTTAGAGTCTTATGTTCGTGCTCTTTGACCTGAAAGCTTCAATTTATAAAAGTAAAATGCAACATCTCATGGAAACCCAACACTCCTCTAATCTTAAGTTGATTTCTGTCCAAAAAAAGTACGAGTGCATCTCCAGCATTCATATCTGCCCATGTATACAGTGATATCTCTAGTGCTCAGACATGTTCTCTGCACACTTCTCAAAGATTATGAATAGTTTTTAAATGCAGTCTACATTTTTATATTTGTTTTTTTTTGCAACCACAGACTATAGTCCTGCCCCAGAACCAGATTTTTCCAAATTTCCCCCAGAAAGTCCAAGACATCACATCTGTCAGGGGAAAAAGCTGATCCACACCACATTCTGGTCTGATTAAGTATGTCACCGCATGCTGTTTCCTCAGTGTCTGAGGAACTTGTCTTTGAGTCCCCGAGAGGGCCCAATCATCATGGATGCCTCTCGTGCTTCTCAAAATAACTATTCCGCCTGAGGCATCTCTTTAGCATAAATTATTCAGAAGAGACATTGTCGTGACCTGACAAAAGCTTTGGCCCAACTGTGTCTCTCAAGCATGCAGGCCCAGACATGGTTGCCTTGAATGCATTCCTGGTGTTGTCTGCAACCAAGTCACGAAAAGCTTTGGACATCAATGGTGACGAGATGCACCAACCTTCATTCAGCCACATTGAGATGAAGCTGTGCCATCGCCGACAAATAGCTCATGTGCCTACAGGAAAAACACTCGCTTTCTGGAAAGCATCTGCAATCTTCTTCCATAGTCTCAAACAGAATTAGTCCCTGTAAGTAATGAGATACATGAAAGGAGGATCGTGCTTCTAAGCTTTTCCAGTGCAGGCAGTGCATGTCTTGTGGTGATAAACTACTTCCATTGCAACATCTGTACATGCGCCTTTTCCAGACCCTGGCGGCCCTTAAAACATCGCTTTGCGTCAGTGTGCTCCTTCATCGCTGTGTCTTGGTAGCATCAAGATCGCAAGATGGTTTCAATGTGCCCGTCTTCAGGTGGCCTGAATGATTTGGACTCCGCTACTGGGTATATTCTTACGTTATAAGGAATTATTTACCATATTGCTGTTGAATTCCTTATTTATTACGACATTTCAGAACAGAAGTTCTGACAGTAGTGACACAGCAAATAATTGTTATGTCTGTTACGTTATTATTTCTAATTTTTTGAATTGAATGAATTCTTGAGTCCATTTTGATTCCTGGAAGCTCCTAAGCCATTTTTATTATTTTCTTGTACATACACAGCTCACTTCCCATCAACATCCTTCACAAATATGCTGATGCATGGCCCCAATTCATCACACCCGTACCATTGGTGACTCTAAGGGCTAGAGGGCTTTGTGGCAAAAGCCAGCTGGTGTCGAGATGTTTTATAAACTAATCGTCTTATCATGATCGTTCTTCTCCACACATGGTTTCACCTGGCAGGAGGGTTTAGAGAGAGCCATGGCAGGCTTCACCTGCGTCGGGAGCGGTGCTTCACCCTGCATGTGCTGTTTACATTTATCTGTTAGATTGCCCTCAGCGCTCCAGCATCTCTCCTTATCTCTCCTGGCATTCTTGTCTGTCTTTTCAAGCTGCTAAGGCGTGCATGACATAGTGACAGTGTAATTGGGAAAACATAAAAAGGAGAAAAGAAGGACGAGCAGTGGTGAAGCGGGA
This sequence comes from Clarias platycephalus, assembly GCA_030068275.1. Classification (NCBI taxonomy): domain Eukaryota; kingdom Metazoa; phylum Chordata; class Actinopteri; order Siluriformes; family Clariidae; genus Clarias; species Clarias platycephalus. Next base: position 3,715,108 of record JAQQZT010000016.1, on the reverse strand, counting down.
GCAGTATTTTAACTTGTGCATCAATCGCGCAATTCCATACGTACGTCACATTTGTGCATGCAGGTTTGAGAAATGGTGGGCAATGGGTTCATCTGTTTACTGTTTTCATTATTTTCCTTTAATACCTGTATGAGCATGTTTTCTCTTGTTCTCAGTGTAAAAATTCACACCCCATATGTGAGCTAATTACGGCCCTCTAGTCTGGTTTTATATTCTGAATTCATAAGCTGTTCCTTCATCACAAAGCTTTAAACAGAAAACAGTGTGATGAGTTGGACTGATCATGAGACTCAGCAAGCATGGCTTAGGTGATGGGTGTTTTGAATAGGTCCAGGGCCCATGAGCTTGGATCTCTGAACTGCTCTCATGCTAAAATCAATACTTCAGAAAATGCATGAAAGCAAAAGATGGTGAAAATGTCCCCACTATGACTAGTCCATGTTCAAGTCACTCATAATATTGTGCTTTAATAAACAAGTGTCATCAGTGCTGTAGTTCAAGAAAATGAAATGCCTATTTGATTCATTTCTGTTCTTTGTCTTTCTATGTTCAGTATTACATTTGAATTACAAGCCTGGCCTCAAACACTCTTCAAGATGATTTCAAGATGTTCAGAGTATAGGCTGATGTGAGTAAAAATGTTTTCCTCATTCTTTCACCGCGGCTGCGGAGAAATTTGTTTCTGACAATAAGAAATTTAAGAGCGCTAATAACTTAAACATGTCACTCTCCAGGAAACATATGGAATCATTCGTCAGTGGGAGAAGATGATCAACAGCTCACAGCTCTGGAATACCTTGATTCGGAAGGTCAGATCAAAAAAAGGTTAACACGGTGACGCCATCTTTTGTTGCCTTGAGGGCTTGCAAGACAAGACATGGTCATAATTGACGTTCAGAAGTCAAAGTATAAAAAGAAAGCTCTGTCTATAAGAACATCTAAACATTTCGGGTCTCAAGCAGGAGCATGGAGAAAAGTTCTCTTGTCAAGTTGATGCCAATTTTAAACAAGAATGTATGGAAGTACAGGGTAATCAAATAAGCATTTAAATGTTAGAACATTGGAAATACTGAACATCGTTTTTTTGCTCTTACCTGCAGATGTTTCTGATGAGCCACACGTGTCAGTTGTTGGTGCTGCACTTTCTTCTCTAAGCTATAAATGCAACGTTCATTTTGTCTGTCCTGCCAATTCACAATGAATGTGGGGTGTTGCTTTGCCTGCAGCAAATTGGCCTTCCAACCAAACACCCAATAACCATGCGATTATTTTTCTCCTGTTTTCTTTGTTGTTTGGCCAATTCCAAGCCACAAGGTGAATCCTTATGCAAGCTGTCCCCAAGACATGTGAAGCCACTTAATAGCATCTTTTCATAGTTCTTATCCCATCTTCCAAACACATATGCTTACAGACACTCATGATTGGCTATAAGCCAGTTAGATGAGAACTAGATGAGAGTTGTAATATACTGTAGTTGTAACAATGTTGCAATGACGTTCAACATCAGGACAACATTATTTTGGAAAGTTAGAATAACGGTGCAATGACGTCGAATAAATGGCTCAAACACGATGAGGTTTCAAATACAACCTCAAAACAATGAATTTGTAACCTTTATTTGGAGCATTTACACTGATTTACATCCATCGGCACAACATCCAACCATATCCATGGTCCCTTTTCCTGTTTCTAACAGGGTTTAGATTTCTGAACGGAGACTGGGATGGATGCAACGGCTTCCCACTAACAGCATGTTTATGCATCTCTTAGTGTTATAATGTTCCCTCTCTGTTTTCTTTCTTTTGAACACAAATTAGTCTACTCTGCTTGTCTTCAGACTGTGGGAGGAAACCGGGGTACCAGGACGACACCCACCAAGCACAGGGAGAACATGCAAACTCCACAGACACACAGACCCGAGGTGGGAATTGAACCCTTGACCCTGGAGGTGCAAGGCCACCGTGCCAACCATTACGCAACCATGCCGCTGGCATTCGTTCAATTAAGTGTAAATTACATCACTTTTGCTGAATCTGGACACTTTTTATGATAAAACATCCCTGAAGTGTTTCTATTCACGTGAGTTAATGATGGCTTTGGAACATGTTTCTGCAACATGCAATACGTAGCTTATTTCTGGCTGATCTTGAGTGTTTGATTTATGGATTTGCTATTAGTATGTTCAGGAAGACGGTTCCCTCTGTTGACCCTCCACCCAAGCCCTCAAACACACATTTATCTTATACACATTGCATGGCTGGGTTAGGCTTTCAGAACGGTCCGTTTCCCATGAGCGTTTACATCCACTTAGGGTCCCTTTGCTGCAGCAGTTAATTTGTCTGCGAGCTCATCAAACATAAAAGTTATGTGTATTGGTTTAGTGCTTTTTACATTATGTCCCACGTATTTGGGTGGAATGTGGCTTTTTGGATAACAACTGGGGTGTTCTCAGCTCTCTGCAATGTAGCAAGTTTCTGCAGACGGACTCGGGTGAGAAAGGCCGAGAGAGAGCGAGCAGCCATTTATTGATAACAGGTGTCTGCACATGCCGAGGCAATAACGATAACCAGCTGTGAGGCCGCGTATTTCACCAAACGCCTGGTCTGCAGAGCGGAAATAAATAAATAAAGAAATTAAGTGCTTCGATGTGGACCCCTCTCAGCAGCATTCGCAGCTTTATTAATCTTTTTTTTTTTTTTTTTCCCCATTTTTGACTTAGCTAATCAAGACTCGAATTAATAGCAGATGATTATCAAGCACTGCACCCTATAAAGATGAGAGGGGAAAAGGTGCAAGGCCTTTACTGTATATATCATGCCAAAAGGATTGTTCTATAATTTCTGGTTTGATAAAGCACCTTAAGATGCAGTGCATAAAGAGAGATTTATACAGTACCTCCTAAAAATAAAACCATGCCTGGAAATCATGCCCATCTGGTTGTAACAGATCTGACAGTAGGGAGGAAGGCAAATGTGATAAAGTTCATGTTAGCTCTATATGTCTTTCCTTTTCTTTTTTTTTTTCCTTCTCATCATCTGACATTTACAAACGTCTATACGCTCAATGCACTTAACATAATCAAATGACAGATTAAACTAACAGTCTTTAAAACACGCATCAAAGAGATGAGACACGGATTTTTCAGTACATCTGTGTATGAGGCGTTACCATAGCTCGTTGAATCCTGTCTTCGAAAAAAAACTTGAAGTATTTACGAGAAACTGAAACGCAAACAAGTTTCATATGTCTCACTCACACCACATTTTTTACAAAATCCCTTCTGCCCAGCGAAGGGTTTTGGCAAGGATAATATATTTGGAACATATGCGATGAGAAAAGTGGCCATATGGCTCAGATCTGAAAACACCAGCGAGGCACCAGCCGGGCCTCGGGTTTGAGTTGAAATGAGAAAAACTAGAGGGTCATTTTATGCTCATCAGTAATATATCTATAACAAATCTGCTAAAATCTTCGTTCTGAGCTTACCAGTTTATCTTACCATTATATAACTTTTGTGGACATCCCTAAAACATTGCTGCAATGTCTTTAGATGTAGGAATGTCAATACAAACATTTCCACAATAGAGAGGAATCTGGAATTGTCGGATAAGCACCTTCCTTATAATATGTGTAAGGCCCAATGTTATAGTTTATGGTTTTAGAAAATTGGAAGAATATTAAAATGTGTAGTCCAACCTACCAAATGTTTAACCAAACAGCATTCCTTGTCTGTTCACACATTCCAATCAGCTTTAACAATAAAAAACCAGTCAGGTCTTAAATCTGATATGTTGGAATCTGAGCAATTTCGACATGGGTCAAATGGTGATGTCTAAACATCTGGGTCAGATGGAACAATCTTGGGGTGTTCCTGGTATGCAGTGGATAGTATCTAACAAAAGTGCACAATGACAATCGTTGAACCGGAACCAGTTTCTCAGAAGAGCTGAATGCTGGAAAAAATGTCATGCTGGTTCTGACAGAAAGGAGTAAGAGTGCATTGCGGTCTGATGCGTATGGAGCTGTGTAGCTGCAGACCAGTCAGGGCGCCCATGCTGACCCATGTTTACCAGCAAAAGCTCCTACTATGGGCAGTGAGCATAAGAACTGGACCATGGACCAATGGAAGAAGGTGTCCTGATCTGATGGCTCACGTTTTCTTTCTTACGTGTGTGTGTCGCTTAAATAGGGAAAAAGATGGCACCAGGATGCATTATGGGACGAAGGTATGCCCTGGGCAATGTTTTGCTGAGAAACCTTGGGTCCTGCCTTTCATGTGGATGTTACTTTGACACGTACTGTACTGTACCACCTACGTAAACACTGATACAGACCGAGTTACGCAACTTCATAGAAACAGCGTTCCCTGATGGCAGTGGTGTCTTTCTGCAGGATAATCCACACTGCATACATTGCATACATTGTTCAGGAATGGTTTAAGGAACATAACAAAGAGATCAAAGTGTTGACTCTAAAATCACCAGATCTCCATTTGATTGAGCGTCTATGGAATGTGCTGGACTAACAAGTCTACTCCATGGCGGCCCCACTTCACAACTTACAAGATTTAAAGCATCTGCTGTTAGTGTCTTGGTACCAGGTATAAGAGGACACCTTTAGAGGTCTTGTGGAGTGCATGACTTGACAGGTCAAATCTGTTTTCTCACCATAAGGACCTATTATGTATAATGTTGTTTGTTGCCTGCTCATGTAAAGAGATGATTAATGATCTCATCTGCAATGCAGGTATGACATTCATTAAAAAAAAAAAAGCATACATTTTAATGCATCCCCTTGACAGCGAGAATGAGAGGGAGAAGTGAGAGTAATTGGATGCAGAAAGGCTATCCCGCTTCATGGTTATGCCTCAAGCACACACCCCTATCAATAAGCTTGTGTTGGGATGGTAAAGAACAAGGAGCTGACGTTCTGCTCTCAGCAGCCGCTCCAACCTTGCCATTCACGCTAATGAAATGAAGCCCTCATCACTAACCGCATTCTTAAGGTCCAAAAGAGGTGCAATGGGCCTCCCAAGGGGAATGGTGGTCTCTGCTCACATGGATATACACACTATATTGCCAAAATATAGTGCATGTTTGCATATAGTGCAAACATGCATATGAACTTAAGTAACATCAAATTCTTAATCCATAGGACTTAATATGATGTTGGCCCACCCTTCAACTTTTCTGGGAAGGCTTTCCACAAGGTTTTGTTGTGTGTTAATGGGAATTTTTGACCATTCTTCTAGAAGCACATTTGTGAGGTCAGACACTGATGCTGGATGAGAAGGCCAGCCTGGCAGTCTCAGCTCTAATTCATTCCAAAGGTGTTCTATCGGGTTGAGGTCAAGACAGGCCAGTCAAGTTCTTCTAGACCAAACTCACTCATGCATGTCTTTATGGTCCTTGCTTTTGCACTGGTGTGCAGTAATGTTGGAACAGGAAGTTGGGAGCATGAAATTGTCCAAAATGTCTTGGTATGCTGAAGTATTAAGAGTTCCTTTCACTAGAACTAAGGGGCGGAGCCCAACTCCTGAAAAACAACCCCACAACATCTCGGCACAATGAAGTCAGAGAAATACCGTTCTCCAGGCAACGGCCAAACCCAGACTTGACCACTGGCTTGGCAGAAAGAGAAGCGTGATCCCTCACTCCAGAGAACATGGCTCCACTACTCTAGAGTCCAGTGGTGGTGTTCTTTACGCCACTGACTCCGATGCTTTGCATTGCACTTGGTGCTTGGATGCAGCTGCTCAGCCATGGAAACCCAATCCATGAAGCTCTCTACACACCGTTCTTGAGCTAATCTGAAGCAACATGAACTTTGGAGGTCTGTAGCTATTGACTATGCAGAAAGTTGGCGACCTCTGTGCACTATGCGTCTTAACATCCGCTGACCCCTTACTGTCTTTTTTTTTTTTTTTATCACATATACATATCCCATCATAACTGGGGTCAGAACGCAGGGTCAACCATGATACTTTTTTTTTTTTTTTTAGGCACTTGGCAGACGCTCTTATCCAGAGCGACTTACATTTTTTAAATCTCATTACACATCCGAGCAGTTGAGGGTTAAGGGCCTTGCTCAAGGGCCCAACAGTGGCAAATTGGTGGTTGTGGGGTTTGAATCAGGGATCTTCCGAACCGTAGTCCAATGCCTTAACCACTGAGCTACCCCTGACCCCTACATGAATTTATAGAACACCGGCTGAAGGTTTTTTCCCCCACTATGCTGCTTGACCTGATTGGTCAAATGGAGTCATGTGATTATTGTTGCTCCATCTGATTTGTTGAAACAGTCAAGCCGAGTTGAGAGGAGCCGAATGTAGCGAATTAAGAGTAGCATTTCTTCTTCACAAATCTACTCAAGTAAAAGTAAATATGGTGCAGAAAAATGACTCATAAAAGCATTTTTTTGCAAAAAGTTACTCAAGTAAATGTAGCTCGTTACTACCCATCTCCGTATATATATATTGTTCCATGTCATCATCAGTTCCAGCATTTGATGAAGTACATTACTGGGCTGGTGTGGTGATGTGAGCATGCTTAGATTTTTTTGTACTCTTATATGGAATGATTCTGAATCTGAGAAACCTAACTCAGTCGTCTTGTTTTTTTCTCCCATAACTTCATGGGTGGCCCTTTTAGTTTCACAAAGTGAAGGTCTACAGCAGCAGATATTCAGAACCTTCAGACCAAAATACAAACGTGTCAGATTGTGGCACTGGTTCTCATTGTGCAATCTAATTTCAGCAGAGTCTAATTACATGGATATTTTTTAAAAATAAGTGAATTTTTCCAGTTTTCAAACAGCACTACTGTATATTTTGACATTCTGTGAGTATGTAAAACTGCATCACCAGATACTGAGTATCCCACCCACACATACTGTACACGTGCGCTTTCTTTTTAAAACGTTCTCCTGTTTCGTCCAAACCACAAGCGTGTTACCGAATGACTGATGCCTGGATGGACGGGTGATTAAATGGATATATTGCTCATTTAACATGAGCTGACTCGCTTGCCCTTCATGTAGAGTGTTGCAGTCAGTGCAGCTGGCAGCAGGATACATTTGACCGCTTCTTTTCCACTTTTGAGAAAGTGTTCTTGGCTGTGCAACAAGTTGGAGATACTGCGCCATATATGCCAGGGCATGTTTACACAGGGCAATAAACGCCACCAGGGCAGTTAAGTGGCCCTCTGCCTAATTCTCAATGGGAAAATAAAAAGAAGCTGTGGTCAATTGCAGTATTGGAGCGTCAGTCATTTTGATTGATAGATAAGCTTTTCCATGGGCATTTTTTCCACTCTTTAGATACAGAAGGCTTGAAGGACATCAGCTTTTTTCCCTAACCATAAATAAAAAGCACTTCCTGTTTCTGAGATTTCTATGATGTCTGCTAAACTATTATATAGACAGTCAACCTAGCTTATCTTGAACCCTTGTTATTGTTCTTTACCAAACCCATCTTTTTTCATTAGCAGTTTTCTGATCTCTACAACTACAGTAGCTGTATATCATGGTGGAATTCTCTTCTCATCTGTCTCTCTCCTTCATTTGTCCTGTAACTCAAGCGCTCCAGGCAGCCACATGGGCTGACGGACATTAGTATCATGCCGCAAAAAATTCTGCGGCAGTCCGGACTTTGCCAAGCCTTTCTCTTTGAATTCATCCATCACCTTGATTCTCCCTCATTATCTGGTACTCAACAACCCTAAACAGCAGCCGCTGTTCCCCCGAGTATGCCGGGGCAACATACCGCGCGCTACCTGATGGATATACCAGAGAGGAGGGGAGAGGGGAAATAAATCTCCAGCATATTCAAACAGCAATAAAAGCAAAGCGACGATTCATAAATACATTTAAAAAATGAGCCAATGTGCCATTTCCTCCTTTTTTTTCTTCCCCACTCTTCCTTGCTGATTTATTTAACAGGACTGGCTGTAATTGACTCTCTGTAGGATCCTCATATAAAGTTATAATCTGAGTCGGGCTTGTTAGCCAGGTTTGAACCACATGTTTAAAAGCAAACACTGTGAATCGCAGGAAAGAGTTCTGAATGATTTCACTGTAAATGCAGGCTAAATGAAGAGGCCAAGGGTTGATTTGGTCCATCTCCCACTCTCACAGCCTGGCCTGCGTTCCCTCTCGCTTGTTTGTAGACTGAGTCAAGGGATCAGTCCAATATAAAAATCATAGGGATTTATATGTATAATTGCTACATAGTTTTCAGTTGATCAGGATAGTCTTACTTTAACAAGGTTTACCAGGTTTGAGTGAAGATCCAAATCACTTTTCCACCATCACACACAAAGTACTGTAAGTAGGGAAAGTAAGTGAGTTTAATCAAGCATGTCACGTCGTCTAAAAAGTGCCTTTGAGTTCAGCAGACCTTTTCAAAAGTCATTTCAAAATCACCAGCTATCAGCGAAGCGCTAAGCTCTAAGCCACACCAAAAACAATGTGAACAGAAGGCATACTGCAAAGGCATAATGTGAAAAGAGACGGCATAATGTGACTGTGTACAAACATGTCTAAAGCGCAAATTATTTTTTTTAGACAGCTAACATGAGCGCCTCTGACATACCTGTGAAGCAACAGGCCGTGGAAGTGAAGATGAAAGATGAAAAAAAAAAAAGACACGTAGGTGCATAACCATATCAAGAGAATGCTGGTAGCATCTCATAAACCTTTTATTTCTGCACCGTTAGGTTAATGGATTTACTTCTAAGTTGTTTATCGCAAAGATTTTAAAATTCTAACTGATTTTGGCTCTCTTCAGCTCACGCTATTAAAGAACTCAAGCCCAGTTGTACATCATGAAGATGTACAGTAGTAACATGCCATAGACCACATGCAACACGTCAAAGAGAAACATGTGTTGCATGTTTGTAAGAAACAGTAATGTCTTAAACTGTGCAAACACTTAAAAATGTGCAGTCTGCTCTGTTTTTCTAACTCTTAAGACACATGACAGATTATCATTATTCCTTAAATATTTTAATATAGAGTTTGGGGTTTTTCTAATGTAAAAATGCAAAATACATATACAGTGGAACCTCGGATTGCAAGTAACGCGGTTTGCGAGTGTTCCGCAAGATGAGCAAATATTCAAAATAAATTTTGACTTGAAAAACGAGCAAGTCTTGGTTTACGAGTACCGAGTATCATGTATCACAACTGAGCCAATGTTTTCTCTCTCTCTCTCTCTCTCTCTCTCTCTCTCTTGAGCTGCGGAATTGTGGGTAATCGTCTCCCCTGCTGGGTCTTAGTGCACGCGTCTCTCACTGGTATAATCAACATCCGTGTACTGGTCACTATAACACTGTGACCACATGTGAACGCGTAAAACATATTTTATTTTGTGTTAGTAAGCGCGTATGTACAGCGCGCGTGTACTGTTTCTTATAACACATGTGTGTGCGCATGTAAAGCAAAAGAAAGTCTCATTAGAGAGGTTAAAGATCCATTTTCTCCCTCTCTGTTTCAGCCTGTTATGTGTGTGCGCACGCGTAATTTGAAACACTTATTGGTCGGGATTTATTTTTACTTTTTTAAAAAGTAAAGTTCAGGTTAATTTATTTTACTTTTACTTTATATTTTGTATTAATTAATTTTATGTATTTATTTTTTAGGCTGTGGAACGATTTAAGTTTCCATTATTTCTTATGGGGAATTTTGCTTTGATTTAAGAGTGTTTTGGAATACGAGCCCACTTCCGGAACGAAATATGCTCGTAATCCGAGGTTCCACTGTAATTCATAATTCAGCACCTAAACATGTGCATTCTTGTAAACTTAAAAAAAAAGTTTGTTAATACAAACAAAGGACAGGTATGAAGTTAATGGAAATACCATTCAGAAACGAAACAAAGAATATGATTTACAGTTGTTCTCGGAAGTTAACATACACTCATCATGAGCATGAAGAACATAACAATATTGGGCTTTCAGAAATTTCTGTGAACTGATCTTTTTCTGGGGTAGAATGAAACTGTAAGCACGGTGGTGGCAGCATCACACTTTGGAGCTGTTTTGCTGCCAGTGGTACTGAAAGAAGGAATAATAAAAAAAGAAAGACTAACTCAGAATTCTTCCTCAGCTAGATGGCTAAAACTCTGACAAAACTGAATGCTCCTTCCAACAGGACAATGACTACAAACACACATTAATCCTGGATTTGGAATGAATAAAGATCACCCACTTTAAACTTTTGAAGCCTGTCAAATATTGAAAATTTGTGGCCTGTGCTTAAAATGTGCCAGGAGACCAATTCTATCTTCAATATAATTGAACCCTAGGAATTCTGCCAAAAAGAGGGAATAAATATCGGTCAGAGTGTTGTTGATGGCTGCTAAAGGTGAAAGTTGCTAAGGGACATTTAATCAATATTAGATGTGCTGTGTCTATAATTTTGATAAAAGTAGCATGCATTCATGTTACTTGACTTTTAATCATAATTTCATTAACGTTTTTAGAAAATGTGACTTTATATCATCAAAGGACAAGAAGTTTTAGTAGATATTCATATTCATGTTCACATGTTAACATAATAACAGGACAATATACGGTACTAGTCCAAGGGATTGTTAGTCAAACCTCGATCTTATGATAAAATTTTTGGTGAATGAAGGTTTAAAAGCGATTGATATTTACAGAAGACTCACACAGATGCGGTGTAGCCACAGTAAAATATTTTATTGGTGCAAACGTTTAAAAGAAGGTCATACATCCATGAATGACGATCCTGGCTGAGGTGGCTTGGAGCCCACTGCAGTCATAACCATGGTGAATATTCATCATGAATAACATGGCACCAACATGGCAAAAATATGAGGAAGGAATATACCCACCCACCCGTCTGTGGAAACTATAAACACAATCATTAACCAACACCACTTGCAGATTAAAGAAACTTGACGGTGAGTTATTCCCACATCCCCCACTGTTCCCTGTCCAAGCCATTTCCACAAGTTTGGGGCATTAAAGGAGTTCCTGGGAGGTCAGCATTTCAGACATGAAGCGGGCAGTCCGGTGTACTGAAAAGTCTTTGTACCTTGATGGCATCCAAGCACTGGTGATAAGTGCATTAGTGTAGCAGGGGATTATATAAAGGAATAAAGGGAGTTTTTAATCAATGTGTTCTGTTATTCTCTACAATCAAAAGATCAACTTTGCCTTGAAGACTCTTATTATATATTCATCTTGATGGTAGATGTGCATTTTAATGCACCTCCCTATCTTTGAGCAACTAATTATAAAAAATTTTTTTTTATTATGCTCCCAGAAGTCCCTTTAAAATCTGAACATGACCTCAACTATCAATCACGCCATAATACATGTTAAAGTTTTTCTGACATATACACAGTAGGGTTACGCAGGTTGCCAGATCACACACTAGCACTATTTAATAAAATGTTGGCGCCCAAGGAAGGTAATATAAAGATAATTCAGATAGTGATGGAGGTTCATTCTCAACATGTATCAGGTTGTGGATGCGGGCGTAAATAACTGTAAATGCTTTCACTCCTGCAGTCACTCTGTTCTCTTTTCCAGAGCAAGTTCAAATGATGTTCCTCTTTGAGCAACACCATGACTAACAGGAAACATCGTCCAAATGTGTTGTTTCCACAAAAATCTCACTGTGTTGCAGGCTAACATGTTGGCGAGAACCTATGCATTCATGCAGTTAATTGATAAATATATGTCCAAAGAACGTGCCTTCTTGCCCTCATAAAAGTCCAATGTACAGTTAAAACGTTTTCTTATCCGTGTAATAAGGACAGCAGAATTTGAGAATTATGAGCGCATTAGGGGAAAACGTTCATCTCAGAAATTCCATCTCAGATCTTATTTTGGCGGTACAATCCGTCTAGTGTCAAGCGCATGTGCGTTTTATAATTCACAGGGCATTTAGTAGATATGTGTCTTTACACGCAGGACAGATTCAGTGTTCCTCACACGAGGTTCAGGCTTTGGCTTAGTAGCACATTACCACAAGCTTTATTTTCCTAACCATGGTTGCAATTCAAACCGTACTGAAAGTTATTACCACCATATAACTCATTACAATACAAGCAAAGAAATAGGTCTGTAATAAGACAGGACTTATGACTTACACTGCGTTGCTGCATCACTAGTACACAGACACATTTACTCAATAATTAAAACAACTTATCAATATACAGGGAAAGGAAACATGTTTTTAGACAAAATAAGTTCTAGATAGAAGTTGTTTCTTTTGTCATTATAACAGACTTTTCTATTGGTGGGAAAGAAGGAGCTTCCTAAAGATCTCATGTACAACATTGTTTTTATTATTTTAGATGAAAAGCAAAGACCTTATTCATCCCTGTCAGAACATACTGTATGGTTTGATATGTAGGTGGTGCAGTAGTGGTAAGCACGGTGGCCTCGCACCTCCAGGGCCAAGGGTTTTTGTCCACAGGTTTGTGTACATGGAGTTTGAATGGTGGGTCCTCCAGTTTCCTCCCACAGTACAGAGACATGTAGATTAACCTAATTGGGGTTCTCAAGGGTCCTGTACAGGGTGTGCTCCTCGTAGTGCTGTGAGTCCCCTGGAATAGGCTCCAGGCCTCCCATGACCCTGTACCCTGAATAAGTGAATGAGTATGCGGCACATACAGTACTCAAGGACAATAAGCAATGAACTACAGAGCAACTAACCATCACAGCATTTAATTATCTCATGGGTTTAAACAACTTTGCTAATGCTAATTGTACTAATATTAGTATAAATACTTTTAAACATATCTTTCTTTATGTTTATCGAAATGTACACTTTTTCAGATTTATAAGTACAAAGTCAAAAGTCATAACCTCAATGTATGAGTGTAAAAAAAAAAAAAAAAAGGCCAAAATCTGCTGGCTGATGGCTTTTTTTTTTTTTTTACCTTTAGAGAAGAAGTGATTTTGTTACTTGAGTCTTTTTCTCACCCATGTCAGCCCTGCAACCAGCATGGCAGAAAGCGGAGCAGAACGTACTGCTTTAGCAAACACAAAGCGTAAGGTAAATCATTTGAAAGAGTGTAAATCACTTACTTAGCACCAGCATTACATGCGACTTGGAGCTGACGGCCAACACCTGCTTTCATGTGCCCATGACACCTCAGGTTCAGGCACATCGTCAGGCAGGTGAGGAAAACGAGCTTGCAGCACAGGAATGACCAACATTTCATAACACATAGGTATGTTCAGAAGTCATATTTTCTGCATTTTCACCCAGTTTTATTTTGCAATTGTACAGTATTTTCAATTACAATCATAATATGATAATATTTCATTTACTTTCACAGGTTTTCTAATTTATTGACTTTTAAGTATTATTTTTCCAATGATTTGGTTGTTTTACTGTATGATTTTTTCACCTATAATTCATTCAATAACTATTTTTCATATGTAATTTTTTCCATCGCAGAAAACAGAGAAGTACAGAGCACCCTGTCAATCCCCCACCAATCCCCCCACCTTCCATGCATTGCATCAAAACCCCTAATATGAACCTTGCAGGAGATGTGCCCTCACGTCCTCTCCACATTGCTGTTTGGAGCTGAGCCCTACCAGGTTCACCAGGAGCTTGCCAGTGAACTCTGCCCTCAGTCCTGACTCTGGAGGTAGGTCACAGTTTCCCTGTTCCAGGTTGGGTAACAGAGATCACATTACTCTTGTTCATAGGAGTTTTTGTGGATCATGTTTGTCTGGATCTTCACCCCAAACCTGTTCACCTTGGGAGGCCCTACCAGGATCATTTAGCTCCTTCGAGTCCCATCTCCAGGTCTGTGTGTGTGGAGTTTCCATGTTCTACCTATGCTGGATGGGTTTCCTCTGTGTACTCAGGTTTTCTCCAACAGTCCAAAGACATGCTAAATGGCATTTAAAATGTAAAAAAATATATATGTGTGTGTGTGTGTGTGTGTGTGTGTGTTTGTGCCCAGTGATGTATTGATACCCCGTCCAGGGTGTACCCCACCTTTTGACCTAGGCTCCCAGGTATAGGCTCCAGGCCCCCACAACCCTATACTGGATAAGTGTTATAGAGAATGAATGATTGAGAGAGTAAGTGATTTCATATTATTTTATTCCAATTATTTTAATTTTATTATTTTATTCAATTATTTGATTCCAATAATTAGTTTTAATTGGCATATGATCTTATTGCAATGCTGCATTTTTAGTTAATTTTCCAATACGACTATTTTACTTTTCCACAGAAACAAATTAATTGACATATAAGATTCTTTATTGCTTGCATCCAAATGTGATTAACCCTACAGTTATTTTATCTAGTCTTTATACAGTCACATGTGAGAGTCTTGGGGTGCATCATTATCCAACCTTTCCAGCCAGAGACACGTTTTACTTCAATGAGACGACTGTTAACTATAAACCTGAGTGATCTAGCGATCTTTTCACTGTGTCAGCAAACCTGAGGGTAATGGTTTCTTTCGCTTAACTCTGTGTTCATTCAGCGCAGTGTGACAAGAGGCAGGAAATCATGTGTGGCACAGTTTACAGAATGCTCTGGGGCTTTATGCCCATGTCCATGTGGTACCACTTAGTTGTCATCGTACGGACGTCAGTAAGGCAGATGCCAGTCTCGCCACAGTATAGTTATTCATGCGTTTGAATTGCACCTGTATCCTAGTTTGCTGCCGAGCTGTGCGCTTTATTTGCACAGCTGCTTCATGCTCCAGCACCGCAAACATCGCCCTCAATTGTCTGACCTTAATGCTGAACTCATGACCCTTTGCCTCACTACATGAGACACAACCGTTAGCAAAAAGTCACAGGACATGGAAATTTAATGTAGCTTTTAGATAATTTACTGTTACAGTTTAGACATTTTTATTCATTTATTTCTTTATTTATTAGTCCATTTATTTATTTAATAAATATTTGAATAGATATCAGAAGTTTTCCCCACTATCCAGTTATTTTTTTCATGTAACTTTTATTTATTTAAAATATATTGTTTATTTATACATTTTGATATATATATATATTCTTCTTTGTCTTTCGTCTGTTCCCTTTCAGGGGTCGTCACAGCGAATCATCTGCCTCCATCTAACCCTATCCTCTGCATCCTCTTCTCTCACA
>JAQQZT010000016.1:3637289-3647757 GCA_030068275.1 Clarias platycephalus | reverse complement strand
AAGACTCCCAGCTAGAACTTTTTAAGCTAAGATAGGAGCTCTCTGAGAGAATTCTAAGAAGCTTTGTGAATACGGGCACTGGTCATAATAGTTAAAGAGGGCTCTGCTAAGTACTAAAGATGTTTCTCATCAGGGCAGAAGTTTGATGATGTAGTAATCAATAAAATGGGCTAATTACAATGGCGTTGGAGAAACAACTTTTTAAATTAGTGGTGTTGAGCTACTTAAAAAAAAATTTTTTTTTCCTTAAGGTATTTAATCATTTTGGCCAAAAAACATTATATATATATATTTCCAGGAATATATTAGGGAGACAAAAATGCTATAGTGTGTTTTATTCCCTAAATATGTAACACGCTGACTTTTATTATTATTATTTTAATGCGCGTTCTGCGCAGCCCCTGCGCCGTGCTGATGTCATCAAACGCAGCCGCAGAAGACGCAGCCTCCCGAGACACTCTGTAGCTTTTTCAAGCTTTACGCTTGTTTTTAGTCACTTCACTGTCACGTCAGTCACGCTACCTGTAAATTTACGGCAATTTCTGGATTTACACCCGGATCCGAATTCTGTCATCGCTTGGGTCGTCGATTTAAGGTACCAACGTCAACTTGATGTAGCAGGATTTGAACTTTTAGTGGACCGCAACTCCTGGAGTAGTTAGACGGCTAGTCACGTTAATCATGTTACCCTACGTCTTGTTTGTAACGTTAGCTCTTTAAAAACAGATCACACTTAGTGTTATTGGAAAGTGTAAGGATTGCACTAAACATGGTTTCATCGACAGCAACAACAATCAGCTGTTTTTTCCTCATAGCTGTCAGCGGTATGAGCATTAGCATCAGCTAGTTCGATTTGGACAGCTGGATTAAGTTAACAAGCGGTCACTTTCTCTCTCTCTCTCTCTCTCTCTCTCTCTCTGTCACAAGACAAGTTCATTATTATCATCATTAGTGTTTATTTAAATGAATTATGACAAAAATAAACATGACATCTTACCATAAAGGTTAGCAAACATGGCTGGTTAGCTAGCCATCAACCTTAGTGTTAACATATGTACAGTGATAAAATATATTATTCTAATAATAACAATACTAATAATAACAATAAGCAATCGATCAGATGAGATACAGAGAGCCAAAATACCAATATATCATATAATCAAACACACACAGATGGTCATACGCCTGATTAGCCGTCACACTTCATTTGTCATGATTTATTCTTGTTTAACGTTTATTCTTACGTTTAACGTATTCTCTATTAACACGTTTTTTATATGTTAAACTTTGCAGTGATTCGAGATCTGAATCGAAATCTTACTCCACGTCGTGGAAAATGGACAACTCTGATGTTAAAACAGATACTTTTGACTCACAGGTACAGTGTATATATATTTTAAATATTAACATTTATCGTAAATATATATTTGCAAACTTAATAATAATAAAAATCTGTGTGTTTAATGTTATATATTGTTAATGCTAACTAGCAACAGCAGTTTCCTAGCTTGCTAGCTGTGTGTACTAGCACAAAAGCTGTTGAAAAGGCAGATAATTCATTAGTTGAAAGGGTATTTGTCTAGTTAACAAGTCGACAATTGAACCATGAGGCGTTTTTATTATTGTGGTTAATTAAAAACAGCTCTATGTTGCTAAGTTTCATGCCTGCTAGTCATGCTAGTCTGGGTTGAATTCTAGTTCTTTAGCTAGCTAAAGAAAAAAAAACCTTTTTTTTTTTTTTTAAAGATTTGGAAACGTTTAACTTGTTTACGATTTAGATAGAATTATGTCCATGATGTATCAGTGAATGTGTGTGTAAGTAAGGTATTGTTAATGCTGACTAGCAAAGAAATTCCCTAGCTTGCTAGCCGAGTGTATTAACTAGCACGGAAAAAAGCTGTTTAAAAGTTGTTAGTTAAAAGGCTTAACTTGGTGTTTGTCTAGGTAACAAATTGACAAATCGACGCATTAAAGAAACATTTTTTTATGTTTTAAAAATCGCATCATGCTAGTCAGTGTCGAATGCTACAGTAGCTCGTTCGACACCTAAAGAAGACAAATAATGCATTTTCAGAAAAATTTTACACCATTTGGGCTTATTGGGTTGGATTTAGATATAATTATATCAGTGGTGCATCTCTGTGTGTGTGTGTGTGTGCGCGCGCGCGCGCTAACAAACATTACTCGGGTTTTTTTTTTTTTTGGCTAGCCTGCTAGCATGGCTTATTTTTCGTTCTTTCATTGATTAGCTCGAATACTTACAGCTGTGAAGTTAAATATTAATTTTTTTTTATTTTTAACAAACGTAACAAGCAAGAGAGTTTCATTTCTACTTGTTGTATATACATTTATTAATTATTGTTAGGCTAAGATGCTACCTCGTCGCTTTTTTTTAGCCTGTGATGCGCTTGCTTTACGCCAGAACGAAGTCGAAGTAAATTTCAACAAACGTGTTTTAATCTGTTCAGATAAGATTATGAATTAAAATCCAGAAATAAAGCCGTGTATTATCGATATTGTCGCTTTGCTAGCGTGACAGGTGGTCAAATTAGCACAGAACATTGCTTGCTTATTTATTCATTTTTGCTAAGTGCTCAAAAAAATCTTGGGTTTTTTATGTATTTCTTTAAAGTGAGGATGAATTTATGTAAGTGATGTGTCTTTGTGATTCGCGGATGTTCACGCTTTTTCGTCTAAACGGATTGTTTTGGGAACAGAAGGAGAGGGGGAAAAAAAAGTTACCAATAATCCCGTTAGCTCAATGAAGATGCTACGCTGATGGTGCTGAAATCTCGCGAGATTTTACACGTACAAAGTGGCGGCGGCGCGGTTTAAGTTCTTGAATCTGATTGGTCAGATTTTTTTTTTTTTTTTTTTTGCGGGGAGGAGGGTGTGTAATTGCAGATAATCCGTTTTAACCACCCAAAATATTACCAATTTACAACACTGCAATCATATTTTTGAACAATATAATCGTATTTATACCAATATATAAATATGATTAACACATTTCGAAAATGTGTTAATTATCAAGACATTTAGAAAAGACACAAAGATATGAAATAAATAGGCATTAAACATCATTTAACATTAATTTATGATTCCTCTTGGCACCTACTGCTTTAAAAACAAAACTGAAATTGGCCCCCCTTCCTTCTTGATGAGGAAGAAAACATAAAATAATAAGACAATTGAGTATGTTGCCTGCCAATAAATAAGAACTTTAATAAGTAATAATTTGCAAAACTGATTTTATGATACAAATTGTTTGTTTTGATTGCAGGGGTACAGTCCAACATACAAAAGGAGAAGAACAGTGGAAGATTTCAACAAGTTTTGTACATTCGTCTTGGCCTATGCGGGTTATATTCCATATCCACAGGAGGTGAGTAGTGTATTGTGTATGAGACGCGAACAAATGTTGGGCTCAGATGATTCCTATGATGCATAGGGTCGATTCATTGTGATTTCATGTCATACTTTTGTATATAACTCCGTAAAAATACACTTGGATTCGTTTTGAAGAGAAATACATCATTGTAGAGGGATGTAGCGGGATGTCTCTTTGATGGGTATAAAAACTACACTGTTTTCACACTGATTCTTTGGTTCTATAATTTTATTTAATTCCTGTTTAAGTCAAAAACAGGTTATCATGCCACACCCAAACGCAGCTCTTTCTCTTGCTTGCCTAAATGTAGCGTGGAGTGCAATCCCTCACTTTCTGAAAAGTCCTTCATTTGAGGATATCGAGCACAAAATTGTGATTAATGTCGTTCCCTTGGATTTACACCATAGCCGAGTATTTCTAAAGAAATGAACCTTGTAATAGCGCGAGCGTTCCAGCAGCGAATCACGTTCGCGTGCCCTGCATACAATTCAAATGTATTTCCTCCGTTATTCCTCTGAGGTATTCATAATCGTCATTACCGTTTGAGCGTTGTTGTTATATTCATGCAGGTTTTGCGCGTTTAAGCACATCCGACATTAATTCCAGTCCTAGAAATGTCAGTTAGATCAAAGCAGCATGAAATGTCACAGGGGGTGTTAGGAATTCCTGCCGTTTCGCATAATGGGTGCTTTAATTAGATTACATGTCTGTTAATCCTGTGGAGAGGGGTGAATCAAATGAATCAGATTTAAGTTGAATTTGGAGCTGGAGATTTTCCCGTAAAGAAACTTTAAATATAATTTCTTTGTTTTTAATGAAGTTTATCGTATTTTATGTTTCCTTATACTTTATTATGTTCATCATGATCGGAATGTTCAACGCACATGATCATAGGTGAGGGTAGAAACAAAGATTGACCGGTAGATTGAGAGCTGTGGCGCAACTCTCTCTTTGTCCCAACAGTGTGTTAAAGCGACTGTAGTACCACCCCCCCCTCTGCTCCAATTCTCCGGCCAGCCTCACGCTCCAGTGTCCCATCACTCGTAAACGCATACATCCGCATTTATTTATTTTTGTTATATAAGTCTTGTTTTAAGCGATATATTTTATTCCTCCAAGTGAACAACTTTCAAAACTGTCTTTAGACATACAGTTTCAAAAAAGCTTTATTTTTTTTCTAGTAATAAAATATCTGATGTGTCTCGAGATGGCCAGTTTTAAAGGTTTCCTTCTTGCTATCAAACTTTAGTAATTTTCTCAGTAAATGTAATAATTTGAAGTGGCGAGCACGTTTTATCATGTACACTCGAATAGAAAAGTATTAACACTGGTATCGCACAGAGACCGGTTTCCTGGACAGTGTACCTGACCAAGTGCTTGTATACCACCTCCTTTGTTTGCAGGAGGTGCCGCTCAGGAGCAGCTCGAGTCCTCCTAACAGCACGGGGAGCACAGCAGACAGCGACAGCCTTCCTTCTCCCGATAAGCCTCCGCACAAAAGCCGCAAGAGCTTCAGCGGCTTCAAGAGACCTGCAAGTGATGAGCCCGAGCTCCACAAGCGGCCCAAATCCACAGGCTTCCTCCTCGAGGGATGCAAGAAAACCGAAAAAATGAAGAAGAAGAAAAAGAAGCTGATGGAGAACAGCAAATCTGACGAGTCCGCGTCTTTCCTGCCGTTTCCCTCAGGCACCAGAGCGGAGATTTCTGCTTTCAGTCGGGCCGTCAAGGAGGAGCCGGAAGATTACATCAGCATCTCTTCACCATCTTCTTACCCAGAGCGCTCCTCTCACCCCGGCACCAGCTCTCCGCTCGGGTTCGCAGGCTCTCACGGCACCGTAGGCTGCAAAAAGGAACCAGAGGCGGAACGGGCGTGCTGGGATTCCTCGGCCAGCTCGGGAACAGAGTCCAGGGGCGAGAGCAGGGAGAGGCTTGCGCTGCCCGAGGGAGAAGCCATGAAGATGGAGGGATTCCCCGGCACTAGAACGGTGATACGCCAGGGAAAGCAGGTGGTGTTCCGAGACGAAGACGGTTCCGCAGACGATGAGGATATCATGGTTGATTCAGGCAAGTATATATTACACACACACACACACACACACACACAGTTAATCCTTGGATTGCGAGCATAATTTGTTCTGGAAGTGTGCTTGTATATCAAAGCAAATTTCCCCATAAGAAATAATGGAAACTTAGATTATTTGTTCCACAACCCAAAATATTCATATAAAAATAATTAATACAAAATATTAAGTAAAAGTAAAACAAATGAACCTGCACTTTACCTTTGAAAAGAATCCTGACAGAGCAGTGTTTCCATTTGTGTGTGTGTGTCTGTGCGCGCACACATGTATGTGTGAAGTCAAGAGGAGAGGAGTCCAGTAGCCTCCTCCCTCCTCTCAATAAGGCATGCACACAAACGGAAACTCCATTAACAAGGGACTTCTCTAATGACATGGAATCACTGCTGTAAAGAAAAAAAATAAAATTAATCTGCACTTTACCTTTGAAAAGAATCCCGTTAGTGTGTGAAGGCGAGAGGAGGGGATGAGGAGGTAGGGGACTGCTGTGTCAAGACCTTGCCTGTTTATTAAGTTAACATTTATTTAAAATCTTTGCTCGTCTTGCTAAACGCTCTAAGACGCAATTTTTTACTTTATTAATAAGAGGCAATAACCAATTTGATGCGAAAATGTAGTATACTTGTAAACAAAAGTGTTTGTCAAAATACCTTCTTTCAGTGTTAAATACACTATATTGCCAAATGCATTCACTCACCCATCCAAATCATTAAATTTAGGTGTTCCAATCACTTCCATGATTACTGGAGTATAAAATCAATACACAGACCGCTTCTACAAACATTTGTGAAAAACATGGGTCACTCTCAGGAGCTCAGTGAATTACAGTGTTGTACCGTGATAGGAGGCTATCTTTCTGCAGAGTCAATAGCTACAGACCTCCAAACTTCATGTGGCCTCCAGATTAGCTCATTAAACAGTGCATAAAGAGCTTCGTGACATGCGTTTCTGGCGCGAAGGCGCGAGCCAGGCCTTCTCATCCAGCATCGGTGTCTGACCTCACAAATACGCTTCTGGAAGAATGGACAAAAATTCCCATAAGCACACTCCTACACCTAGTGGAAAGCCTTTCTAGAAGAGTTTAAGCTGTTATCGCTGCAAAGGGTGGGCCAACGTCATATTAAACCCTATGGATTAAGAATGGGATGTTACTCAAGTTCATATGCATGTGAAGGCAGGGGAGCGAATACTTTTGGCAATATGGTGAATTTTGTAGACGTTTTCGACTAGGTATTTGAACAGACATACACAAGTGATGTTGCTGCATTGCCCTCTAGTGGCTGAATACGGAATTGCTTTAAACTATAGGAAGGGCACGTTTCTAGATGTAGTGTTAAAAAAGTGCTTTTGAAACACTATGTACTTCTCCCCTTACAGACGACGACTCGTGGGACCTGGTGACATGTTTCTGCATGAAGCCGTTCGCCGGCAGGGCGATGATTGAATGCAACCAGTGCAACACCTGGATCCACCTGTCCTGCGCCAAAATCCGCAAGTCCAACGTCCCGGAGACGTACACCTGCCAGCAGTGCAAAGACACCAAATTTGACATTCGGCGCTCAAACCGTTCGCGCATGGGCTCTCGAAAACACCTTCTAGACTGACGGCGTACACGCCCCTTCCCTGAGGACGAACTCCCATCAAGACGGGAGAAGAATTCTGAAGAGGAAGGGCTCTGACTAACTAACTTTTTAAAAAATATTTTTTTTTTTTCCTTTTTTTGTTTTTCTTTTATATATCGTCCTCCTTCCTTTTTTTATTTTAATTTTTTTGGAGCGTACGGCAATCAACCATAGATAATGCATTAACGAGAAAAGATTCTTCAGATGTTTGAAAACGGACACCATGTTTTCTTTCACGAGACACTTTCAGGAAGAGGAACGAGGACGATGGATTGCACTTTTTTTTTTTTCAAAAAGGGAGCGTATGTACCCATAGCTTTGAAACGTATGTGTGTTTGTTTCAAAAGTGTTACATTGAACTTGTTTAACTTTTTGGAAGCCCAAAATATCTCAGGAACTGAGATGGGGTTACAGTGAAAACACAGTACGCAATCTGCCCTTGAGCGAATAATTAAAGATTTTTTTTGTTTGTTTGTATTTGTCCTCAAAGCATCCTGTCCTTTAGGTGTCTAAAAAGCGTCTCACATGATGGACTTCACATCCAGGACGTCCGTTTGTGAATTTTCTCCTTCACTGTTATTAAGGTCTCAGCACTAACTGCCTAAAATGTGTTCTTCACACGCACTCTGTTTTACTTCATTGTGACCTTTGACCCGAGTGGCATATTTTACAGTATATTTGCCCAGAAGCAAAAACAAAATGACTTTAAAGTATATTTTATTTGTGTGTCTGTTCAGATTTTTGACAACTCTGGAAACATGTACCTGGCCCTGATTTTGAAGATTTCGTACCTTAACTTAATTTTCAGTCATATTCAGCAAATATTTTCTAGATTCTAGCTAGTTTTTGTATTATTTTGTATTTATTTTGTATTTATTTTTTTTCCCGTACTGCATTCGACTTGACCCAGCACCAACTTATCAACTTTTAGAGTTGCAATTCTCATTTATCTTTGGTTTGAACACAGCTGTAGTCAAACACACCCCACTGCACAATTTACTAGTTTTTCCTACTTTTTGTTTCTTCCTCCCATCCTAAATCTCACGTCAATGCAACTATTTAAAATACTGTAGCAAGACGTTTTTATTGCACTATGCCATGCTTCTTTTAAACCCCTCTCCCTGGTTAAATACCACACACAACATTCTAGCATCATGTACATGAGCTGTGTAAACTCCCCTCGCTTAACCGTAATGTTAGGTCAGTCGCCAGGACTGCGTTATTTTTTCATATTAGTGTCGTGGCCATTCATTTCTATTTGCACTCTGTGTCTTCAGTGTTTGATTTTGAACTTTAAGACCATTTCCCCAGTTTTGTTTTGTTTGTTGTTGCATCAACGTGCTGATAGGAGCAGTAAAGCAAGAAATCTTTGAGGGATGTTTATCAGATGTTGGAACTCCGTTGTAATTTACGTTTGTGTTTCAGTTCCATTTACGTGTTTAGAATTTCCTGGGAAACACACAAAGTCAGTCAGTGGCAACTGAAAAGTCTTCTCATTCCCTGAGCTCTGTGGTGCAGGACTGATTTGAGAAACGTTACGTTTAATAGCTCGTTACAGAGAGCATGAAGCTCATCCGCTGGTCTGTACGACTATCAAATAACCACTTTGATTCTTAATTCCTTAACCTGTGTTTTCATCTAACATCAGTGCTCCACGTAACGAGCCCTTTTTTTAAAAATATATATTTTATGATCGTGTCTAGATCATAATAGGTCGGTGCTTCAGTAAGCATGCCCCAGTGGAAACGTCTCCTGAGAATATATACTTTATTCTTTAGATAGTTTAGTTCTCCCAGGGTCGTTTCCTGTAGGATTTCTGTGAATCCTTCATTAGCATACACTTTTAATACGCTTTTAGTTCTTCCAACGGTTTGATCCATCGTCATGTTTTTGTTTTTTTGATTAAGATTAATTTTTTTTCCCCTCTTCTTTTTGTACAGTCAGTCACTTTCCGTTTGTATATAACGTCGCCGGGGGTTCACGGCTGTCCACGTGTCTCGGTTTGACTGGGAATTTAAGGACTTATTAGGAGGAATGTTGGGAATCTCACTGTGGTAGGCTTGGAGATGGGAACATGGGCCCAGGGCGGGAGAGAGAGAGAAAGAATGTTTCTGTGAAACTGATGTAAATAAAGATCTTATAAGAATTTAAATGGAGATCAGTGTGTGATGTGGTTTCTCTTATTTAGTTATTTTTATTTACAGTATTTGGATAATCTTTCTGCATGGGTGTTTAATAAAAAAGAAAATTGTGAAATTTTATAAATGTTTTAGTTGGGTTTATCTGATTGGCTTTGTGTATTATTTATTAAAATGTTTTTATTTATTTATACATAGCTCTTCTCTGGAGTGGAGGTGGATTATGTTATTTTTATTAAATGCATATTCAAAATCTTTTAATTGATATATTTATGTTTTCATATATTTGAAAAAGCAGTATTTTCAAGGGGGTGGTTTAAAACATAAAAAATAAATATAGTAATATTAGTCATTTCTAATAGAAATTATCCAGAAACATATCTACTGTATACATTGACCCGAACTAAAAATCCCAACTATCACAGGTGTAAAGATTTCCCCTGTCACACTAACAAAAATAATCCAACCCATTCTGTTAATTAGTAAAACTAGGCATGTTGGACAGATAGCCACGTTAGCATGGAGGATGTTTAATCTCAGGTTTTTATCATTTGACATTAAAATGAAAGAATACATACTGTATATTTACAAAGTCAAATTACACACCAGAGTCGAGTGTAACGATTCACATTATAACGTTTACTTACAATTCAATATAATTGTACAACAACTTTGTACACAGATGTGCATATATGAACAGTGAGGTTTTCAGAATAAAAGATGAAGGGTCAAGAACTGGGAAAAATGTTGATAATATAATGGTATTTTAATATTTATTTATTTATTTATTATGATTATAGACCTGATGCAGTTTCTTTACTTTCACATTTTGCCTTCAGATATGAAATGAACAACTGTTAATCCTAATTATTTTAGACAGAAATAAAAATGAAATGGGGCCGTGCTGCAGCAAGCTCTTAGCAAAGTTATGGGTTGGGATAACAAACATCATCTATCACAGAAACATCTTCACACAAACTCTTATTTCAAGGGAACTGCGACCGTGACTGAGATAAAGTGCTTACAGAAGATGAATGAATTCGAACAGTTCAGATGGTGAAAAGCAGAAAACCCGAGTAAAAAAAAACGCATCGCCTGTAAAAATATTATAAAGTGGACAATGAATTCTAATACATGTAGCTCAACTGCTAATTCTAAATTATTTTATTTAAGAGAGCTGAATCAAAGCATTGACTCATTTGCAAATGATTCATTTAGACAGATCACAGATTCACTGGA
>JAQQZT010000016.1:3626115-3637189 GCA_030068275.1 Clarias platycephalus | reverse complement strand
TTCCGCGTGCGCGAGCTCACAGACGCCCCTGATTGGCTGTAGAGCCGTGATTAATGCGGGAGCGCAAGTACCTCTCACCCTCCCCTGAGAGAGCTCGGCCAATCAGCTGTCTCTGTGCCTCCGGCTGTGGGAGGAAAACAGCAGCACCCGGGATTCGAACCAGCGATCTCCGGATGATAGGGCAAGCGCTTTACCACTGCGCCACTCGGAGGTCATTAACTTTATTCTGCTCAGGCTTACTCACTGTGCTTTAAAAAGTAGATTTGTTTTACAACATAAAATAAAAGCTCACTAGGTAATAACTCGGGTGGATTTAAGCAGAGAACATGACTGTGTGAGGTTGAGGGGAAAAATTACTAATAAAAGTGTTAGAGACATTCTCGTACACTTGGCTCAGTTTAGTTTCACACTTAACGGTCTAACACAAAAGGTCAAGTAACAGCCCTGTAACTAGTTATGCATTCACGAGAAGAAATTAAATAATACATACAATAATCACATGATCGCAGTAGAAAGTGTAATCGCCAAATGATAGTTTTAAACAGAAATCTATGACAAGGGGTCTAAGAATGATGCATGAACTTATCACCACATGTTGTTATAGAAGAATATTGTCACATTTGAGGGGGAAAGAAATGTAAAACTGCAAGAAGTATGTTTGGCATACAAACAAACGAACCGAACGCATCATCCGGGAGCCGTTCAAAACATGAACAGAAGCGAAATAATGGAAACTCAGATGATTCGTTCCACAACTCAAAAATATTCATATGAAAAATTAGTAACACAAAATGTAAAGTCAAAATAAAACAAATTAACCTGCATTTTACCATTGAAAATAATCCCAACAGAGCAGTGTTTCCGTTAGTGTGTGTGTGTTTGTGCGCGCATATGTGCATGTGAAGTTAAATAAGACGAGAGGAGGGAGGGGGCTACTGTGTACAACGACTACTTCCCTCCGTCCCTCCTCTCGTCTTACACAGTAGCTCCCTCCCTCCTCTCTTATTGGAGCTACTGTGTAGGACAACTTTCAGACATACACACACACACACTAACCGAAACACTGCTCTGTTGAGAAACTTCTTTAACAAGGAACCTCTCTAATGACACTCACACGCGCAAACACATACACTAACGGAATCACTGCTTTTTGACAGAGAGAGTCTGGATCTTTAACAAGAAACCTCTCTAATGACACTCGCTTTTGCTTTATGCCCGTGCACACACACATGGTCACAATGTTATAATAAACAGTACATGCACGCTCAGATGTTGACCATAAGAGACTGAGCATGGGAGACGGTTACCCATAATCCCATAGTGCGAGAGAAGAACCATTGTCTCAGTTGTGATCACATGACGCTCGGCAGACAAAGCGCATGCGGACTACTCGTATGTCAAGACCTTGCTTGTTTATTAAGTTAAAATTAATTTTAAAATTTTGCTACTTACTTACTCGCAATCCAAGGTTCCACTGTATAACAAAAAATGGAGTGTATTTTGTAGATATTCTTATTTTTTATTTGTTTAATTGAATCTTTGATAGCGTGACATCCATCTTGTACTTGTCCAATCAAATGCGTACATAAATAAATAAATAAATTAATGAATACACAATTATAAATGCAAATTCAGTAAAAATGTGGTGTAGCTCAATTGCTAATGGCTGTTTTTATCCAGACACACCTCTGTAACTTTACACATCAAGTTCTGCTCTTGTTACGGCAAATCAGCAAAGCCGTTCCACATCCTGGACAAATCCGATGCTTGGACTTTATCACACAACTGTTCTCTGTTATCATGGAAATGATACTGAGATACAGGATAACAAAAAGTGGGCAAAGTTTACATACACAGGACTTCACAACAGGGAACCGAAATAAATAATAAAAAATAAATCAATTGGACAAGCCTTTGGATTTCCCTTCCATGCCTGTCGTCGTTTGTTGCACGTGTACTGCAGACCCCTACGTCTCGGCGTCTATCCTGTGTGCTTTAGCGTGATAGACGATGTGAAATGTTAGCATTGTGTGTAAAATGGATACCACATAATCTCCTCCACCCGCACCCACCAACTTTACTCACACTGCTTGGGTATCCGAAGAGCGTCTGTGTCTCCAGACAGCACTTGGTGCATGACTCCTCTGAACTGGTAGAGCAGCTTCAAGCTCTTCTCTTCCCCCACGCACGGGTCGTAGAAGCCGGGCAAACCCGCCTGAGAGAGAGAGAGAGAGAGAAAAAGAGCAGCCCAGGGGTAAAGGGAGGTTAGAATGGTTATAGCGTCAGCAGGAGAACACTGAACAGGTGCAGAAGCTGACTCGGGCTGACCTTTGACGCCTCAGTGAGGATGAGTTTGGAATCTTTGACCAGGCACTGCAGAGGCACTGTCACGTCGATGACCTTCGCTCGCTCCTGTTTCTGGCTGGTGTCCAGCACGAACTTGCCATACCAGGCGTTTAAGATGATGAGACCTCAGAGACAAGGGAAAGAGATGGAGGATGTGTCAAAATGCTAAACTGTTAGTAAAAGGAAAATATTTTAAAGATGATATTTAAAGATGTGTTCGGCTTAAGGTTTAACTCACAGGATCAGGATAAATGTACAGTAGAACCATTTTAACTGAATGTTGAAACCACAATTAAAACATTTATTTCTAGGGCTTTTCTAGGACTAGGGCTCATAATACTAAGCGAAGTGACTAGGTCTTCTTATAATATTTAAATTCGAACTCCCACGACTAAGATTCATTATGATATTATGACATCGCTTTTCAAAACAAAAAAAGGGAATTTTATATGTCTGTGTTTTATTTGTTTCATACCTTTACAGTCACAAACATCATTTTGTGTCTCTTATTTCCTGGACATGCCAACATTAAATAAATGTGTACGGTACATTCACTTCCAATTCTCTCTCCATCTCTTTCTCTCTCTCTCTCCCTCACACACACATACACACACATTATGACTTTGTATATTCTTTTAATAAACTTCAATTTAAGCATGTGTTTTTAATTCACCCATTTTGGACTCCTCTGCTTCAATGATTCTCCGCACTGACTCCTGCATCAGTAGCACCTGCAGACAGGCGTTTACTCATTCTCCAAAGTTCATGCAGACGCGTGAAAAGATCAATCAGGACTCGACAGTGAGGTTCTCTTAAATGACATGTATTAACAAATACTCATTTTTAATCATTAATAAACAACAGGTAACGGCAACAGGTGAGTCAATACACATATTAATTGTAATTGCTCTGATATTACACCTGCATACACAGGTAGTGTGTTACTCTCTGAGTCTGGGAAAACATTAGACCTCATCATTTAAATTCACTTACACTTTTCCCCCAAATGAACCACCAAACCATAAAGGATTTAGTTTTCCTTAGTAATTGTAAACATATTTTTTCCTAGAGAGTAAATTATTATGGAATAAAATAAATATTGGTTTTGCGCATATCTTTTTTGTTAATATTTCTCCCTTTCATTTGATTCACACAAGGGGTGTTCAAGTCAAACTTGAGGACTTTCAGAGGAATGAACACATAAAAGCATGCGGTCGAGGACCGGGCAGAGGTCTGGACTGGAGAAACGAGAAAAGTCTGTGATCCAAACTCGTGGTCGAAAAAGAAAATCCAATGGTCGGCAACAGTAAATCCGAGAAGGCAGGAAATCCGTAACGTGAGACAAAGTCGAGGTCGTGAAAACAGAGCGTGGTCGAGATCCGTAAGGTCAAAGCAGAATGAAATGCTGAAATACTGGGCATGGATAGCACACAACAATCTGGCAGAGAGCTGATGTCTGATGGTGTGTTAAATCGAGAGTAGTGATGATCTGGGATTGAGAACAGGTGTGTTTGGAGCGATGAATGAGGTGGGACGGAACCTGGAGCAGGAGTGAGCAGGTGATCATGACCTAGCTTGAGATGTGGGCGTGACCTGGCGTGTCGTGACAGTTGCAGGAAATTATATAGAGAAATAAAGGACGTTTTTGGTCTCATAAGAGTGTTCGTTAATTGTGCACAATTAAAAGTCCCACTTTGATTTGAACGGCCCTTTTTTTTATTTAACTGAATTGCAAAACAAATTCAATATCACCATGATAAAATAAATGAATTAGCTCATTTCAATTATATCACAAATCTATTGTCCAGTGCTCACGTTTCATTTCTAACGCTAATAAATACATTGTGCAGGGCGGATTTGTGAATACTCACAGCTGATTCAGCCTCCTGTCTCTTCTTGGCGATATCTGTCGCTGAGTTCACTCTGTGCTTTTCCAGCTCCCTGATAACAAACACAATCCCACTCATACATGAGAGTGACAAAAGCTGCATTATACACACTCTCATAATGTTTCAGGCACTTACTGTTCCTTTTGCTTGTGCACATATGGTGTGATTATAAGTTTCTGGATGGCTAAGTAGATGACCAGAGGGCCCACGGTGGCATAAAACACAGCACTGGGCAATATCTGGTCTGTCAGGTGGATAGGGAAAAGGTACGTCTGACTGGCTCTGTTTAACCTGGAGGAGGAAACGGGAACAGCTCAGGTATTTACACTAATGCTGTCCCATGTTGATCTTTCCTCTTTAAATCCATGAAGAAAAAAATAATAAAGCAAACTCAAGGGCGGATGATACATCACAAAAAATTTCGCTGCACTTTAGTGAGTGATTATGATCAAAGAAGTCTTGTAAGTTATTACTTCAGATTAATCATATACATTTTGACCAGAAACAAAAATACAGTGCTGTGAAAAAGTATTTGCCCCTGTAAATAATTGAAATCATGAAACAAATTTGCCCATGGATGCCATTTTGCCCAGTTTTCTTCTCCTTTTTCACACAGGGCCAGGCAGCTTTGGATAGCTTTTTTTCCTTAATAAATGAAATCATCAAAATTTGTTTGATGATCTGAATCATTTACGTGAGAAAGATATACAGAAAATCAGGAAATATTTCTTTTCCACAGCACTGTAAAGCATTTAAACATACCATTACTGAGAAGAAGAACTGCAGATTAAACAACAAGCTTAGAAATTATACTGCAAGATGTTTAGAATGTTATGTAATAATATGATATATACTTTTTATTCTGGTCTGTAGATAAGAGAAAGAGTTTCTGTTCCAGTCTGTGCTGCTGAGCTGAGAAAGAATAACCTTAGACGTCCAGACATCACAGTGGAATTCGGCTGTCTCTCGGCTTGTAATGAATCCTGAGACTTTTTTTTTTTTTTACACTTTATAAAATGTTAGGCTAAAAAAGTATAACGCGGCAATGACAGCGTGATCCATCCCGACCTGAATTTCAGAGAGACTCCTTGAGGTACCCCGATGCTGACCGTCGCCGAGAGAACACTGTGCCTGCTGATCTTCCTCTCAGCACCGTATTCCACCACCGTCCCAAAGAACCCAGTCCTGAACCAGGGCAAGGCAGGAGGATGAGATTAAACACTAGTATTCTATCATTATGTGTAAAAGGAAAAAAAACAAGACATGTGCAAACTAGGGATCAGGCCTACTTGACAGAACCCTTGACCTTGGTTTGGTCATCGTCTTGAAATTTGTACTGATAGCTCATCATCAGGTACGAATGAGGCATGCCAAGCTGGAAATGCGCAAACAGGGAAGAATCAATTTCACTCCTTCTTAGTTAGACAAAGATAGATGTTATTAAGGTAAGATGCAATCAGATGCAGAAGTCACCTGAAGGGCCATGGTGAAGTGGCTGGTCTTGGTGTCTCGGACGATGCTGGTGGTCATGGCCGACTCGGTGCCCCAGCGCCACTGCAGGTAGCCCATAGTGTTCTGGTCCAGGTGACGTGCCATCATGGTGCCGGCATTCGGCCTCACCCCACGAGAGGAGAACTGCATACCACACTGCGCAGTCATAAAGCTGATAACACGCAGTAATAAAAAAAAAACAAAAAAAACAAAGACGCTTACCTCCTTCTAATATGATGCCGTTTCTATTGGAACATATAATTCTTAGAAACTTGGATGGAGGACGATTTAACTTAAGAAGTGTTTTTAAAATAAATTACCATCGTGCAGTGACATTCCTAAACAGTTTCATTCCAAAAAGAGGCCCTCGGATGTCTCCGGCTCCGAACTCCAGCTAAGGATGGACAGAAAAAAAACAGAAGTCATTAAGACAAATAAATATATTTTGGAAGGAGTCTCCAGTGTCAACTCTTTTGTGGTTTCCATGTAACACGTCTTTTGGGTACCTCTCCCCAGCCACGTGTTGAGGTGACCCGTCTCAGACACAGGTTAATGTTGCCTCCTCCATTTCCGTTGTGCGTGGTCAGAGAGCCTGAAAGGACGGCCGTATCAGTCATAGTCAAGGGTGCCTGGAATAGAAGAAAACACCAGGTTGTACGGGACTTCATACACGAAGTGTACTGTATGTGCATGCACGGGGCTCATACGGTTTCATTTACTTCAACAGATTGTGATATGTGCATCCTGTTGATCTCGATATGAGGGAAACCTGCTCCTGGCATTTCTTCGAAATCTTCGTCATAGCGATCAAACAGGTCTGTGGCGTCTATTCCTACACTGATGGTCCCCTAAATACAGATCACAAAACACATGAAGGATTCTTACTCTCATTTCTCATCACAGCTACAAATAAAACCTCATTCAAAACCTCTTTTTGAAGACCATGCTGCATCACAGAGCAAGACAATGATATAAACATCGTACAGTATCTTACCCCCTTAGCATGTTTTCTGAAGTCTGGTCACAGTAAAAATATCTCTGAAGCTGATATACAACTGTAAAATGTCTGCTTTCAAGAAAAAAGATCAAGAACTTTAACAGGAACAGTTAGGAGCTTGAGTACCTTGGGGTTGGTCCTCTGCTGTAGTCTCCTCTCATCCTTTTCCCTCTGCAGGCGTTCATATTCCTCCCTGATCTCCGCAGGAGTCTTCTTCCTCTCCACCACCTATAAAAAAAAAATACACAGACCACTTAACCATTTACACCCCAAGCAGATTAAAAAAACATGTGACAATCCCGTATTGTCTTACCTCCCATCCTTCCACTTCCAATCCTTTCTTCCCAAAAATGTCATAAACGGCGCGAGCCTGGGGGTCACTAAGAACTAAGCAGAGCACAGGTTACAAAGTGAGCACTGCTCTCACAATCCTGGTCATTTAATTTCAGCTTATTTAGGGGTTTAGTGTTGCCAGGTTGGTTTCTTTTAAACTTAGCTTACAGCATAATATTTTGGTATATAGTCTAAGACTAATAAAAATTATATAATTTACTTATTTCACACAAAATCACAATAATGAGATGTTTCCATGGAAACCCCTCTTGCCCTTTTATATTTGTTCCTCATCTCCACTTGGCAAATCAAATCCTGACCGTGCAATACCCAGTCCCATAATTTTTGCTGCTCAGATCATAAATAGATTTTGCTAAAGCATGATAATTCAATAAAGCACTACGAGAAAATGGGTTAGCTGTGGAATATCATTTCTTGTAAAAGCATCTGGAGTAGTATAACATGTTTGTGGTGTCTGAAAAAAAAAAAAAAAAAACGCTGCAAGTTCTTGCCTATATTTAGCTTTAAGCTGTTTAAGTTAAGTTTTTCTTCACATAATTATTACACATATTTAGTAGAGTCTGTCTTTTTACATGTAGAAAGCAGGAGATGCAAGTACTGTGGAAATGTCTTAGGCACCTGGTATATATTTTTTTTTTTTCCGTACAAACGTCAAAGATCAGTATTATAAGTTACAAAGAAATATTTGTATGCCAGACAAGAAAGCAGCACATATAGAAGAGACCATGGAAAAAACACCATGGAAGCTGTTGGATTTTGCATGCAAAAAGTAGCAGGTGCAACAGTCAAAGTCCTCAGAATAACTGTAGGTGGTTCTGTAGATGCTCCGTAAAACTTAGTAGCTATTTCCTTATAAAAACTGCACAGATTGTACTGACATTGTTTCATTAATTAATTAATGCTTACCAGTAAACAGTAACTACACAGTAATTATATACAGCAATTAAAGGACATACCATACAGTGTGTACATATATATACATACAATTATATTAATGCCAAATAACATTTTGAATTAGTAACTTTGTGTGAAGCTTAATAATTTCCATCTTTCTCTTTATGTTTATGCATAATATTTTAAATAATTTAAATAATATTGTTATGTACAACTATTTCATTTTTTTATTATTAAAACACTGCGAAGATGGATTTTGAAAGGAGCTTATTCTGTTTTTGTTTTTTTTGGGTGGTTTATTGGATTGGATTGTTAAATAACCAAACAACCGATTTACCTTCATATGCCCGGTGAACGAGATTGAAAAGCTGCTCTGCCTGCCTCTTGAGCTCAGGATCTCTGTGCTTGTCCGGGTGGTACAGCATGCACAGTCGCCGGTATGAGGACTTCAGCTCTTCCTGAGTAGCCTTCAGATCAGGATCAAGAGTGGACAACCAAATGAAATTAGTTATTGTACTCTTTTTTTTTTTTAACGGTTTCATTCTGATGAGTTTAACGATTGTATAATATATCTTTGCCACAAAATAATCTGAAGGTAGCTAGCCTAAAGAAAACTTCCAGAAGATCTACAACCCAGTTTTCCTGTACTGTGGTTAAAATTTTAACCTTTAGCCTTAAGGCACCTTTACTAATCATAAGGTCGGGCTCACCGTACCCGGAAGCATAACAAGCACAGAAAGGAATTTCACTGTACTATAATGTACTGTATATGTGACAAAAAAAATTAAAGGATTCATGAAATGAGTTGCATGTTCTCCATCCAGCTCTTTATTTAAACTGCAGACCTTATTTGATAAGAGCTTAATACCATTTTTCATCAATGAAAAGTTCACCTATTATCCCAACCAGCTGCACCAGTCCTCATATGTCGGTTAAATTGCAGGGTGTAATAAAATGCAAATCTGGATTAGCACGTTTTAATTAACTAACTAATTACCTAATTAATTAACAGTTTGTTGGTGCAGCGGATAATTTGTTGCGCTTGGAAGAAAAGTAAGTTCTGTGGAAAATAAATGCATCGACTAAGTACTAACGAAAAGCACCTTTCAGTTACTTGCATGGATTTAAAAATACATTCTGGAATGAAAGAAGTCATGTCTTACGAGATGATGTTCCGGGTACAACTCCTAACACCACCCCCCCTCATACCCTCCTACACACAGAGTGATTTACAGGACAAAAGTGTCATCATGCCCCGACCCCGAGCTCAGAGCATGAGCATGATCCACCACCCTCAAAAAAACGCCTCTTACCTCTCTCCTCACATTCAACAAGGAATAATAATCGTCGTTGCCTAGGTCTAATTCATTTTCCATGGCAGCCGCCATGTTTCCGCCTCAGGAAGCCCCCTCTCCTCTTTATTTACGTCACAAACGTTTGGCGCCGCCGCGCGCTCTGGAGCTCAGGATGCAGCTTCAATCCTTAAATTATCAAGTCCTTAAGACACAGTGAGAGAGAGAGAGAGAGCACTGTGCATGAGCTGAACACTTTATAAATTATTTTCCTGTAAGACATTCTTTTTATGCGCAGTAAGTGGTTTGATATACTCATGCAGTCAGAGTTCAGAATCAGCTCATGATAAATTGATAAATGTGTTGATTCCAAAATTTAAACCCTAACCTTATATATATATATATATATAAAAATCTCAATGTGTTTTTTGAGATAATTAAAAGATAATTTAAGCTATAAATGTTATTGTTCAAAATTAAAGAATTAGGTTTATTTATTCCGAATACGACCTTATTTCAGTCATTTAAATACTTAAAACGTCATAGAAAATAAATTAAAGAATGTTTTTATATGTTCTCCACCTCCGAATCATTATTTAACACAATAACAGACTATAAACTTCACCAAACAAACATATAAGTTTAAATATTAGGAATTTAAACAAAAAGGATGAATACATCTACACTACAGCAATTATTTTGTGTTTAATTATTTGTTGTTTTATGATATTTAACTGATTAAATGAAAGTGTGTATAAAATAAGTACGGTAGTATTAAAATCAACATTTTTGAGAATCCCAATAGAAAAAGAGCAATAGTTTTTTTTTTGTTGTGCCAAGAAACATATATGCGCCTGTATCGATTGTACAGTGTAATAAAACTGTATTTGTATTTTATATTTTGTATTATACATTGTATTTGTATTTTATAATAAATTTTCTTTATTGCCACTTTTAAGAATCTGAGTTTAAGGTCCGTTCTACAGGGTTAGGAGTAGTTAGGAATAGTAGAAATTGTGTGATCTGGCATAATTCACTCATCGTTCTGTATGGCTATTCTTCGCGCGGATCTGGCAACCCCGTGGTGCAGCCTGATTGGATAAAGCGAGAAGGCTCGCGCGGTGGAGCTGTCCGTTCAGCACCACGCGCTCCTTCAGCACTTTGTAGGGAGAACAGCGCGTCGCACGGGCACGAGCATGCACACGGTCACGAGCATGCAAACGACCACTGGCATGTAAATGGTGGCATAAAAAGCCCATAGAGAGATTTTATCAGGCTGTTTTTTGTATATATACACACAGAGGCCTTCATATATATTTCCTTTAGCTTTTTATACATACATGCAAAATTATTTACTATGATGCACAGATAAAATCATTATATACTCCTATAGATTGGCGAATCACAAGAAAAGAAAAGCATAAAAAATTATATTTATGATACTTATAGGAAGAATGGTATCTCTGTCAGACTTATATATTTTTATTATATATAATGTCCATTGTCATTATGGTATTATAACAGTCTTATCCTTTTATAATATCGTAATGATATTATCAATTAATTTAATTATATATAGATTATGGACCATATATCATATTATTCCTTCATTCCTTTTTTTCTTAAATTCTTTCTTAATTCATCTTCATTTTTTACTGCAAATATCAATTATATTATATATAACTTTTTTGTACAAACATAATATTTTTATTTATTTATTTATTTTCAACTTTAGTGTTAAAATTTTTTTGAGGCTTCAACTCTGCGTGTCCCCAACGTGTCTTCGTGACCGCGCGTGGTCCTGGGGCGGG
>JAQQZT010000016.1:3613830-3624584 GCA_030068275.1 Clarias platycephalus | reverse complement strand
CATTTCCGCACAAAAGACGATCGACGATCCTCATATAGATATGCATATAGATGTGAAATCACAGTGTTTGATAAATTCAGACTGAGGTCTGGTGGCTAATCAGGGATTCCGTGCCTGTGGAAATTGTGATAACATTTAGGCATCTAAGTGCTTAATTTTCAAGTGCCATCTACAGGTTCAGGGTTGAAGAGCTCCAGCAGGGGGCGATATTGTGCTGCATACAGATTGAGTTCCGTTTCCAGCAAGGGAGCTACTGAGTCTTGGTGAGGCTGTGTAAAGAGTTCAGTCCTATTCCTGCTTTTCTTTTTTTTTGTACACCCATGATGACCTCTACATAAGTGTCTATCATCTTAGGGAACAATTAGCAAAAAAAATTATCTTGTGGCCATGGGAAAATTAATCAGAGTATCGTAGCTCTCTCTGTCTCTTTTTTTCTAACAAGAAGACACCTGTTTTGAGCTTAGCAGAAAGAAACTGTGTTGTGCATTTGTATCTTCCAGTCTTTCCATGTTCCCTGGATCTTTCTGTCCTGTTTTAACGTATATCATAGTTCTTACACATGTTCCGCTGGTGCCTGGAACTGTTACAATCTACTCTCCTTTTTCATCCCTTAGATGCCCTTTGAGTTTAGTTCTAAAAGGCCTAAGAAGCTTCCTGTTCTTCTCTCTCACACTCAGTGTGTCCATTCTGTCCTCCGCTCAGATACACAACCAGCACCTTCCCAAGCTGGGAATTGAGAAGGTCAGGACATACCGTACATCCTACATCCTGCACACATCTGAAATCTTCAGGCTATTGCTGTTGTGTAAAGATGAACGCCTTGGGGAAGTGCGATCAGCAGCCCCGGGTTGATAAACAGCAGCCGCTGTTGATAGCAAACTTATCAGATTCTCATCTCTGGGATATAACTGGCGCAGCCTTTAAATTGTGCCGGGTGAATCAGCTCTGCAATTTTGTTCAGCTAATTGAATTTAGTGAGGCTGC
Source organism: Clarias platycephalus (assembly GCA_030068275.1). Classification (NCBI taxonomy): domain Eukaryota; kingdom Metazoa; phylum Chordata; class Actinopteri; order Siluriformes; family Clariidae; genus Clarias; species Clarias platycephalus. The sequence continues at coordinate 3,623,600 of JAQQZT010000016.1, read as the reverse complement.
GCTCTCTCTCTCTCGCTCATGCTTCTCTGATCACTCTCTACTAAAAAAAGAAGTCTTGCTCATTCTTAGAGTCCTTAGAGCTGCTTTCATGGATTGCTTCATCCATCCAGTAGTATAAAATAGCTTCATTATGTCTTAATTGGCTTATTAGTTTGGTTGTGATTTTTTAATTATTTTTTTTAAAGTAATTGTTTATGAAACTTTCGTACACACCAGTAGTAGGGTCCCAGTGGACATGCGGATTAGCCGTGTAGGAGGTCTTTAAAACTCAAGACTCCTTAAGAGGTCCTTAAGAAATTAGACCCAAAAGATGTCCCCAATAGGTGTCTTGTAGTCCTACCTACTGGGATTGTTACAGTACCCCAATTTAGAGTTTGATACCAATGTTCTGTGGAGTATCGCAATTTTCCATACCTAACCTATACTTAGTCTGGGATAAGTAACCTAACGTACCTATAATATAAACTATGAACGTAAAGTACCTGATGTACCTATAATATCAAATATGAATTTTGGGTGTTCACCCTATACTTTGATTCATTTAATTATAGGGTGAAGACACAAAATTCATTTTTTATATACTTATGTATATAAAAATTTTGAGCAATCTTGCTAGTGACTAAACCTTTTCTTGAACAAGTTATCCTGTGTAGACTAATGATGGAAAATCAGCCCAAGAAAAAGAAAAAAACAACGTACCGATTTGAGCAGAACAGTGCTTTTATTTCTTAAATCTAATCTATTATTGTAAACAGTTCCTTTACCTAATCCTGTAAAAACAGCACGTTGTAATACACTTTGAGCACAATTACACAAGAAAAATACCAAAGTTTAAAAGGACAACATAATTAATCAGAGTCTACTAGTAATAATTTCTTGCTAGCTAGGCATGATAAATTTTGCTAGTTCCTTTGCTGGTTTTAAGTTATCCAGCTTAGTTCTTGGAATCTAATTGACAACTTAATTATATCAGCTACTAGGACTTAAGTGTAGAGACATGTCTTTAATGCCTTAGTGCTGTACCTACAGTATCAGGACAGCAGAGGCAAACTGCAAATGTCTAAGCATTAAGTTCCCTTCAAAATAATGAATGCCACATATACGGCATAAGTCTTTTTGACCGTAAACAACACCAGTATAAAGCTTAAAATAGTACTCTTTAAGTGGGGAGTAAATGTTCACAGCTCAGTGGAGGCTACACCACATGTGGCGTTTGAGTTTTCTTGTAAACCGTGCTAATTTATAAGGTTACAACGTTTGGGGTGGTTAACATCTAGCACACATTCGATAGAATTCAGTCATATGCCAGAAATTAGACTCATAAGTGAAGTCTAGAAGTTTGGGATGCTTGTCAGGTAGATTTTTGCTCTGTTGGCTGGTTTGCAGCAGAAGGAATTATAATGCATTTTACATCCAGTTTAATTGTCTGCTGTCAGTCTTCATTAGCAATGGAAGGAAAGGAAGGGTGACGAAAACTGCAATCTTTGAACCGACATTTTTTTATAAGCTGGAGGACAGTGTGATTAGTGTCCAGTCTGTACTTACAGTATTCTTATTCACCTTAAATTCCTTTTTTGTTTCTACTGTAAGTACTTTCACTAATCCAGAGAACTTGTGTTATGCTGTATGTATATCTGATAATCTGAGTTGGAGTCAGATCTGTTTGAGTGTGCCAGATATTTTTAACGACCTACTGACCTCAGCAACAATAAACCACAGTCAGGCTTTCTTTGTGTCTGACCTTGTGATGTTGTCACCTTGTGTAATGTCACATCTCTCACAATCCTGGAAAGATATTCACCTACATGTCTGACTGAGGCACTCCTAAAAAAATAATAATTAAAAAAAAAAACATATAAATGAATATCTGAATAGCTGAATATCTTTTCAGGATTGTGCATAAAAAAAGTAAGTAAACATTTATTTCTTAAAAGAGTAAAAAGGTTGATCAGTTTGTTCATTTTAAAATGTCAAGTTGTCACCATTTATATGAATTCATATGAGTCTATTTGAATATTGCTGAAAATAAAATAATAAAAAAAACGTGACATGCACATTTTTACTGAGCGTTTGCTGTTTTCTCGATGGTGTTGCTAGTTCTAAAATATTTTATTAAATAATTGCTGACTAAACAAAAGCAACTTAGAATGAACTTTTCTGCATGCCAACAAAGTAACGCATTATCTACCAAACAAAATTACTTTAAACCTAAGGATACAAGCATAAGCGAGTTACAAACATCGCAAGCTTACAAACAGAAAGTAAATGATATATTTGTACTTAGAGGACCTCCCTTCATTCTTCCCTCCCCGCTGTAACCCCCCTCCCCCCTCATAGGACTGAAGAGAATTCGTAGCGCTGATCAAACATACAGAACTTCCGTCAGCTTCGCCAGCCACACTGCTACTAACCGTGTCCAAGATGGGACAGACACCAACAGTAAGAGAGCTGGCTCACTTCCACACTGCATCCCTTAAAAAAAGAAAAGACACATAATTTTCCCGTTCACGCATTTAGCTAATTCCCTCATTCCAGTGTCGTAACATAACATACTGTAGTGCTACAGGGAGGTTAGCCTTGCATGTGAGGCTTGCTCAGCCGATGTTTCTCTTGTAGTCAATGGAGTGAAATCATGTCATAATTACACCACAGAAAAGAAAGAAAGAAGTAGGTGTAATAGATTTGAACAGATGTAAGTGTAATACATTTACTGGAGTGTAGCGTTCAGCTAATGGAATCAAATCGATGAAACTGAGTTGCCATTATGCAGGAGCTGTGTTCAAAATAACCCGGCTCTGTGGGTGACTTCTTCTTCTTCGTTTTTTTTTAAGCACAGGTCTTGGCAAAAAGCGAGTCCTTTCTTGGTGGATCATTTTGTTTATTTATTTATTTATTTATTTAATTATGTATTTATATATTTATTAAAGCAAGGGGCTTCATTGTCATTCGGCTTCATTACAGATCATGTTTATTCATGCATATCTATGGTGCACCGGAACGCGCAGCATATTTTTGGATGCAGCAGCTCATTGTCATGCCTAATCAACACACAGCACACTCTGAGCAAAGCCCAAGCATCATCTGTGTGTGTGTGTTTTGCTCACTCTCCAATAATGGCAGAAAAAGAAACCCCCATTTTTTTCCAGTTCAATTTCTTTCATCGAAGGGTTTTTTTTTAATGTCTTTGTTGAGCGATCAAACAGTTTCCAAGAGTTGCTTGTTTAAACAGCGGCCAAATGCCAAAAGGTTCCTCTGCTTAGTTGTTAACAAGCTCCACAGTGTAATTAGTGGCTGTTTAGATACATGTCTCCTGCGTTTCTTGCTGTGTGGATGGTTAAGCCACTAAGGTGCAGCTTGTCAGGCTCCAAAATCAGTAGTAGTATTATTGTTTCCTTCACAAACGCATTTGATCTATGATTATTGATTGACACTATGACACTGAAACAGAACCCTGATCAGAAGTTAGGAGCAGTACCTAAACCCTGGCTGAAGCTCTTCTTGTGTGTAAGTGTGATGTTTGTGCATAGCCAATATTTTCCCAGCTAGGTCCATTTTTTCTTTTGAAATAGCTATGAGTTTGAAAGATTAAGTACATAGCCAACAGTGGTTCAATTGCTTCTGGTAGTAGTGGTATTGTATATTTTTCTCAAGTAGGACCTGCTTCTGAACTCACTATGCAGGTAATGAAATAGACTCCCCTGCAATCCTGAACCTGGACCTCATTCAGCCTGGCTGCTTTACTGTATTCGGTTTACCAAAAACATCAGAGCTGGCCAGCTAACTTTAAAGAATCCTTTGCTCCTTTTATAAGCTTTTTGTTAAGGTTGTCACCAGGTGCTATGTGAAACCTTAGTGACTCTTATTGTGTTCTTCCTGTCCTTCAGTTTCTGTTTACACTTTGTTTACTTTCTAATCATGCCCATATGATTCTGCTCATCCTCGATTAGTGCCTTTATTTAAGCACCCTGCTTTCTGAGTCCATTCTCGGATTTAGTTTCTACTGCAAGGTTTGTTGTCAGTATTTCAAGACATTTGGGTTTCTAGATAGATAGATAGATAGATAGATAGATAGAATACTTTATTAATCCCAAAGGAAAATAGTATAAATATACAGTATATAGTATTCTGTTGTGCTCAACTAAAGCTAATGCTAAGCCTTAGCGTTTATTGTTATGTTCCACCTACGTTCCCTTCACTACTTCACCTGACACTTTTCACCATTTGTTGGAAATCTATTCTATATATTCTATATCAGATATTCATGTCTCTATAATTTTTTCATTTATTTACTTATTTTTTATTATAGCATATTTTATGTCACAGGAGTCACAAGACACAATGAAGCTGGACCGTGGAGGATGAGAGAGTCAGTTTTTCTTTTTTCTTTTTCACAAGGATGACAGCACAATCATTTGCTTCGTCTTGTATCAAATCCAAAAATCCTGTTTCTGGAATGGTTCATCAGCTGCAACACTAGTTTCCAAAATGCCGTAGCAATTAATATAAAACTTTTTGCCTCAAAGATTACACAAATTGGTGGAACAGTAAGTTAATTGAGATACATAGAATAATCAAAAGATTTATTCACGCCAGAAAGTGTTACTCCAAACAGGAGAGGAAAAAAGGGACTCCTCTTAAAATTATTAAGCGAATAGCTTCTAGTGCTGATAGCCTGCCATGGATGTGTTAGTGTACATCTGTAAAAGAAACAAAGCACTGATTTTAAATGCACATATGCTGTGCTAGTTAAAAAGAGCAATCAGAAGACCTGTGATACCAAGGCATCGTCATGAAATGGTTTGGTATGAAGAGAGAGAGTGAGATAGAGAGAGAGGTGAGAGGACAGATTGTTCACCAGCAGTCTAAAGTGCATTTTGTATGCATAGCTTAGCTCTTTACCCATTTGTATTCATACACTCATTTGCATGATTGACTCCATGTGTATTTGAGCATTCTCATATCTCCTGTCTTGATGAATGCCTCCGTTAGTGAACGCTGCCTGGATTTACTTCTTGTCCAAGAGTAAGATACAGACTCGTACCCCATCCGTGCCCTTGCCTGCCCAAGTAAGCAGCTTTTACAGGATGTGACAACTTCCTGAAATTAAAACTGAACACTGTTATCAAGACATATTTCCGTTCTTTTGACTCAAGCTTGTGTGTTCCCATGTGCATGTGCATGTCTAATTTCTGTAGCTGTATTAGAAAAGATGGGATTTCACGTTGCAGGTAATTTCTGCTACACCACTAGTTATTCAATTTATAAGACCTTAGACTTTGACATCCCCAGAGTGCACACATTTAACTCATTTGATTCAATTTCTGATTGGAGAAACAAGCATTTATTGAACCAGTTTTTGCACTGCATTTTGATCACTGCACCAGAGGAATATATCCAAATTAAGGCTTTTAGGATAGAAAGTGTACAAACCTAAATAGTAACTCTTTGAGAAATCATCTTGGAGATGACGGTGATGGTTTAATGGTGAAATTTAGCATTTACGCCGCATAAGTGTAAACAAGACATCCTCTACTCAACTGCCAGATAGTTGTCCGGGGCGTGATGTTTTGGTGGTCACTGATGGTAATGGAGGATGGAGTCAGTAAAGGAGCACTATTATTACAGAGAACAATAGAGCAATCACTGCTTTGATTGGTATTGATCTTGAAGCAGTGAATTGAAATTGAAACTGACCAGCATGACCTGAAGCACAAAAGCGTTCCCAACGGTGTCATGGTTCTGCCTGTAAGAACTTGCGCACCCTGGTTAAAACATCACATTATTTAAAGTTAAATGAAAATCAGTGTCAGCAAGGATGTTCAGTGAGGAGAAGAGTAGTAGTGCTCTCTATTATTTTTCCCATTTATTCTCACGCCTTTTTTTTTTTTCTTCCCTACAGATAGCATGTATTATGTGACAACCGCAATACCATCAAGCTCTTAGGCTCAAGTGTGGCTCATCATGGTAGCTATTCTATGTGCTTTATTTCCCCGGTTTTCTGTCTGTGTCGCAGCCTATTCAGGACGACGCATATCATAACAAAAAAGTAGAAAGAGCATCCCAGGACACAAAGCCGAAGCAGGAGAGCACAATTGATCCAGGATCGTTTTCTTTTTTTTGTCCCCTTCCCTTTGTCAGCCCTCTTTAACCCTTGGCTGTCTGGAATACGATGCCTGCTCAGCCTACCATGACAAAAACAGTAAATCACACAAGACAGACATCTGATAAGCCCCAGATTAGCACTCACATCCAGATTTTTCGACCATCAGAGGACCTGGAGACACACTAGGCCATAGGTCAGTCTATAGAGTGTCTGCTTCTTTCTTGGGACGTGTAGACAGAATCACATCATCACGCTGGATCCTCAGACAAATCCTCCTAGTCTATTTCTAGCCACAGTTCAGTGCAGCTAGAAAGAATTCAGTACTAAATCAATTTTGCCAGAGTCCAAAGCTTTGAGTCATTCTCTAATCGGATTGACATTTTATTGTTCGCAGATCTGGGTGGTTGATTTTATTTATTTATTTTTGCAGTCAAGAATATGAACTGTATTATTTAGTAAAATTAGTTTATCTATTTTCATAATTTATTCCGCAGCTCCATGGATGAAGCTTGTGATGTTTTTCTTTTTTTTTTTTTCCGAGCCAAGCCCTTGTATGCTAATACGCTTCATGCTTCAGTGCACACTCTTGATTGTAACTTCAGCCTTCTTCTACTATGACTGTCACTGAATTATAGTAATACATGTCGTAGCTTTTCATAGGGATGACAAATTACAGGCTCTACAGCATATGTGTCTGTGTTATTTGTGAGTGTGTGCGTGTGTGTGTGTACTGTATGTGCACGTGCGGGGGTGTATTTGCATTATTATCTCCATGTCTCCATTTGGCTCACCATTAGATAACATATTGTGGGTGTGACTTAGCAGCGTCTGCATGTTCACCTTTCGTCCTTTAGAAATTACCATATAGACAACTACACTACTGGTATTTATGTAACCTGTATGTACGTAGGGAATAAATGTGTAGGAGACTTTTGATGTCTCGGATAGAGGTTTTTAGCGTAGGCCTGAGTCCCGAATCCTGTGTAGTCCCACACCACACAAAGTAAAAGGTAAAAAAGAAAGCCTGTTTGTCAGTCTTTAATAAGCATCTCAACACCGATCTGACTAACACGAGTAAGATTAGTTGAAGTTTATCAGTGCCGTGATAAATTAACATGCAGACCCATCCCTTTCCCTGGCTGCCTGGAGCCGCTGCGCAATGAGCCTTTATTTCTGTCACATTAATTTTATTTGGGAAAAAAATGAAGAAAAAAAATTCTAAATTTCCCCAGATACTTTTTAATATCTGTATTGGGAGCATTAAGTGCTGCTCGCCCCAGCATTTTCTTGCTGTTTTTATTGTAGAAAGTTTTCTAATTAACTGACAGCTATCTCACTCATGGGGTTTGATTCTTTCTGCTTTTAATGTAAGTATGACAGTTTTACTGATCGAAAAATATATTAAAAGACCTGCTCTGAAAAGAAAAAATTGATATTAACCATGGCTACATCTGTTGTAAACATGTCTACTTGAATCCCACAGCAAGGGTGCAGCCATTTCCAAAGCTCACAGTTTGAACACAGGCAAAATTCCCACATGGTGATGATGTTCCTTAATTTGTGCCAGTAATTTTAAAGAAGGTAGTTTTTTTTTTTTTTTTCAAAATGCATTTGGAGGCCATTTTTAACAAAGTATCTTGAATAAAAACTAAAAATTCTTATATGAAAACACTGCAAAATACTTGATGTAGAATCCCTGCAAGTTTTACTCTTAAAGTCTGGCCTATCATATGATTTTATACTGTCACATGGACAGGGCTTACACTCTTATGGAAGGAAATTATGGAATTTTCAGTGCTGCAAGACTGGTATATAATGAGAGAATAACAGAAAAGATCTTATAAATGCCTTGTCCTTTTAGTCTTGTCTCTCTAAATTGGCCCTACTGAACCATTATGGACAATATAAGTTAATAACTTGACAATAATTACAAAATTAATACTCTGAAAACACCATAACAAAGCGCTTATGGCGCACGACGCGGCAGAAATCCTTATTAGCAAACATAGAGTCAGAAAACGTCCATCAGCCCTGTCAATAGAATGGAAAAAGTAACAGCTTTTATTAAAACCTGACTCAGCACTGACGACTTTTGGAAGTCACTCTGTCCATTCTTCTCCTTTTTAATACAGTTAGCATGGCAGAATGCTGGTTTCATGCCAAGCTCGTACAAACAGTGCAAAGTCATTACGGGAGGCGGATTTGAGGTAATCCTCAGTGGGGATGCACAGGAGGACAGAGCCCTGCTGCGTTTGCCCAGAACAAACCGGACCGAAGTTTTGCTCATCAGATTGGATGAATATTTTTTATAGCATGTCATAGTATGTTTTGGCATAAAGTCCTCACTTCAGTTACTGAGAAAAATAATTAAGATTTTAAAATGTAATGAGCGGAGAAGCATGGAGGTATAGCAGGGAGCGTAGATGGTTCGATCCAGAACTTTGTGGTTTTGTGGAATTTGGTATGTTCTTCCTGTGTTTGCATGAGTTTCCTCCCCTCCCCTTAAGCATGCCGTTCTCTAAATTATCCATAGGGTAAAATGTGTGTGTGTATGCTAAATGTGTGTCTATGTTTAATCATGGTGTATTCTCATTCTCACAGCCAGTGTTAGAGGGATATGCTCCAGATTCACAGATTCATGCGTCCCTGACCACTATTCTTGTGTCCCTTACTTACAGTAAAGGAGAAATATATGTACACTACAGTATATTGCCAATAATATTCGCTTCTATGCCTTTACATGCATATGAACTCGAGTGACATCCAATTCTTAATCCATGGGGTTTAATATGATGTTGGCCCACCCATTGCAGCTACTGTACAGTATAACAGCTTCAACTCTTCTGGAAAGGCTTTCCACAAGATTTAGGAGAGTATTCATGGGAAAAGTATGTGTATGTCTTGGGATCCTGAAGCATTAAGCGTTCCTTTCACTGGAACACAGGGGCTGAGCCCAACTCCTGAAAAACAACCTCACATCATAATCCCACCTCCACCAAACTTTACACGTGGCACAATGCAGTCAGACAAGTATGGTTCTCCTGGCAACCGCCAAACCGAGACTCGTCCATTGAATTGCCAGACAGAGAAGCGTGATTCGCCACTCCAGAGAACACTTTTCCACTGCTCCAGGGTCCAGTGGTGTCGTCCGTTACACCACTGAATCCGATGCTTTGCCAGATGTTCGGCCACAGAAACCCATTCTATGAAGTTCTCTACGCACTGTTCGTGAGCTACTCGTGAAGGCCACATGAAGTGTGAAGTTCTATAGCTATTGACTGCACAGAAGTTCACAGATTCAGCGACCTCTATATACACCTGTAACCATGGAAGTGATCGGAACACCTGAATTCAATGATTTGGATGGGTGAGTGAATTCTTTCGGCAATATAGTGTATAGACAGTATGAAAAACAGTACAGGACTGAAACTCGCGCATCTCAGACGTGAGCTCCAGACACGCGTTCCCATGAGTGAAAAGGAAGTTGTGTTGTGCAGTTGTCGTTGGAAATGGGTCTCTTGACAGAGGAAAAAGTATTCATAGTTGAGTATTATTTCCGCTTATACGTAAGTGGTGAATGGGGACCGAGTTTAAAACAGGTGGAAGGATCCATTCCTTCTCATACCCATCCCAATATATATACTGTATATATATATATATATATATA
>JAQQZT010000016.1:3570107-3613730 GCA_030068275.1 Clarias platycephalus | reverse complement strand
TACCCATCCCAATATATATACTGTATATATATATATATATATATATATATATATATATATATATAAAATTGCATTTTACTAATGTTTTTATTCTATGGTTTAATTTACTAGATAAGTCTTATGTCTGTGTTTAAATGGATAGTCTTCATGATTTGAGTTTTTTGCGATTCAGGTATTACAGAATGCACTGATCAACCTGTACTCATAGAAGCATGTAGCAGATTATTTATCATGCATATAACGATTCCTATGATAATACTATGATAAAGCTTTCTATTTCTAGCCTAGGGTTGCTCCTTGCAAGATTATTTCATCTTCAGCATCCTCTCAACAAACAAAGCAGATTTCCATAATCACTTAATAACCGTTATCCATTAACTAATTATATTAGTAGTTCTTTCATTTTGTATAAGTTGTTAAAGAGGCATGATTAGATGAGGCGTGATGAGAGGAGATTAGATGAGTTGAGATGAGAGCTTCCTGTGTAACTTTAACTAACCAAGGACATAATATTTGACTTAATTTGGGATTTAGAAAGGAAGTTTTGATGTACATTTAATATGCATCCTCTGTTTTTCAAAGGCATGCAAGTACGGCAAGTGAAGTATTAGACATGGGCTGGATGCAGACTTTGGCCACAGTCTTGAGTGTCAGCATAATTTAAAAAGCTTCTTGCTTTAATTCAGAGCAATGAGAGTAAATGGTAGCCCTTGGAATGAGTCTATCACCCTGCCAAACATGCTGCAAGGAAACAGGGGGCAAGGGCAAAGGAGAAATGGGAGGTTGCCAGATATATAGACTTTCCTTAATAACCATGTAAATAAGGGGTCTCATTCTCATTCTCTCTGCATTGCCCTTTGTGAAGCTGAATGCTTCTGTGCTGTTAAAGTTCCTCGCCAAGTTTAACACAGATTTTTTTTTCTTTCATGCAAAGGTATGTCAAGAGTGGACAGATGAGTAGTCTGGGCATCTGCGATAAGCATATCCATATATCCATACAGTTTTTTTTTTTTGTAAATGTATTCAGTAGCTACTGTATGTATAATGTAAATAAATAATAAATGTTTAATCTTAATGTGCTTCATGCATCACAATGCCGTTACCATAGTGTGTTTATCATGTTCTTAATCCCATCGCGTGCTATACTACACACACCAGCGCAGTGGTAGTGTTGATGGTAAAAACATTTTTAATAGATATATTAATTAGAATGCATGGATGACTGATACACGTATTCCTATTCGTACCGTCGGGTACACAACGTCCCGTCAGTGCGCATTGTGGTCAGAGTGAATAGAGTCTGTACAACTAAAGTAGTGCTGGGGATTTTCTCCATTATATCTTGTAGCAAAATATTAAAATATTACTTCAGAGATATGGAATTTTTCCAGGTTTGAAAAGTCAAATAAACAGCTTTATTTCAAATATAAACTGGCATTGCATTCTAAACAGGAATTCTCTGGGTATTCGCCCATGTTTGTGTTTTGTTAGCAGCGTGATAGGTGGCTAACTCGGACGAGTGAAATATATTTTCATTTTTAGACAGTGAACTGTACAGTCGGTGTTTTAGATTAAACAAACAAATCTGTCTGTATGGTGATAAATCTAAACTCAGTCTAAACTCATTTAAGGTTAGAAGTGTTACTTTGTTTATTTCTAATGCTATGAGCGGGTGTGTTGATTTGCCATCACTTGGTAAACGGGGGGGGGGACGGGGGGGGGGACGGGGGGACTCTGACTTGGGAATAATACATCACCAAAAAATCAACCATTGTTATTACTGTTTGCTGTAGATAGTGGTTTGTAGAATTGTAGTAGTACAAATATGCAGATTAAAAAAATTTTTTTTTTCTTTATTTTTTAATAATTATTATAAGGAAGGAAGGTGTGTGCCGTTTTGTGCATTCCCTATGTGTTCAGGAAATTATGTCCAGTTTGCCTTTTTCAAGTTCAATTTATATTAAATAAAAAGAAATTTCATGCCCTTTTTTCACCTCACTGTGAAACACGTACTGAACCATGACTTTTGTGTACTGTTACACGTCTAAGAGAAAGCAAATGGTCTTTCCAGAATTTTTTCACAGAATTTAGTACACAGTTACATCAAGGTTCATAATGGTGGAGAAATGTTGACTTCTTCTAATCGGCAAATAAAACATTTTCGACAATACAACATTCAACATTATTGTTTAAGACAGCAGCGATCTGAGATGTGATGTGTATAGGGACTTTGACTGCAGAAAAGGGTGGACCAGATATCGAAGAAAACATCTTGTATGTTATTAATACCACAGTTTAAATCTTGTTATTTTTCGAAGGAAAAAATCTGATCGTTCCAGTTTCGTGAACGGTCGATTCTCAAGGTTTTATTATTGTGTAGGGAAAGAAATTTGTGTTCTTGTGCCATAACTAATCATAATGTAGTCGATTGCCTTAGTGTGTGCTACTGCAGTAATTAATAAATAACTATTATGTAGCCATATGTTGTTTAGGCCTTTGCAATTTAGTAGATTGTGTAATCTTTTGTTGTTCGATTCAATTAATTAATTCAGTGGGTCAGTTTTGATTCACATTCACTGTTTTTGATTTACATTAATTCATTTAGGTTAAATCATGCAACTGTTATATGGTCTGAAATTTATAGTTTTATTAAAATATACTATACCTTTTTGCAGAAATTACAAACCACTGAGATCTTTTGCTAATACCCGTGCTTGGTGCATCACTGCCATCTACAGGACTGGAGTGGGAGCATTAAAATTTTTTTAATTTTGCATGAGACTTATGTAACATTTAAACAACCACATAAGTTATATGGAATTTCAGTGTTTATTAGATACATTTAAGTCATTTTTAACATTTCAAAACCTTTACTAAATATAGCTGATTGAGGAAAATCAGACAGTAAACATGCTACAAAGTGCTATTGAACTGAATTGAATCGAAAATCACAATGTTCCAAAAAATGTATTGAATTGAATCGACAGACTATGTCTAACTTACAGCTCTGTTGTTGTTACAGTACATTATGTTTGCTACCTCTTTTCAGTCAGGTCAGCCTGGGCTAGATAATGAATTCATGCCCTGTCCACTTCTGGGACGATTTGTGTTGCACTAAAAGTAAAAAGATAAAAAAGCAAAAGAAATGTTAGTAACATTTTTGCTCCCAACAAATGTTAGTGCATCTTTGTATTGTCCTCTGAAGAGGACAGTGTTATTGAACAGTTTAGATTCCTTTGTCTGTAAAGATTAGGCTTGATTATTGTAAACACTAGAGACTGGCCTTCAGGCTTGCTCATCTGCTGCTCTTGCTATAAAGCTGTAAATTATTCACACAGCCGTCAGTTCATGCACAGGTAAAGCAGCATAGAAGTTTCAAGTCACCTAACCTTCACCGAGTGCCTCTCTCCCCTGGCTATCTGTTTGTTCTTAAGCCTGAAGTTTGAGTGCTCGCCAAGCTGAATCCCAGCGGACCCACTATCTTCATCTGCAGCTTCACTTTCTCTCCCTGCCCAATGTCTTTATGCGTTCCTAGAGGACACACTCCAGTCCCTTTCTGTCTCCTGTGCACTCTCACTCACTCACTTTTTTTTTTTTTTTTTTTTACTTTTTTTTATTCATAAGCAGGCTCAGCACGCAATGTGGAACTTCCTTCTCCCTAAGGGCTAAACATTGACTTCCTTAAGAAGCCCAAGCCCTTGATTCAAATGGTTATCAATAACCTTGAAATGCTTTTGCGTTGTCACCCAAATAGCTTGTTATGTATTTGAGCATGCACTCTTGCATGATAAGATACAGTAGTAGGAGAAGAATTATTATAGTTTTAAAATAAAAACAAAAATCAAAGCAGTCCCGGTTGAGAGATTGGACGCACCTTGTACACAAATCCGCTTCGTTTCATTTCATAGCAATACAGCTTTTTTTTTTTTTTTACATTCGTGCTTTGTTCTTTAATTTTTTTTAGCGCTTCCGTCTTGACAAGACATGCCTATTCATATTCAACAGGGATTTTCATAGAGCTTTTTGAATTGTAACAAGAACAGAATGTTTCCCCTCTGAGCTCTTTTCCTGTATTCACCCTATAATTTTCAGAGGAATATGTTGTGAAGTGTAAGAACAATTAGTGTTATACGTCTCTCCTAGTGATATTTAGGAACACTAAGGTAGCCCAGGAAAATCAGTTTTCTTTAGCAATGTTTGAATGATCTGCTTTTCTTTTGTCACCAGATGAACATGGACATTTGAAAATCTACCTGCCTAAGAAGCTGCTCGAATGTCTGCCCAAATGCTCCTCCCTGCCCAAGGAGAGACATCGGTGGAACACCAATGAGGTAAGGCAAGCTCCTATGTACAGTATGCTCCTATCCTTCATCGTTCAGGAAACATATTTCAGGACAAAAGCTGAACATCACCTCAAAGTGTCTGGATTAGCAGATATGAGCCAGCCGAGTACAGTTACACAGGGCACAGGGTTCATACTGTAAGCTCATCACTGTGTACTTTACAATGACTCGTTACTTTAAGTCAAACATAAAATAGAAAGAACTCACTATTGCATAAAATACTGCTATTATCACTATTAATGCTATTAATATTAATACTAATACTACTACTATTTCTACTCCTAATACAACTACTACTATAATTAATATTAGTACCACTACTACTGCTACACCTACTCTTATTATTATTCATACACAACCACTATTATTCCTTCCCTCTTTGTTTTACTACTACTAATAATATTAATATTACTACTATTAATACTCCCCCTGCTTCTGAGATCAGTAATACTAATACCTTTAAACTATCTCTACCGTTTTTACTACTACTACAACTACTACTACTAATAATAATTTGTTATTACTGGCACCCCTACTGCTAATAATGTACTACAAATTACAAATACTACTACTATTAGTATTACTCACTCTACTACTAAAAGCATTATTATTACTGCTACTTAGTTTAATAGTAGTTGTGCCACTACTATTTCTGTTACTACTCCTCTTCTTACTATCACTACTACCATCCCCGCTAATAATAACACTACTAATACTATTACTATACTATTTCCTTTTAGTATTACTATCAACACAGGGCTCCAGGTGGCGACCAAAATGTTCACCAATGCGTCTAATGTTTCTATGGATTTTTTTTTATCTAGTATTAAAAAGGCATGCGTCCTATGATAGACTCCCTCATTCCATTCGCAGGTTTTGAAACCTGTGCACTGCTGTGCTAACTAACATAGCTTAGCTGGCTAGCTTGCCAAAGGTAGCTAAAATTAGTCAAGGAATAGTGACAACTGACAAGAAAACTAAATGGCCATGGCTAAATGCTAGCAAAATACTAAATCTAAAATCTAAAACTACTAGTAGTAGTTCTACTAATGATGCAGTGGATCACAAAACTTATTGTTCAAATTGTATTGCAAATTACTTATGGAACTTCCAGAACACTTAAACTAAGGAACCTTTGGTCATGGTAGTAAATTTAAACAAGTCCAATGTTTAAATGAAACCTTATAATAAAATATTTAATGTTGCAATATTAAACTGCAATATGAATGATTTTTTTTTCTTTTAGATTTTTCTTTTATTTTTTTTATTTACAGTTGTTTAAAGGAAGAAGGTAGAAAGTTTGTGCATATGTAAAAATTTAAATTATGCAAAAAATCCACCAAACTTAAGTAAATACATAATTTTGTTATAGTCTGGTACAGCCGTCTAAAAGCCCAACTGATATTCTACAATAATTATATTTAAAATATTTTTGAG
This sequence comes from Clarias platycephalus, assembly GCA_030068275.1. Lineage (NCBI taxonomy): Eukaryota > Metazoa > Chordata > Actinopteri > Siluriformes > Clariidae > Clarias > Clarias platycephalus. The sequence goes on along the minus strand of JAQQZT010000016.1, from coordinate 3,607,950 downwards.
GAATTATTTCTAACAGGTTTTTATATGAATATAACAAAAGCAAACATCTAAAAATGTAATGAATTCCATGATTTATTTTGTCTAATAATTTTGTTTCTGATTAAAGCAGTGTGTATATAATTTTGAAAGGGGATTTAGATGTAGGACAGGCTATTTTTCATTCTCAAGCTAATAAATATTTACCAAAAGATGAACTTCCTGTCCCTCCAAACACATAACTAATCGACTGCTATTTTTCTTCGCTGTCTGTCTGTTTCTGTATGCTGATTTGAGCTGTAAATCTCTCCGGTTTTCAGGCAGCATTAGAGCATGTGTACAGAAAGTATCTTCATTTTTTGGAGCTCTTACACTTGTGGCCCTGAAGGCATTCTGACATTCTGAGACAAACAAACAAGCTCAGCAGAGATTAGGCGAGACCTATTTGGCCTAATTCCAGTGCACACAGAAGTTTGACATGCTTGCTTTTCATTATGTGGGTCTGAAAACGTGGTGTTACAGAAACACCACCTGGATGTTTACCTTTATATGTCCATTGTTAATGACGATTGTTTTTAATTTCTTGCTTGTACAAATACCCCGGAAGATACATATGTATGTAGCACATGGTAAAAACTGACCTAAAAACTGACCTGGTCCGAAATGCTTGTTTTTGTGTGTGAACTGGCCACCTGTTAGTCCTATTAGTTTTGAGCTGCTTCCACACAAAGGTCTCGGACATGGATCCAAGTAAACTTGAGTAGTGTAAACACTCTCTAATGCATGAAAAGATGATCTCAAGCATGGTACAGTGTACTCAGACAGACCATTGTGTAACCGTACCAAAACACTGAAGTGGACCGCTATTTAGAGCATGACCTACCTCATCAAGGCCACCTGTCTCCTCTGAAATCGGTCAATGCATCCAGCACACAGCAGTCTCTTCCTCTGAACTACACAGCCATAGCTGATTACGTTGAAATGCACACAAGATAGTCACTCTTGACATCTTTCAAAAATATCTATAATAAATGGTCGACCAGTTGTACTCTTCTTCTTCATCTACTGCCGGACTAGATACAATATAGGTGCACACTGCCACCTACTGTATCGGAGTATGTGGATATGCAAATGTTAATGTGAAAGCTGGCCAACTGACAAATGGGAAGTGGAGATACTTGGGCACAGTATGTAGCAACTGTGCCACTCTGAGTCACTGTTGGTCCTGGGGGTGGAGCTTTGTGAACATGGTCAGGAATTTTGTGCTCGCCTACAGTCTTTAGCCACTGGAGAACAATTCTTCAAACACTGCACTAATCTTGAATTTATAATTAATGAATGAAGTTACTAACGAATTCTATTAATATTTGGTTCCTACTGCATAGTTAACTTTAATGTCAAACCAGTTACTGGAGTGCTTTTGAAACACTGTGCTGAAACTAATATAAACTGTTTTTAAACTTTTTTTGGGGTGTTTGACCTCTCAATAATCCTTTCTATTAAACTTCTTGAAAACAAATGACACAGCGCACTCGCAACCTACAGACATGCTTTATTCAATTTCATCTGCACTTCAGTGTCACAACTTAAGAAAGACCAAAAACACTGATTCTTTGTATTTTGCACAGGAAAATTTATTTGTAGCTTATAGTTGAAAGCGCTTATTGATCTCTGAATGCAGGAGTGCTCTCTTTGTGCATCAGGAGACTTTGTGGATTGTGTAGCTTTTAGTTTAGTGAAGGTGATTCCTTATGCATGTTTCTTTACTTCATAAATAGAGAACGAGCGAGAAAAGATGGGGAAAAAAGGAGAAGTTTGTCAGAGAACTGCTTAGGACTATAAATTTAATACTATTAGTCAGATAGGACCCTGCTTCAGCATTTTCTAATGTTTTTCATTTACTCTGAATCCATCGCTTCTCTTTTGGCGCATATGTCATTGTCGCTTGACTGATGATACACAGCATGCCTATACATAGCGACGACAAGCAATAGCTAAAGAAGATTCAAGGTGAGCGTCAGTGTGATAATTTCCTTGCGTGTATTGAAGCTGGGCACTCTCGTTGGGCTCAAACCAGCTGGTTTCAGCGTCCGATACGCTCCAGTGAGATGACCCCTATTCTCAGCCTTCGCTTCTGCTGTGATTACTATCTCCTCTCCATTCTTCATTTCTTCTCCCAGGACTGCCACATAGAGAAGGCAAATAGCTTTTTTCTCCCCTGCAAGATCAGGCAGAAGAGGCAGAAGGTGGTCTTGGCAGTGATGAAAGTATATAAAGAGTGCTTTGGATTGTACAGTAAGAGTTAATAAATCATATTGACTAAATGGTCCATGTCATAGTCATAGTCCATGCAGGTCTGCATTTAAAGCCCATGCTACACATTCTCAAGTGTTCCTGTTAACCAGTGATTTAACAGTTATCAAGGGGTTGAACCAACCAAGTTAACTATTAATAGTGAATGTTTTGAAACAGACAGAAATGCTTAAATCAGCAGAAGAAGGCATAAAGAAGATGTAAGTCTGGTGTTTCTGTGTGTTCAGTGGCCTTTGCTATGTCCAGTGAACTGGAGACTCTCCTTAAGGCTATATGGAGAGTTCTTAATGAGCAGAGCTGCCTAAACAGTGCTGGTTCCCATCTCTCTCCTAGCTACCAGCTTCCCCTCAATGCCATGATCCCGACAACCAAGGGCTCGGTATAATGAGGCTTCTGCTTCAGGCCCTGTCCACACATAAACAACCTCAGTTCACTTTAAGCCTGATCTTTCCTTCCATGCATCTGGTAAAGCAAATGTCCAAGCTGTAACCCAGTAGACGAGGAGAAAAGTCCAAAAAAAGAATTGTATAGCATGATATCTTTCAAGATGTTTCCAGTCCCTTTAAGTCTGATTTTAAAAAGTGTCTCCATATACTAGCTCTCTCTGCAACACGGCGCCTTTGGGAAATGGCTCTTATTGAGGGTAATGATACGAATGTCTATTAAGACCGAAAAAAAAAAATATATATATTCGTTCCAGAATGACCATGCTAAAAATGAAATCCGCAAGGGGGAAAAACAACATAACGATAACGGACGATGTGTAGAATGGGAAACAGTGAAAAGTCAATTCCTGTCATTATCTCTTCTTCCTTTGTTCCATCTTTCACCATTGCTAGCATCATGTCCCCTGCTGTTAATTTTAAATACCTACAGAAGTGTATTTTTGGTACCACACATCCTATTGCTTGCTAGGAAACATTATCGCAGCAGGTGGAATGCACAGTATGCAATAAAGCAGGGGTCGCCAACTGGCGAACGGTATTTGAACGCGTGAAAAAACCCTTCACATCTCACAAAAAGAGGTTTGCATTCAGCTTTTATACATTGAATATCATCGCTCTGTAAAATAAAATACCCAACGGTGTTCCAAACACGGACACACTTTAATGCTCAGTACCACTATATTTAGTGTACTATTCAACTGATTTGTTCTTTTAAAGGAATTTAAAATTGTTAGCAATATAGCACTGGCGTTCTAACTTTGAGTTCATGAAGGAATACAGGATGAAGAACGTGACAGCCCTTTTCTTCACAAGGACGCTAAAAAGTGTGCTCACTTTCAACCAGAACAAATCCCAGGTCTACACTCAGCATTGTGAATTCCGAGCCATGCCTCTCTAAATGATTTTAGTTAAAATCAATTTTGTGGGATTCTCATGCCTAAATACGCCGCTAATACAGTGTGGTTATTACTTATTGACAAAACGTCCTTCACCTCAGTTGTTATTTTTTTCCATTCCTGCCTATTGCAATCTCTGCAAAACCTGTGTGTGTGTTAGTGAGAGAGAGATAGAGAGGGAGAGAGGGAGGAACAGTAATACAGAAAGAGAGCTGTGATACTGGTTCAGGACCATTTTTTTTAGGTGTTTGCCCTTTCTACGTTTACTTAAATGAATTTTTCTTTGCTGAAGGTCATATTGTTGTTTGACCTGTTGCTGGTTTCAGTTGCTGAATATCCATTTCACACCTTCAGAGAGAGATTCTCAGGGACGGAGGGCCATCAGGAGCATGTCAGAAGAGTGAGGGAAACCATAATCCGCTCATCCGTGTACATAGAATGCCCCAATTCATGTGGGGGACGTCTACTCGTACACTGAGGATGCATAAAGTGCTTACATGATATAATGGTCTTATGAAATGTATATTTATTTAAATGATCTTGCATTAGAGGGACATCTAAAACAAAAAAAAAATGCCTTGTATGCATGGTGACATTTGGAACTTTATGTCTCTGGGAATTTTGCTTCAGGCTAAACATGACAGTAAAATGCAGTATATTTGAGTGTGAGTGTAATCACACACTTATAATCTATAAATATTCAGATGAAATGAAAACAGACCTGTTGGCCAGATCTATAAAGCTTAATAATGTTTCATAAACAGTGTACATATTTTAAGTAGAAATAAACTGACTTTAAATGTAGAAATGACTATTCTCAATTTCATAGTGATAGAATTTGAACACAGTGTTTCTAATATTTTTTATTATGCAAAGTTTGTGTACTCTGGTACAGTGTGGACACGAAATGAATATTATTTTTTGTACAGTACATCATTATTTAAGGTTAATCTGTACAAATGTTTAATTGTGCTTTGAGTGTGCATCAAGTTATAAAAGGTACATTAATTAACTTTAACATGCGGCCATTGGTTAATTTATTTTCAGGGACTGTTTCATCCTGTTCATGGTCAATCTGGTTTCATTTTTTTATATATATATTATTTGTAAATACATTGGGTGGGTTTGCACAAAAATAAGTGCAGGAGCAGGCTGGGTTGATCAAGAGTGTTTTACAGATTGTACAAAATTGATTAGAATTTTTTTTAGCACTAGTTTGTAAAAAGAATGTGTATATGGGTAGCTGTGTATGAAACAGCATCCCTGAAAAATTCTGAAAAATTCATAAATGAGTGAAACTCTGCAGATAATAAACTGTGAGCTTTCCTTTTTAAAAATTAGTCCCTGTCCTTCATTTCTACACTCACCCCTCTTGAGGTGATTATCGCGGTGTTTGTATATATATATATATATATATATATATTTTTTTTTTTTTTTTTTTTTTTTTTCCAAATAATTTTCTTCCTTTCTGATTCACTCTCTTCATTTGCTTTCTCCTTGTATTCACCTCAGTCAAAAATAATCTAGACATCAGCACTTCAGCACCAGAATTACCCCTGTGGTCATCGCTAGTAAAAGTGGCTGCCCAGCCTTAATACGGCCTGTCACTGGTCCTGTCCTTTGGGTCCTTTCCTTTTCCATCCTGCCTGCACTGCTCTTCACATAATCAAAGGAAGCAGATGCTGCTAGCTGACAGGTCTCATAGGGGCATGCTGGGAAATTTAGCTGGTGTTTGTCTAAGCAGACCTCTGGCTTTCTTTCACACAATCTTGTGTTGTCTATGACTATGACTAGTGAAGTGATCTGAGTTGAATTTCGAATTATCCAGACACCTCATGCAGCTGGCACAGTGACCTTAAGCAGGTTGTATAAACACGTGCTCAGTTTGACCTTAAAGGAGATTCCACTGGGTTATAAGGAATTAAAAAATATTACAAGATATGTATTTAAACAGCAGTCGGAAACGATACTTAATGAATGGCCTGCTGCATACTGTAGGTCTAAGCCTGACTCTTGATCCGACTTTCAATTCCACATGCTCTCAATTGGACCAAACATTGTCCTTGTGGCTAAGGAATTAAAGTTGCCTTTTAGGGATTTGGGTGATGCTGATTAGGTTGATTTTATTCATCACGGCAGCATTGGAGCCAGCGTTTTTGATTTTCTAAAATTTGCTTAAATAATTTCTCTCATGAAAATAGTTTAAGCAGACCTATTTAAGCAGACTTCAGAAGTAAGTGCTTTCTCATGTTCAAAAAGCTCTTTGTGTTAGTCTAAGTTGCTGTAATTGAGGACTTTGGCGAAGCAAATGTCTGTTGAAATGTTGCATGATGTCTATAAGAGAAAAGCATGAGGTCAGGTCACTTCGTTATTGTGAAAAGGAAAGCTGATTTATGACGGCACCTGAATCATGATTAGTAACGTGAGAAAATGTGCTGTCAATTTCTAGTACTGAATCTGGTGTTTCACCGACACGCAGAGGGATTTTTTCAAGCAAACACCAGCATGTTAGATGAGAAGTCGAAGCTTCCAGACTTGGCGTTTAGACATTTGTGCTTAAACTTTATTAGCGTCTTGTTATGCGGAGCGCTGCAGATTCCATGGTAACAGATGAAATGAAAACGTTTCACACTTCCTCATATCTGCGGTTAATTACACCTGTAATATAACACCAAACTGTACAACAAGCTTTATGCCATGCTTATACAGTATTATTCTCTGTATTCCCTCTTTAGTCTTTGTTTTACCTTGTGAGATAAACCTGCTTTTCAGATCAGTGATAGATATGAAGATCTGAGCTGCACAGCACCATATATTCCTTCTAATTTCCATTATAAGTCTCCTTCGTTTTCTCACTAAATCCTGTTTTTCTTTTTTTTTCTCTCTTTTTTCTTAATGCCTTCTGGTAACTCAGGTATAAAATTATTCAGGGACAGAGGGACAGATTTCTCCCTGCTGAATTGAATCACTAGGTGAGACTTTTCTGGCAGCACACTGAAATAGACTGTTTTGCAAGAGAAAAACAGTGAGCTTGCGTTAGTGGATATAATGAGTCTGTAGTTAGTGATTGGGTAAGTGTTAAGAAAATAGATTACTGCATGGGCTTTCCAGCATAATTCTGTAGATTATTTGTGTTGCTGTTGCATGGTTATGAGTAAACGCCTTTGATTAATGGGTTAAAGCACACAGTATAGTCATCCTAACAGCCAGCACTGGAGTATGTCTTAAAAATACAGCCCATAGTAAAGCTTGTTATGATTGGCAGTGGTTGAATCCAATTAATTATTATCCTCGCCTTAATCATTCTGCCCACTGGCCTTTTGGAGAGTGCACAAACGCGAGATGCCCTTTGGACAAAAATAACAACACCACAGAGACTCTGGCAGTGTTGAAAAGAAGCCTTTTCCCTCTGTGGTTGTTGACAAATGACTTTAGATTGGCATGTTGTCAAGTATTTGAAATGTATGTGGTGTTCAGAGTCTGGGATGTTAATAGTTTTTTACACTTTTCAGTTTCTCATTTTTAGTTTAATGGCTGTGCTGCTTACATTTCACACAAATTCTTATTTGGGGATAAATGCACCAACCCTCTCGGATTTATTTACATTGTAGACAAGGTATACATAGTGTTGTAATAATAGTCGCATCTCTGCCATTAAGCTCAGTTAAAGTTTGAATGATATATAAATGTTTTCATCCTTTGAACTTGTATTTAATTGACGTATTTAGGATTCATTCACACTTTCATAGCATATTATTCACAGTTTTTTAGCACCTGTGTGACTGAAAAGTCACATATTTTCATCATGTGCTATAGTTTTCTATAGCCGCTGGAGGAAAGGAAACTGTCAAATCTCATTATGTTGAATCATGCCTGTCAACAAGCTGCTTGATGAGTGCGTACATCTCCTGTGATGAAGACTGTGTACTATCCATATGCCTCGTGACATGCGGTATTGATTGACTATGCTGGGTAGCCACTGAGAAAGTGCGCTCTTAATGCTTTGAGTGCATGAAAGGGAGAGTGGGGTCGTTTATAGGGGTTGCTGTAAACTACCATGGAGACTTTATGTGAAATAAAAGGATTGGAAGGAAAAAAAAACAGACACGGAGAGCACTTTCATCTTGAACGGTGCATTGACTGCTCCTTTCCTCCCCTTTTTTTTTTTTTTTTTCTTTTCACACCCACTTTTATTAGTTGATGGCCATGATTTCTTTAGGCTCTCGATGGGAGGGGTAGGCGTGGGGCCATGGGGGAAGTGAGAGATGTGGCCAAGGAGACTAAAGGCAAAAGAGATTCTCTTTTGTCTTCTTGGACTGGTTCCCTTCTTCAGTCCAGGCTGTGATGGACAGCTACACCCTGGCTAGTCAGACATTTCTTCTTGGCACTGGCTCTAAAGTCTTTTAATCTGATAACTCCAGATTTAATTCTTATACACTAAGGCTGGCCTTGGGCACTGGAACCACAGTGTCCCTGACCGGTTGGAAAGAAATTTCAGTCTGACTCTTTGAACTATGGAATATATGTATTTTTAAAAATTTTATAATATCTGACTATAGTTATTGCCACTTTTTATGAGTCATGATCTCTTGCACCTGACAGGCCAAGGGGAAATGATCTGTACGAGGAAATCTCTCTTAGACGACAACAGGTGCTGTGTCCAGCACCCGAAGCAGCTGCCTTATCCCTGCTTAGCATTTATGAGATCTGAAAACGGTGTACCAGACTAGGCTTTGGCAGTATGACAAGCTTCTCCAGACTGGGGGCTAACTGGACTGTCACTCGGTGCTGGTTCAACCCAACAAAGACCTGTCAGAGAAGGAGAGGTCTGCTGCTTTTGCTTAACGAGGCATCAGGTTTTACTTTTCTCCTTTTCCTGCACCCTCACCTATTCCACTAAGTGAGAAATATGTCCAATGAGCAGGAGACTTAAACCATACAAATGCATGCCAGGTCTGCCACCAGGTTATGGTCTGAGAGTCAGATTTAGATCTTTGTCAAACTGAAAAATAGAAAACCACACATTTCATGATAATGATTCAGGTAAGGCAGATCTTATCAAGAAATAGCTTGATTCAATACTTCATGGTTCATGCAGAGAGAAGTGAAGTAGACAAGAAGAGGCGTTGTCATGGTTGCTTAGGGGCGAATGACAAGTATAACAGACTTAAAGAAATATGGAAACTGGAAGCCTGGAGCACTTTGGCGTTCAAAGTACTTGTGTTGGTGTGTAGGCTCCTGTTTGTGCACTTTCAAGCCCTTAGCCTGAAGCTGTGCATGCATCGGCGCACAAGCAATGGTAGTGTGAAGACTTGAGAACTTTTTGTTCAATAATACAGGACATAGTCCTGGAGATGATATATGTGGAAAATGATCATTCCTGCGCATTTGGGGATTGACAAACGCAGAGCACCAGAGCATCTAGAAACAGTGACAAAAACTGCAGTTTTATGTGTATTTCCCTTGCACCAGAGCAGATCCTCAAGTTCTAAAATAGTGCATCACAGTCTATAGTGCAATCACTAGCTAGGAAATATGCCAGGGAAAGTGCATTTGAATGTGGTGAATTTAAGCCAGTCAGCATCTTTGACCTCTGATCAGATTCTGTTAAGGAACTAATTAAGTGGCTCCAACTTTCGCCATGTGTATAAATAGACCCATGTGTATACACCGATCAACCATAACATTAGGACTACTTGCCTAATACTGAGTAGGTCCCATACATCCCCAGAACAGCAGGTCTTGTGGGTTGTTCCCTGTCTGCAGTGGTCAGGACATACCAAAAGTGTTCCAAGGAAGGAAACCCGGTGATCCGGCGACAGGTGTCCTGGGCAAGGCTTACTTAATATGCGTGGTACGTAATGGTCCAATAGGTGGTCATAATGTTATAACAGCTTGATGTACATTACAAGCTAATAGTTCAAAGATAATGAGAGTTTTAGAGGGATTTAGATGAGATAAATCTTATATGATATTTCTTATATTTACCTACTTTATGTAATTTATGTTGCCATGTATACGCTGCATTAATGCATTTATGACTATTTATGACTTTAGAGGTGATGCGTACAGTTGTATGTCAGTAGCGTAGCAGTGTCAGCACTATACAGTACTGCCTCTCTCTTTCATATTCCCTTTATAGTGTCCCTGAGTAGAACGTCAAGACTTCATTAAAAATCTGTTATCCTTTATGCCATTGTACACTCACACACATACACATACACATACACATACACATATGGACCCTTTGTAAAATATACATTTAAGAGGAAATTTATGGTGCCTCTTCAACTGATGGGTTTATCTCAAAGGCATGTTTAAATAATTACAGCCTGTTCTAGTTACCTCAGCAAATCCACATAATGGAAAGGTGAATATTATACACTATAAGGGTCTTTGGGATAACCAGTGCTTTTCCTTTGGTGTGTTTGTGTGTTGGATACAACAGTGCTTGGCCTCTACTAGAAAACAAAAGCATTCTGTATATATTTAGTCTGAATCAGCTACCTGCTCTGAGCCTCAAGTAAAATTCTCCTGTTCCATGAGTAGTACTTGAGGTGTTTCTACAGCCCTCTGCCTGGAGCTGTGTATGTTTAAAAGAACCTTTGATCCATGGCAGCTAAATATATGAAATCCAAGATCTGTCGGGGACCTCAGGGTCTGGGATTTAAGAGTCAAATCCTGATGCTGATATTCAACGGGAATCCATTCATTTGTCGAAAGGCAGAGAAAAAGCGGTGTCCTTCTCAATCTGTTATGCTGTGGGTGGTGTAAGAATCCGCCAGGCCCCCTGAAGCCATCCGAAAAAATGTAACTCTGTCTCAGCTTGAGGTTCCTCTGTTCGGCATGAAGCAGGTTGGGGAGAGCTTCTTTCTGCACAGCATGCAAGGAGAAAGAAGATGCCCTGTTTCCCTATAGAAAGAGCACCCGCTGTGACACCCACTGTTAATTACCACAAATTGACTTACTTATCAAGTTGCTGCAGTGTGCGAGTCATTACTATACCATCTCTCATCAGTGAAAACACTAGGAAATTTTCAGCGAAAAAAAAAGACTGAAACCACGGGCATGGTTGCTAGGCCAAGACCCTGATGTGTCATGGCGAAGTCGGATGTTTCAGCGATGAATGTCGAACAGGTGGAAGGTATTTTGCAGGATTTTTTGGATGAATTTTTGACAGAAGCCTCCCTCCAGCTCAACACACACACACACACACACACACACACACACACACACACACACACACACACACACACACACACACACATATATATACACACACATACACAGAGCATGGCACGGCATCAAGCAGCAAATAAAACAAACATGACACTGTTGGCTAAAATTTAGTAGTGGATTTTGTTGTGTGAGCTGAATCTAAAGTGATTCGAGTAACAACCATCGACAATTATGCACTAAATAATGAGCAGCTAAGATAGTTTTTCCAATTGTAGTCAGTTTAAACGAGACATGCTGCTGAACAACAAAACAGGTCGCCCAGAAAGGCTCTGGGGTGATTCCCACTTCCAACCACCAAGTGTTCTTTCAGAACAAAGGCAGCTTCTCACAGTGAGCCACTCTGAGAGGTGCTGTGATAAACCATTAATCCGTCTGTTTGTGGATTTGCTCCTCATTCATCATTCTACACCCACAAATCCTCGTAATCACATTAGGTGAAACAAAATGGCTACGCTCCCAGATGGAAAGAAATGCAAACACACAGCGGTTATAGGAGTAAAGCATAAGCATTGTAGTCTTAAATGTTCCCAATTTCACATAATCCCTAGCAAAACCGGTAAACAAGCAAACAGTCCTCATATGTTTGCTTTCGTCAAACAGCAAACAGCATGTCTAGCTCTTAGACATTACCCACAGGCCCCACACAGTTTTTATCTCGATAAAGGCAGCTATATCTAGGTCTGCAAAAAATTAGCCCTTCCTTCAGGGCTCGTCCAAATCCCAGGACTTGGATCCACAGGTCTTCTTAATGTAACGCCTCCCATTCACACCATTTGTCATCATAGCTCCAGTGTTAAATAATTAAGTTTTATTCCAACAACTGTACTTTCTTTTTAATCATTTTAAAGCGTTGTCTATCGAGTCACCCCCTCTCTCCATTCCTGTTCAGCTTATGGCTACAGCCGATCAATATCACTTGTCCAAGTGGCCAGTGAGGAGGCCAAATTCGCCTTCCTAATTACAGAGCTCTCTGTGCTTACCAGCGCTGCTTATTTTTAATCCTTGCTATGTCATCTGCAGCCTCAATAACCCTGTCTGTAGCACTTATAATGCACTTATGAATGGAATGAACATTTTCCCCCAAGAGAAAAGCATAAATGTGAATTTTGTGTGCTGCGTCTAAGTATGATTTACGGGTGCTCCGGTTGCGTCAAGTGCTAATAACTAGGTTAAGATAATAAGAATCCTTCACCCAACGACTGAAACACTGCATGTGTATGTGTTTGTTGCATAAAGACAGACAAAGCTTAGGCAAATACCCAAACATCTCATCAGCAGATGTTAGGCAAAGAAATTGGAGAACATTGTGATGCTAATCTCTACTTTTCAGGGAAACAAAAAACGCGACATCTGTCATCCTTTATCCGCCGATTCTGTTGGATTGTATACTCTTTCAAAGCTTGCGCTTAGTGTAGAATACCTCCTGTGGGTTGGATTTGCGCATGCACCATGCCGAAATCTCACACAGAGGATTAACATAAGGGGAATTAATGCTGAATTGACAGAGGGAGACGTGCAGGATGCAGTGGCATTCGGGATGAACCTTGATCCGAATTCTCCCCGGACAAAGCAGATATCCAGCAGATGAAAGCCAAACAGATACTCAAAGCTGTCCAGTCCCAGAACACAGAAGCAACACCTGGAATTCCAATGGAGAAAGGCTGATATTATGATTCATGAAAGGAATGGCTCGAGATACACCTATGTAAACACATGCCCTCAGGTGTTTATCTGCTGTTCAATTATCTGAGAACAATACAAAGCACATGCTTCTCTGTGGTGTTGTGTTTTTCACAGAACATAAAAAACAAATTAATTAGGATGCATCATATATCTTTGCCTTCTAGGTTGGTCTTATATTAAACCTTTAAATGCCAGAACTGGCTCTAGGGCAGCCTATTTCAAAGCCAACAAACCTTTCACATGTAGACAGCCTGATGATATTCTCAATAGGTCACTACAAAATCATCAAGTTTCTTATTGAAGTCACATATGCACAGGGATGGTCATACTGACTGATTTGCCGACTCTAGATAGATCGCACTCTGAACAATTGATCGCTTACTTCAGTAGCAACATCTTCAACCTGCCAATCTTCAATATGAATCTATCATGGTGACTACTTTAAGCAGGAAATCACGATTCAGTTGCAGTGAGGAAGCCTGACAAATGGATACCATATTTCTATAGCATAAAAATTACCTAAATTCTGACACAGCAAGGTTGTAAAGAAGACACTACCTGTCAAATAAGATCTTATGTGTGCTGATGAATGATTTCAGGGAGCTGCAATAAAAAAGGATTTTTTTTCTCTGACACTTGGCCCAGGTCAGAAATTTTTGATATATATTCTGCTCCTCATGCTTGTGTTAGAATTCTTCCACACACCCTTTACACTCAATGACCAGTCTGTGTACCTCAGTACGCCTCGTGTGCCAGTCCACGCATTTCAGAGTGCTGTCCAGAGCTGAACCCATTCTACAGCCCATTAAAGCATGCATGAAACAGACAGAGGCAAGCGCCTCCAGCCAATCTGCTGCTTATGTGCACTAATTTGAAGTGTTCTAGCACTTACTGAACCATCAGCACACAAGCAGTCTGGCAGTCTGGTCTCTGAGCTCCAGCAGAAATGCACTCAGTTTGGAATAAAGAGACAATTCTGTCATGCCTATGAGAAATACATTCTGAAAACAGCTGTAAAGATTGGTGTAAACTTGAATTCAGATTTGTGGGAACGAGCTAAACATTCTGCTCTGTTAACAAAGTGATATTTTAAAATAGAAAACCAGGAGAAATAAAAAGTCAGGGATTAAATATAAACATAAGCAAAACAAAACTCCCTGTTCATTTTTTAATGGTTTTTCTATTGCTAAAAAAAGCAAATCAGATTTTCTCCTGTTGTGACCTCATATACGGTATGTATCAAGACACCCTTCCCCTACTCAATGCTCAACTTCACCCAGTTCTGCCTAGCTCTACTGTTCTCTGTGCACCATTTTTAAGAGCAACAGTAAATACGGCTAGGCAAGTCACAAGTGTCTCACTGCTTACAGCTAACTTAGCCTTTTTTTTTGTAGCTATTTGTGTTATAACATTTATATAACTAAATATTGAGGATGTCACCATGAATTAATGCCTTTACATACAGTATACTTTGCTAATCATTTTGTTAATCAGAAATGTGGGAGGGAAATGCTTAATAAAGTCCCAAACTTGCATGTTTCTGTTCCCTGTGGCATTCAGGGGCATTTCATTTAAGGCTACAGACACTGAAACAGTGTGTTTGGAAAAGGAGTGACACAGATCATCAAGCAGCCAGAATGCAGGATCTGAGTTTTAATTCAGCTGGAACTTTAACAGACATTCTGCAGACCTCTAAGACATATTTTTAAAAATAGAGTATAATATGTGACCTTTAAATCTTATTGCCCCGCTGATAATGGGGTAGAAGAATGAATGATCTATATAAGTTTCTTGACAAAGGTCAGGGAGTGAGACAAGTCATCTTAATCAAGTTTCAGTACATGCTAGAGATTATAGCATTATAAACATAAACACTATATAAGCATTTTTGTCAGTCATTATATTTTTACATATATAAAAAAAATTCTGGATTTAAATAGTTTTTTTTCAGTATGTTAAGTAGATATAAATCTTTGCAAAGACCCGCTTATCAAACTTTCTTTTCAAGAATAACTCTATTTTCATCAGCAGGCAGTTTGTGTGCAGAAGCCTCAGAGGTTCTGTCTCTGGAGCCTAAAGCGTTGCCTCATACAGAAAAGGCCTTGATGTGAAAACAAATAGCAGCCCGGCTCACCCTTGGCCAGAGGTGCCGTGGCGCAGACAGAGCCACAATCTAGACTGTTTTGAGTCAATCCCACTGTCAGACATCAAGCAGAAAACAAATTCTTACCTCTCGTGGGAATAGCACAGATACACACAGGAAATATTGGATATCCAACAACAACAGGGAAATATTAATAACCATTTATACTGACCGCAGATAAAATCTGCATCCAGAAAGCAAGATGAATGCACAGTAATAAACAAATACACCAAGGGCAACGATGTGATGGTGAAGTATTATTGAGAGATGACATAACTCCTCAACAAAGCGAATACATGTGAAAATATAAGTGTGTATGATAAGATTACTTAGTGATTGACCTTTGTATGATGTTATGATGCATATCACATTCCATTGTTCAGTGTAAGTGCTCTCTGTAAACTTCGGACATAAATTGCATAACAGCAGCAGTTATATATTCCAAAAAAAGAACGTCAAAGTGCATTGAAAAGCACTCAGGTTATGATCTGTTGACTCTTGTGATATTATGTGCAATTGTAATTCACTAAATAAGCAAGGCAGTTTTGCATGCGAGCTCGTAAACAACACATAAAAGCCTAAACAAGCCTATCAGAAATTCCAGCGTACTGGTTAGATAAATTAAGCAAAGCACACACCGACTCCACAAAAGAACTATCGCCAACAGCTTTGAAGTGGACAGCTCTGTAATTTACAGTAATGACAAATCACAAGCAAGCCTCGCCTTCCACCAAAGAGGAGCGCACCTCATAAAGCAAAGGCACTTCTGGTGAGGGTTTGTCTCCCTTTGAGGGATAGCGCAGAAGTGCATTAGTATGGCTCGTAGTGAAGAATCTGCAAGTAATAACTTAGAAAATAGAGTAATTAGCACAAGCAGCTGTAACACAATGACCCCTATTCATCAAAGCCACTTACTCCTTGATGCAGTTTGAAGTGATCTTTTTTTTTTTTTTCCTCCAGAGAGTTCCTTTGCAGGTATTTGTGTTTTAGTTTTTTGAGACTCAGTTTAATTGCTGCTTGAGTGGTAATTATCTGATTACGTCATCTTGAATTTTCCAAACCCTTACACACAGGAAGTTCCAGCTTGGCTGGAAGTGACACTACAGAACCCAAAACTCGAGGTTATGCATGTGATAGTAAAGAAATCGAGGGAATGTGTCAGGCCAGATTTGTGGAACAGGTAGAGGATATCGAAGATGACATCATAAATCTGTGTAGTGATCCAGCGCAATCAATTGATAGATAAATCTTATTATAGATGTCAAAAAGTTTTCAGAACTTACAATTCAGTAAGTCAGTTAGGGGATAATTATTTTGACCTTAATGATATTAAAACTTACTAAACTAATTTTAATTACCTAAATAAACATTTAAAGAGATGTTCTGCAGTTCAGGAGAGGACATATTTGGCTGGCTTTTAAAAAAATTATTTTTCTTTAAATGGAATGGCCTTCCTAGTGAGGTTTGAGAAAGGTCAACAATCACACACCTCTGGGAACTCCTACAGTATAAGAGGCTAGAATCAAATCTAAGGAATTCCTGGATACGGGTTGGTGATATCATGAAAAATAATAATTTCATGTTTTTTAAATATATACTAGTATTTCTATCATACATAATATACATCACAAAAGTTTTGGAGATACTTTAATTTAATATACCGTACCAGTCAAAAGTTTGGACACAATGTTGGATTTATTTTCTACATTCTAAAACAATACTGGAGATCTGGAGAATTATGTAATTAATTACTGTGTATAAGAATTTGCAAGTACAGTAACAGTCAGTTTCTGGAAGAACAGTTTTGTTAAGTGCATTTGCAGAACCCATCAAGCACCATGATCAAACTGGCTCTCATCCCAGGAAAGCAAGACCAAAACTTACCTCTGCTGCAAAACTTACCTCTGCTCTTCATTTAGAGTTACCAGCCTTAGAAATCAATAATTAACAGCACCTCAGACTAGAGGCGTTATAAAGGCTTTACAGAGTGTAAGTAGCAGACACATCCTATAAGAAATAAAAATAAGGAAACATCATGGAATAAAAAGGGGTGTCCAAACTTTTGACAGATAGTGTATATAAAATTAAGTACTCACTCACTCACCCATCTTCTATACCGCTTTATCCTGTATTCTGGGTCGCGGGACCTGGATCCTATCCCAGGAGGCTTAGGGCACGAGGCAGGGTACACCATGGACAGGGTTTTAAAATGAAGTAGTGATGATAAAATGAATTATGTAAATATTATTAATAATAAAAAGAGAGGATAAAAACCTGTAGGCTTTTAGATTCAAAGAGTTAGTAATTGAAAAAAAGTTTGTAATATAAGATATCTCTTAAAATGTTATACAGTATCCATCATCATTAATAATGAAACCTTTCAGCAGTTAGCAAAATAAGGTACAGTTTTCTTGAACAATCACTTTTTGTGTAATTAATTTTATTTATGCGAGGGTGTTTTCCTCAGACAAACCAGACCAGTTCTTTAAATGTTAAGCAAACGTACAAATTCTCATTTATTCAAATATTTAAAAGCACAATCATTAGATAACAGTGCATTAAGTCATATGAAATGAACTTTTGTTTTAAAAGAGCAGCCTGAAGTGTGTGTCCTGTAGACACAAGCTGATTTAGAGGATGTAATTTTGGTGACACTCCTAGCAACTGTTTTTAAGGACAATGTATATATGTTACTTATATATTTATATTTACAGTATAAGGCTGGAACTCATTTTTTCTTTATGTTTTGCAAAATGTTAGGAGGCAAATCTGTAAGATATGTCACGTCGGATGAACAAGATGTTGTTCTGTCAGTATTTTTGCCCCTGCATTTAATCTCTGTCCACACTGCAGAGTTTTCCTGAAAACTGAGATTAGGTGCTTATCTGACCTTCTGATGATTTGAAAACGCTCATGTTTTTTGCACAGCGTTTCTGGTGTGCCATATCCAACAGAGTGTGTTCCTTTTGTCTTAGTCATTCAGCTGTCATTACGTTTAACTGTTATCATTAACTCGTCACCTTTTTCAACTAGGAATGGAAATCTGTGAAAGGATCCACTCCTTGAAATATTTACTAAACCTAAAAGCAGTGTAAAAGCCATGCCATGCTGCTAAGCCCCTGTTTAATCACAAAGGTGCGGTGCAATTTAGTTTTTACTGCACATTTTTCCCCTCCAACTCTTTAGAGGAACAGTAACTGAGAAACAAAAAGGCGACAATTCACAAACTGTGCACAAAGATATAAATCCACAAAAATTCCTTCTCCCTACCTTCCTAATACATACATCAATCCTGTCAGGACATGGGTAGGCAGTATTTTAATTAAGTGTCTCATCTGAAGTGGCACTAATGAGTTTGGCAAGGATCTGTGGGGGAGCTTGAGGAGAAGAGAATGAATTGCTGTCCTTTCCCTTTTGCACACTGATGCATACACACTCTATTGATTGCAATTCAAACAGGGAGATGACAACCGTTAATCAGTGCCAAGGTGCAGAGATTAGTATCTTTAAATGGAATAGTAGGAAGGATTTGACCTGAGCTAACTTTAATAACTTTGTAGGCTTGCAAGCACAGAGCGAGAACGAGAGAGAGATAGAGAGAGAGAGAGGGGCTTCCACTGAGAGAAGTGCAAACAGCAAGTAGGGAAGCAATGTTCTCGCTGGTACGAGAGGATGTCACTGTGTAATATGAGTTTTTCATTTTCTGGTTGGAAATATCGGCTTAGCTTTTCACACAAGAGATTCTGTGTTAGGTTCAGGTTTACTATTTGTTCAGCACGATCTCATGAAAAACCACAAAAAGGTTTATGAGCTTCCCAAGTTGACAAAAAGCAGAAAAAAAGAGTCCTGTCCAAAAATTAACACCTTTTGGTCTACAATCCCCACAGAAATAATCACAATAAACACTGATCTTAATTGGGATGATCTCCTCTTTGGGTTTAAACAGTCAACATTTTTATCCTTAAAATCAAAACATCTCTTTGGAATTCTGAGTTTAGCTGATCGAAAGGCTTGAACAAATAAATGGTGTATGCTAGTTGCTCTAAGCTATTGAGGACTGGTGTGATATTATCTATGAAATCTTTGTATTGAAAAAAAAATCACTTCCTCTATTAGGCTTCAAGGACATACTGTAAACTTAGGAGAACTGGAAATAGTACATCTCCCTGAAACACCCATGTCTTCATTTTGTAATAATTTGCCTTATACACCAATGCACTCCAGAATAAGATTCAATGTAAATACATTTATTTATGGCAGTGGTGTTTTAAGTGGTGGATTTAAGTGGTGGATTTTCACCTGAAATTAGCAACAGTCCATCTACTTAAAACTCCTAGCTTACAAATGGTCTGGGTTATGGATTTTTCAATTATCAAGTACAGTAGGTAAGGAGCCTGGCTAGTAAAGGTAGCTAAGCTAAAGTTAGATTGCAGCTGGGTTGTCTAGGGTGGCACTACATGCAAAACAAACCTTATCAGTTTTTATTTTAAATGGGTTAAATTATTTACAGCAATTAATCCAGTAACAATAAATCAACAACATGTCTAGGTTGGACACACCTTCTAATTTAAACTTTTTTTTATTTGTATAACAATTTTAATTATTATTTAGAATATTTAACATATCTGTATAAAATATGTAATTTTTTTATTCTCTAAATATAGTAGCAAAACCCATCAAACCCTCTGATGTTGGCTCTCCTGAGGAGCATCCCAGTAAAAGGAGACTAAGACATACTGTACGTCTGCTGCACAGGAGAAGTTCATTTAAAGTTAGACCGGCTTAAAAACTGCAGAATTAAGCACCAAGCACCTCAGTGCTTTAGAGCCTGGACGAATCCTTCACAGAGCTCAAGTAACAGACACTTCTTAGCTGTTCGGAGGAGATTATTTTATATTTTGGATGCCTTAGGTGCAGAAAACAGTAGCACTGAATTAGATGTGTGCAAACCTTTGATTGGTAGTCAGCCCTTTAAAACCAAACCCTTACTCATTGATTTATTCTTCAGTGATGTAATTCTTGTCAACTAGGAGCAAAAGTCCTGAACTAATAATACTTTAAACATTTAGCCTCGTCATGACAAGTCATCAATTCGCTAATTAGGTTGAATTAAAGGTGAATTAAACTAAACAATCTGTATAAAAATTCTGAGTTAATGCCCCCATTCTGTTAGTTAAGCTCTGGTCTGATGAGCTGCCTTCAGCTAAATAATTTACATAAATGCATGAGATCAGATAATCCGCAGCTGACGGTCTGCTACATCCTTGCATCAGTCCATCCACGTTTTTATCTGAGTGAGATAAGAATGACTGGCTGAATACTTGTAAGATTTAAATGGAATTAAGATTGCATCCAGCCAATGAACTGAACAGCATGAAGGCCATAGCAATGTTGAATGTCTGAAATAGCTTTATTTCAATAGCTTCCTTCCTGTTTTTGCATTTTATTTTAAAGAGCATACAAATGGAAATTACTATGACTAAAGTAATACAAAGGACTAGACAAGGATTTTTGGTGTTCTAAGGCCACATCCACTTTTGATCTTCCAGTTGATAAGCATGTTATTAAATATTTCTCGTCCGCTATATCTCTTCTTCCTTTTCTCTTTCAGTCGTCTCTTATTCTCTTTTAATTTTCCCAAAAGCAAAACAGCTGGCATGGTATTTTCAAGCAGGAATATGAAAAGCAAATGTAAACGTCAATTTCCATAAGTTCATTACAACCTCCAAACAAGTACAATCTATTCACCCATGACCTTGTCCACTAACGTCTCTGTGGCTCTCAGCGGTACTGTCTGTGTTAGACACAGATGGCTGCCATGTTCAGTCGTGCCCACCTCACTCAGGTTAGAGTAGGTGGAAGCTTATCTCCATGGATCCCATCAATCACCTCGCAATGTTTCTTTTCCTTTTTTTTTTGCATGCACATTTTGCACCCATAATGACCCACCTTCTCCCGCCTCCTCTCTGCCCGCAGGACACAATTACCGGCTTAGCACAAAGGATGACCTCTGTCATGTAAATGGATCAGGCGCTTCAAAAAAAAAGAAAAAAGTTTCTCTCACCCTTTGAGGGACACCGTAATCTGTCAGGGTTTTTTTCTTTTCTTTTTTTTTGAGAAGCCTTGCGCAAATACGGAGACAAGCTCGCGCTCATTTAAAAGAGATCTGAAATGACCTTTTCATAATACGTGTATATACACACACACACACACACTCATGGTGTGTACCCACACACAGACATGCAAAGTGACCTTTCTTTAATACATATTCATGGCCTGTGTATTCATGAAGCTTTACACAGATGGCCAAAGATGATCAGGTTTAATTGCAGAGTTTACCAAAGCATCTAACCTCTACTATGATCAGTGAGTGATGTTCACTAATACAAAATGGGTTTTTGTGTGTGTGTGTGTGTGTGTGTGTGTGTGTGTGTGTGTGTGTGTGTGTGTGTGTGTGTGTGTGTGTGTGTGCACGAGTTCCACCCTGACTGATGTTGATGTGGAGCTCACGCTTTGGGTTCATGACGTCTGTGAAGGTTTTGCTGGTCGAATGTTTCTCAGCACCATCTGGACCCCAGAGTGGTGCTGGGAACCATTTACACCGCCTGCCCTGACACACACATACACACAGACACACATACACACACCCAACTGGTTCTGCTGGAGCTCCATATCTGCTTCTGAGAGCAAATCCCTCTCTGTTTTGTTATGTAAGACCAAAAAATTCATTATGCTTCCTCCTAAAATTAAAGAGTCAGTGGAAAGAGTTAGAAATGTCTGAGATATAAGCGATTCCTTATATTTTATTCTATGCATGATTCGTTGACATGTAAAGCTGTTAAATTCTTGAGTCTGATTATTTAGAAGGTGTTCATCTATAACACCAGCCTGGTTCTTAATCTCATCACAGCTTTGTATATTAATGCACTTATTTCAATGCATAATTTCTCTAGTAACCCAGTGAAAACATATTCAGAACTTATTAAAGCTTTAAAAATGTTAACACCCCAGATGTCTTCATGCATGAAGATGATTTAAGGACCTTTTCATGAGTTTCCCAATAATTTTCCAAATACCTTTTTTTCTTGAATGTATAATGCTCCAGTTTTTGGGAATTATGGCTCTGTTCCTAAACCAACTGATTCTCGTTTTTGATGAAAATTGAGGTCAAAATGATACCCTTGTTCTGAAAAGGAAACACGAAGATCTAATCAAGAAGTATCCAAGAACGAGTATAAGGTTGTTTCTGGGGCTGAATCGCAGAGTGTGAAATTCGTTATCCTCAAGATTACCACAGAAAAGGTCTAGCTTGCAACGTTTCTTCGTTTTTTATTAAAACCGATCAAGGTTGGCGGGACATCATTTGTGCACGGTTCATTCTTATCTGATAGACTGTCAAAGGACAAGTGAACTCATGAGACTCATTTTCTCTTCTCTACCTGAAGCACTGTTATTTTTCCAAGCAATTAATGCACAAAAATAACTTCTTTTTTTTTCAACGCGTTAGAAGTCTTAATGGAAGCCATAGTTGATTTCGAAGCTTGAGCATAATTATTTCTATTTTTGCCCTCCAAACAGAGGCGGCCTATTTATCTTGTGTTTTGTAATTTGACACAAAACCGTGTTAAATCTAGAGAAATGGTGAAGATGAAATATTAAAGTCTGCCTGGCCAGGATCTTGACTCAGCACGGCTTGTCTGTGGATGATCCGTGGTAATAAAACGTGGGACACGTGGGTGGATGGGGTCCATGCGCTCTCTCTCCCTAAGCAGTACTCCACGATATTACTCATTAGTCTTGCCCGTTAATTGAGTGGCATAATTTCATTAAGTGCACACAATGCGATCCCTTCTTCCCATCACCAATTTTCCTCTGTCAACATTCCTCCAAAATCCACAGCACTTTTTTCCCCCTTTTGCTTTCTGACTGATTTCAGAGTCTTGCACAAGGATAATATTCAGCCACCCCAACATTTACAACTCAATCCACTTTCCTAAAATGTTTGGCAGCAAAGTGAGCCAAAATCGTGAGTGCTGCATCACCGCTCTGTGCACACAGCTGCGTGCAAGTTTACAGATATTGATGCGGACCATCAGCACGTCAGCATTTAAAACTGTTTCTGTGGAACGCCAGATTATTTTGACTGCAGAACAGGAGCTTCTGCTTCTCCTCTGTAGATACAGTCTCACGCTTACCATATCAGCTCAGGCACGAGGAGCTCTTTCTGCCTCTCAGTCTCTTAAAGTGCTCTCCATTCAGCTGTGACAACACCCTCCGTCTCTCCTTCTCTCTCTCTCTCTCTCTCTCTCTCTCTCTCTCTCTCGCGTTGGCTCTCTCTTCCTGTCCGTCCAGTTATTTTTGGAAACTGCCCTGAGCTGTACCTCTCTTCAAAGGCAAGCACAGGAGCTTTGTATTTATTTATTCATCCTTTCTTTTTGTTTATTTATTATTAATCTATTCCCCCTTCACCTTACAAAGACAAGCGAGTTGAATTGATCTCATGAAGCTCAGTGTTAATCTAAGCCAATTAGGGATAAGTTGGAACCTCGTTCGAGCCTGTATTGTTCTGATTATGGATATACGAGCTCGTTGTGAACCTTGGCATGTCTCGTCTGTATTTCAGATTTATTTTTGTTTCTTTAAGACACACATATTCCCTGCCCTTTGAGAGGTGAGATCAAAAGGCCAGTTTCCAGAGATCACTTCATCAGAAAAGGTCAACCAAGCGCTGTCAACAACCGACCAGACACAATACTCCAAATAAAAGAATCACAACACTTTCAGCAGGAAGAACAGAGTCTTGATAATAGTAGAATAACAGTGCTGAAATCAAAGTTAGAGGAAAAATCCATGCTGAGCGACTAATTCATCTTTATAATTAAGTCGTTCATTAATGGCATTCGATGCATTCTGATTTCTTTTGGTTTTTATTTTATTGAAACGTTACCAGACAGCACTGTGGCGTAGTGGTTAACACTGTCACCTTACACCTACAGGCTTGGGGATCCGAATCGTGCCTCCCGAGTTTGCCTGTTTTCCCCATGCTTTTTTCGTTTTCTCCTGGTCCTCCAGTTTCCTTTCGTAGTCCAAAAATCCTTGTGTAGGAAGATCAGGATTTACAAATTCCTCCTAGAGTGTGAATTTGTGTATGAGTGTGTATGTGGGCCGGTGCCTTGCGACATATTGACAACCAATCCATGGTGTATCCCATCTTGTGTCCTAAGCTCCCTGGGATTCAGGCCCCCTGCAATCCTACACAGAATAAGTATTACAGATAATGGATGGAGAGACAGACGGTACATTACCCACAATGCCATGCTGATAGCAGTAGAGTCATTTGTTTTTGTCCAGCTCTGTAAAATCCTCTTCTGTTTAAGGCTTTTGCCATCTTCGTGCTCATCATCACATACTGTACTGTAGATTGCTAACTCGACGAGGCAAGTCACTAGCTTAATTCTGTAGAGATGGGAGGAACATTGATTCAGTTACACATCATGATTCTTTTGTGTGGCCATTCGTGTATCGCCAGAGTGACTTAAAAATATATATATAAAAAAAAAAAATTATTATTTAAAAATTATTTACATATGTTTGCATTTGACTTGGCAAAATGTTGCAGTTCCTCTATCACCCTATAGGAGGAGTTGAACTATTCCCACGCTTACAGACAGCACAGCATCCTGTGTGGTTGGAGAGAATTATTTGGCAAGTTTGTTTAGAATTGTAACGTAATATAAAAATAAATTTTATGTTAAATTGAGAAATTTGTTAAATCTTGATAGTAACAGAATTCCAAACATACAAATCAAATCGCCACCTAGGTATCGTGATAATATCATATTGGCTGCTCCCTAGTGATTCCAATGCCCATAATTCAGCTACAAAATTTTTAAAGGAATAACAAATGCACATCACCCAGCCAGAATCACTAAACACATCACAAATCCGTTTAATAAAAACATATTTAACATGTTTCCTTTAAGAGAGCTATGCACAAATGCATAAAGATGATGTAAGAGTAGTAAACCATTTCACACCATTCTCTCATGTTTTGCAATATAAAAATTGCTCATACCTTAAGGTATTACACAATAACGCCTCACCCAATCTTCTTCTTGTGTTCACATAAAGAGGAAAGGCAAGATTGGGAGAGAGGAAGAGAAGGAAAAGAACGATGTTCATCATCTGTGCCTTTTTGCGCGACTGCAGGGCTAAAACAATATAAATAACACAGGCCCTGAAGGATTGGTGTGCTCCACTCTGACAGCGAGATGGAGTATTGATTCTTGGCATGGTACTAAAATTGCCTGCCTCCCGGCCTCCAGACACACACATGTTGGCAGGAGTATAAGAGGCACACCCTAAAATCTGAGAATGTTCTCAGCAATCAGGCATGTAAACGAGAAAACAAAAGAAAAATATCTGCACTGAAGATTCCGAAAGTCTGAGTCGAGACTGAGATCTCCGCTCCTCTGTACATTTTACCGATTAAAATGCCCTTCAACATTTCTGCTTCATTAATAATATAATATTATACAGTATATAAAGTTGACAGGTCTTGATGACAACAGCAGCAAATCATGCAACGTCAATCTTCAGTTCATAATCAGCCTGTCTCCAGGGTGTCCCCTTCAGCAAAGTATTCCAGCACTCAATTTATGAACGTTAGCTTTACCCAAAGATCTTTAAAAAGTTCCTGGATGTTTCAAACAACTTTTTTTTTAACAATCAGCTCAACAAGAGAAACAAGATGAGGGGATAACAGTAATTCAATAGTTTCTTCGTAAGAGATAATTAGTTCCAAAAAGGCATATATCCCTTGCGTAAAGGTTAAACTTCATGCTAATTGCTTGCGTATCTAATCTAATGTAGTCTTTAAGAAGTCTCCAGAGACAGTGAGGAACAATTCAACAGAAATCATGAAAAAAATATTTGTATAAGTGCCAATATATAAAGCCTTACCTGCAAGATTTGCTGTGCTGCTGAAACATGGACAGATATACAGTAGTAAGTGTATACAGCAATTTATTATCTCCTAAATAAATCACGAGTGTGTTTTGTGCAGGTGATATGATACACTATGTATGTTTCGAACTAAAGGAGTGGAGTGATGGCTCCTTTACTGCCCATTAAACTGTCCTTAAAGGATCGTTTGAAAGCTGCTTTTGACACTATCTGCATGCTGGTCATTGACGATAAGCTCTATCGTGTTTGTGTGAAAAGTGCAACGGAAGGAGAGTAAAATCAGCACCCTATGGGATTTAAAGGAGGTGTTTGTCTTCTCAAGAACACCACAGCCCAGTTTCATGACCTCAAGTGGTTCTCCTAAGTGACACATGACTCCACACCCTGAAGTGACAATTGCTTGGGACCACCCCGCTTTAAATCCACCCTTAAGATTTCTCACTCTTTGCTATGACAGTGCTGGCTCTGAAAAGAACATGACAAGTGACAGAGAGTCAGAATCTGCCAACTGTGAGACTTTCATTGTCAAAAGATTCCCTCACGTATAGCGTCAGCATCTTTTTGAGTATTAGAACGCCGAAGAGAAGAAACGGTGCAAATGATGCTGGCCTCAAGATAATTTATTGTGTACACAGCACAGGTCAAGGGAGAGTATTAATCCAGGCAAGCCGCCGAGCCCTTTTCTAAATGAGATTGTCCCCGGGCGAAGGGCTACACTTTTATTTTCGTTTTGTTTTTCTCATTCAAAAGGCTGGCTCGCTATATTCTGGACTGGAATGACAATAAGGTCTGACAAAGACGCACAAGTACAGCTTTTAGTATAGATGTCAAAATGAACTTATGAACACACATGAAATAATTTAATCAAAAAGCACGAATAAATATTTAATATGAGGTAAATGTATTGTGTAAATTCTTAGGAGTTAGCAGACTTCTGTGCTGCTTCTATGCAACGAATGGGGCCGAGTGGCATGACGACGCGCGATGGCAGTCATCATCTGGTTTCTTCTGACTTTAAATGACTCAACAGAAAAGATGTGTGTATAACTGTTTTGATCTGAACAATTAACAAAAATAAGCTTTTTAACCCATAGTGAGATTTGAATTATAATTTTAATACTAGAACCTAAATAATAAAAACAAATCGCCTGCTCGGTGTTACAGTAAAATAAAGACTTTTTGCTGTTTTCTTTTGTTCCAGATGCAAACACCAAAGTTATTAAAACATCTCTTTTACAGACTATGACTTATTTTAAACTTATTTTTCTATTTAATGCTAAAAGTCTGGCGAGGTACTTGCAAATGATAAGACAAGTCGTGCATCAAAAAGATTTATTAAATCCGTCTTCCCCCGAGAGAGAACAAACCGCATACTGTTCACCAGCGCTGCTCATACAAGCAAGATGAATGATGCCCTAAGAGTCTTCTCTCAGGTAATAGACAGATAGCATCATGTACTATACAAGGCATTGTAATCACAACTGACTCCTATTTTCAACTCAGTATCCAAGACAACCTGGTCCGCCGAGACGCAGACGCCGGACAGATGACATCAGTCATATCTCTGCTCGTACAGTCTCAAAGACTAGCTATATAAAGGTTTTCACAGAGGACTTGGAGTTCGAGGTTGCAGCAGAACTGCGCGAAAGGTACATGGATCGCTTTGATCTATTGTTCAGGGTGCTCGGTATTCCCTCAGTGACAGCTTCCATTTGAAACCTATCTGTAGCGCTGCCGCGGCATCAAACAATGCCGTAATTTGTTTTACCTTATCTCGTAAATGAGCGACGCGCCCAACGAGTGACAGCATCTTTATGCTGCGCCGTGGCATCTCAGCAAAGCGGAACTTTAATATACAAGGCTAATTGATGAGAGACGTACTGTAGGTACGCGCACACCACAGCGATATCGGAGAGTCTCTCGCTTGGGGAGACACGAGGATACGAAGGAGAAAAAAAATGGCTGAGTTCTAGGTTTGTGCGTTGAATTGTGTGGAAATTGAAAACTGCTGAGGCATTTCCAAATGAAGTCTGGATAATATAAAGATTTGTCTATTGTTGTATTGTATGGTTGCCCCATGTTTTTTTTTACTTTGACTTATAGAGGACACATTTTATTTCTGTCTGAATCCACCACTAATGGAGTTGATTGTAAAACAAATATAAGAACTCTGCATGACATAAAACATAAAAGAGACACTCCGGAAAACATAAAGAAACCCCTTATTAATATGAGGGGGATTAAGTGCAAAGTACAGTAAGTGCATGATGTTGTTATTGTTAAAATGACTTAGTGCCCTCTTATGTCAACTCATCTTATCTTTTCAAGTTAACAAATCAAGCCTGTATGAACATGCTTTGCTGTGCCATAAAGCCTTATGTCCTTGAGTCGAGCATCGACTGTCTGTATAATTGTCTGTGTTTGATTTGGCGCCATTTAAAGTACAGCCAATGAGAAACGTCCTGTCTGGAGGTCAGGTATAAAGACACTTCAAACATACAACTCACAGAAGAGAGCAAAGAATTTACAGAGAGTCTGTGTGTTTGTGTCCTTCATGTCATCTGACAGGAAGAGCAGGCAACTCGGTCTACACTTTTTCTATATTTACACATCATCTGCTAGACTTTATTTTTCATTTTAGATGGTTTATGTGCTCATGTGGTGACACCCATCGTGCACAGTTCTCTAAAAGTCATCATCGCAAACAAGCAGCTATTAAGATAAACGCGTCCAACTGGCTAAAAAAGTAATTAACAGCAAAGCATCATTAAGAAAAATTATTACCAAGGTTACTGAATAAGCTGTAGATGTGAACTTCGGCAAAGATAGGGCGAAACTACACAGGCTGATATGCTGGAGACTCTGGGATAAAATGATAGAAATTATATTTAATGTTAATTTTCCTAATGTTCCACTATTTGGAGAATTTCCTAATTTCATTCAAATGATAAAGTACAATAATATTTAAATTACACAAATCTCACAAGAGTAGTTCTGACCTGGAAAAGTCACTGAATAGTCATTTGCAAATTCCCAAATTAGAATCATATGCCATTTAAACAGAGAAATGATAAACAAATAGACATTTTAGCCAAATGTTAGTTAAAGCAGAGTGAATTAGTCACTGCTCAAAAGGGAACTGAGTCCAATTAGGCAAATGTTACATAAAATGATCTAATTTAAAATACAAGCACTTTGGCCAAGTTTAGGACTGTTACTTATTAGAATTTGTACAAATTTGCACCATGTAAAAAAAAAAAAACACACCACTTTTTGATTAAGCACTGTTATCTTGTTTTTTTTTTTTTTTTTTACTCTGTTCACGCCTAATAAAATTACCATAAACGGTCTTAAGGTCTAATTAAAAATTGTTAGTGCAACAGGGAGTACAGTGTTTGATGTAATTATTGGCTTCACTTTGACTGATTTTGCTCAAGATAATTTTCCTTTTTAATGCAATTTTAATTGAAGCTGTGTGCCTATCTTCCTGCCTAGATTAGCATCAAGCCATTTATTTCCAGCTGTGAAGGAACGAAACAAATAGCTCACGCTCTGCTACAGCTTGTCCACTTCTTAAGCCTGGTCAGCCCTTTGATTCTGGTGGCTCATGGAGCTGAATGCAAATGAAGGCATGCTTCAACTAAAACATGCACAACCCCTCCTTTCGTCAATGCGAAACACCAGCCAGCTGCTGAAGAACAATAAAACAGTGCCAGACTTGCAAGCTTGCACGTTTGCAGCCTTTTTTTTTTTTTTTTAAAGGACGTTTTGTCACAGACATGGCAGCAGTGAAAAGCCATCAGCCAAATGAGATAATGTTTACAGGGGTCACTGGGATGAGAAAGCGCTTCAGTAATGGCGCTCTGCAGATTATAAGTGTTGCTCAGCAATAGACAGGGCGGCATTATGGATAGAAAAGATGAATGCCGGGGCTATAATTACAACTCTTTCGGTTTGTAATTGTAAAGGTTTCATAGGCCGAGACAGAAGTGCTAACAAAAGCATCCTATCCTTGCCTTTACAACAGAAAATACTTCACTGCTGTAATGATGAGGGGGGAAGAAATCTCATTCTCGAACACCCTTTAATTGTGAATATGTTTTCAGCAGTAATAATAGGTTTAGTAGTAAGTAAACAGAAATAAATAAATAACAATGATGATATTATCAAAAAAAAAAGAAAGCACACACACTTTCCATTGTGTATCTGGGAGGCAGTTATTGCATACAGTTGACTACATCATAATATTTGCAAAATATTATATAACCCCCTATTTAAGCTAATATTCTTTAAAATGCCTAAAGATTTTGATGCAGAAGAGCAGGCCTTACAGCTCCATGGTCCCCAGGAGTTACTGTCCAGTGGTGGACAAATTAGGAAGGGCGAATTTGTGCCTAGATTACATGTGATAAAAAGACAGAAGACCAAAGCTCACCGCTGAAATGTTAGCCAGTTACTTGCATACTTTTTTATCAAGCTCACAATCACTATGTGATACATCAAAAAGATTTCTTAGATAAAGATTATGATATTACGTATTGTACATGGTCATTTATACCACCGTTGTTAGGTTTCCAGACAACCAAAGTACGCATCTCTGTAACACACTGAAGCTTTAAGCTGCATGGCTGGCATGTGAATGTAGTTATGATGTGTTTGTGTGGATTTTTTTCATTTTCTCCCTGTTGGCTTGTTCTTGGTTTTGTGGTTTCACTGGTCGGTAGCTCACATGCGCTGGTGTATTCCCGCCTCATGCCCATTGTCCATGGGATAGTCTTTGCCTCCACCTCCACCTTAACTGAGAAATAGCACTTACTGTGGATTTCAACTTTAAATTAGAGTCAAGTCAGATTTATTGTTTGACATGCCTATACAATTTGCCATAAAAAAAAAGCATCCCAATTGGTATTTCCTATAAAACACACTATGCTCCTGACGCCAAAGGTGGTGAGTGGAGCAGAGGAAAAGAAGTGCATCAGTCCATTATAACCTAGGAGTATTTTTGAAGACAAATGACTCCTTGGCAATAACCGGACACTCTAAATGAGATACAAAGTCTCCTTGGTGCTTATGTAAGTGTCCTCCCTCATGCGAGCTCCACTTAAAATGGTGTACATGTTCAAATCGCTCACCCACTTACCCCGCTGACCAATCTCAGAGATTGTATTACACTGACTTTTACAAACACAGACCGTGGATCAGAGGAGACGTGTACATGCATCAGCATGCACCCGGCATTTTTGCTCAGAGTGACGTCACACCAGAGGCTCATTTTTAGCCGTGCGTTTTTTCTCTGCAGAGTACAAGAGCACACTGCGAAATTGCTCGTCCTCTGGGGAAACACGCTTTGAATAGCTCATCAATACTTTGTAACTCTGGTACAACACAAGAGCTAGATTTATTTATTCCCTCTGCATCCTCATGAGAGTTGCACGTTCAAGAAAACCTCTGCGGGGAGCACCGGATAATTAAGCACGTTTGCTAGGTTTATCTTGTCATGTTTTGAAGGCCAGGTGACCTTCATTTTTTCTTTTAATAGGGAGTTCGAAATGTTAACAGGTGAAGGTCAAAAGGAGGATTTGCACTCATCTACTTGACAATAAGGAAAAGCTTTCATGGCTCAAAGCATTCGTTCATCCATCTCCACGTGCCTCATGGACAGCCTCCCATCGTGCAAATCACTTTGAAGAGCGATGCCAAGAACTGTGGGTGAGAGGTCTCGCCAGAGAGCTTTAGAATCTACCAAACATTAGTCAGAAATTCAAAGAGGTCAATGTACTAATACATAGATTTTATGGATTGAGATAATCAGGTATCTTAGATACCTGCAGTACACACAAGTCATGTACTGTGTTCTTTTAGGAAAAAAGTCCACTGATGCCATTATCCTTAACAACCGTACAATCTTTTCATTAGCATTTCAGAAATCCGATGATTGTTGGAACGTATATTCTTAGGTCTTATCTTGTGTCCACAAGATATTTATCTGCATAACTTTCAAGGCTGTTGCATGAAAACCTCAGCATTAAATTATCCTAAAGAATCTGAACTAAAGAGTTTGAAACTGCAGCTACATAGTTACTCGATCTGTATGATATGGAGCATAAGTAGACTAAATACACACTGCATTAAGACTGGCTCGCATTTCATGTCATCTGAGGATCTACCCAATCATAAATAAATGACTGAATTCTTGTAACCAGTTATAAAACAGAAGCTGGGATTTGTCTAAAAAATATTATTTTTTATATCTAACTGCATCTCTTAATGCTAGAAAGAGCCCAATGTGCTCAGCTGTGCTTTGAAACATTGTAAGAATTTATTCTAAAATCATAAAAAATTTAATTATCATAACCTGCAGTTTAATCCAAGCTGATTATTCAGCTCATTAGATAGATAGATAGATAGATAGATAGATAGATAGATAGATAGATAGATAGATAGATAGATAGATAGATAGATAGATAACACATACAGTATGGCATTAGATGAATAAGTAACAACAAGAGTCAGTTGTTATTTTAAGACAACTGAATTAGAAGGTGTTTCCAAACTTTTGACTGGCAGTGTGTGTAACCGTGCTGTAGAGATGAACTATGAGATGCAAGTCTATCTGGTTTATATGTCAGGAAATAATCAGAAAAGACTTTAAACTTGCACATCATAATGGAAATGTAGTCAGTACGGATGTATTACAGCACGCCTGCTACTATAAGTATGAGTAACTTAATGGTAATTCCAGCCTACATTAAAATGTTATTTTCCTCTTTTGAGACATTATTATATATATTTTTGCCTTAAATAAACAATGCACAGCAAGTTCGTCTTTCTGACAGTTTTTCTTTCTGTTTGTAAGGAAATATATACAGTGGGTACGGAAAGTATTCAGACCCCCTTAAAATTTTCACTCTTTGTTATATTGCAGCCATTTGCTAAAATCATTTAAGTTACATTTTTTTCCTCATTAATGTACACACAGCACCCCATATTGACAGAAAAACATAGAATTGATGACATTTTTGCAGATTTACTAAAAAAGAAAAACTGAAATATCACATGGTCCTAAGTATTCAGACCCTTTGCTGTGACATTCATATATTTAACTCAGGTGCTGTCCATTTCTTCTGATCATCCTTGAGATGGTTCTACACCTTCATTTGAGTCCAGACTGTGTTTGATTATACTGATTGTACTTGATAAGGAAAGCCACACACCTGTCTATATAAGACGGTATAGCTCATAATGCATGTCAGAGCAAATGAGAATCATGCGGTCAAAGGAACTGAAGAGCTCAGAGACAGAATTGTGGCAAGGCACAGATCAGGCCAAGGTTACAAAAGAATTCTGCTGCACTTAAAGTTCCTAAGATCACAGTGGCCTCCATAATCCTTAAATGGAAGACGTTTGGAACGACCAGAACCCTTCCTGGAGCTGGCCGTCCGAGAGAAGAGCCTTGGTGAGAGAGGTGAAGAAGAACCCAAAGATCACTGTGGCTGAGCTCCAGAGATGCAGTCGGGAGATGGGAGAAAGTTGTAGAAAGTCAACCATCACTGCAGCCCTCCACCAGTCAGGGCTTTATGTCAGAGTGGCCCGACGGAAGCCTCTCCTCAGTGCCAGACACATGAAAGCCTGCATGGAGAACTCCAAGATGGTGAGAAATAAGATTCTCTGGTCTGATGAGACCAAGATAGAACTTTTTGGCCTTTCTAAGCGGTATGGAAAAAAACAGGCACTGCTCATCACCTGTCCAATACAGTCCCAACAGTGAAGCATGATTGTGGCAGCATCATGCTGTGGGGGTGTTTTTCAGCTGCAGGACCAGGACGACTTGCAATCGAGGGAAAGATGAATGCGGCCAAGTATAGGGATATCCTGGACACAAACCTTCTCCAGAGTGCTCAGGACCTCAGACTGGGCCGAAGGTTTACCTTGCAACAACACAATGACACTAAGCACAGAGCTAAAATAACGAAGGAGTGGCTTCACAACAACCCTGTGAGTGTTCTTGAATGGCCCAGCCAGAGCCCTGACTTAAACCCAATTGAGCATCTCTGGAGAGACCTAAAAATGATGGCTGTCGACCAACGTTTACCATCAACCTGACAGAACTGGAGAGGATCTGCAAGGAGGAATGGCAGAGGATTCCCAAATCCAGGTGTGAAAAACTTGTTGCATCTTTACCAAAAAGACTCCTGGCTGTATTAGATCAAAAGGGTGTTTCTACTAAATGCTGAGCAAAGGGTCTGAATACTTAGGCCCATGTGATATTTCAGTTTTTCTTTTTTAATAAATCTGCAAAAATGTCAACAATTCTGTGTTTTTCTGTCAATATGGGGTGCTGTGTGTACAATAATGAGAAAAAAAAGAACTTAAATGATTTTAGCAAATACTATAGCTTCAATATAACAAATGGCTGAAAAATGTAAGGGGTCTGAATACTTTCCGTACCCACTGTAGCTGCCCAGTGCATTTTAAAATCTACTTTTCTGAATCTTTATTATGAAAATTAATTCCCAATGTCCTTGTACAGCTTAGTGATACGCCAAGACACTGAGCACTGAGCAAAATGAATGTAGAGAATTAACTACATACCTCAACTTATCACATAAACTTATCTCCAGTTCAAGAAAAGATTGCAGGAACACCACCAACAACAAAAAAAGCACAAGGCAGTAAAACCACTTCATTAAATATTGAAACAACCACCAAAGTCCAAGATAGTTGTATAGATATTAAAAAAAGGATTAATTTTAGATAACACCAATGAGAGCCTGTTGTTTTATAAAGGAAAGTACACATAGTCGATTATCTGTTTCTCTTGGAACAATGGAAGTGACAGCTGCATGTAGAGATCGCTGGCTGAATCTTCAAAACGCTGAGTGAACTGAAACAAACTAATCAGTTTGTGCTGCATTTAATCTCCGAACTACAGCCTTATTGATTTGAGTTTTGACTTCTCATTTTCAGAGTGGAAGGATAATACAGAGTAAAAAATGTTATGAAACAAAGGTAACCCAAGTGATATATAAATTAACTCTATCTAATATAAACCAGGCGGATTTTTTTATTTTGTGATTTATTTAATCCAGGAATTTTAAGCTAAAATAAACAAAAATGCATAATTTGGTGCACGTATTCATTATTTAACTTCATAATAAATAAATAAATAAATAAATTCAATAAATTCATCATTTAATTTCTAAATATTCGTATCCTAGAGATTTATTCTTCATGTATCATTTAAGATACTTCCATTATAACCATTCCTTTGTGTGTATCCACCTTGTCTTTTGGTTTCTAATTAAAATTCAGTCAAGAGTGCTGTGATTGACAGTTTTTTTTTTCTTCCTGAAGGTTTAATTTAATATGTTTGGGTGAAAATATGCAAACTGATGGGAAAAAAATGAGCGGTGATGAAATAAAAAAGAGTGGCAAGTGCAGCTGTGAACAGAAGGAGAGAGGGCTGGGCCAATATAAAACCTCATTACTGTAGTGTCATGGAAAGTGTGTGCACTTTACGCTCCATCTAGCAGCAGTTTTGCAGGATAAGCACTTGTTCCTGTTTAGCACTTTTAAGGCCTGTTTCATTAGTGGGAAAGCCCTTAACAGGAACACGTTCTTATTGAGCAGGTGGCAATTTTGGGATGTGGTCCATTTCAGAACGATCATGGAAATGCCCAATGACCAATGCTCCACCTTTCAAAGTGGACATCTGGAGCATCATTTTTGTAAAGCCAGCGTTTCATTGCCGAACAGTCACTGAGACTGATGTAATCAACGTTGATAATTTAGTTAATAATGAACAAATTGTCTACGCAACAAGAAACTCACCTCGGTGCCACCAATTTCATTCATGAGCTGCTGTTTAATTAGTCTGATTTTCTTCATTTGTAGAAGCAAACAAACACAAACTCACAAGTTATAAAAATACACCACTGAGCGCATTAGCCGCATCACATCTTTCGGGTGATTTATTCTATTTTATATTCTTCCTTCAACCTACACCACTCCTTTTTTGGTCATCCCGTGACACATGTGAAGCCAGCCAAAGGTATCTTTTCAAACTCTTGCAGCATGCATGATGCATCACAGGGTGGCGTAGGACCCTAAGAGGAAAGTGCTATCTGCCCTGTTTCACATGCCTGAGCTTACAGGCACCCTTTATTGGAGAGGATATCTATTCTATACCTCCCAGGCAGAAAGCATGGCATCATTGGGATTCAAATTTGTGTCTTTCTGCACCGCTTTAGAGCTTTTTAACTTGGGCATTCCTGGCAAAAACGCTTATCCCAACCCCCCCCGCCCAACAGAGCGCGGCCTTATGTTGTCTGTATGTGCACGCTTATCAACCGAGTTTGTCCTTACTGCAAATTACTGATCATGAGTGGTCACAAAAATCAATATATCACATACTGCTTACAGACCTCCTGGTGTGCCATCAGGACATAATGTTCATTTTTAAAATTGCCTTCTTTAATGTTTGATGACTGTTTCTGTAGACATAATGCGGATTTAAAGCACATGAGCACAAAATGAGAACAGATCCTTTAAAAAAAATTTTCCCTATTTTTTAACTAGGAGGCTTTAATGAAAGCTAAAGAAAAGCTCATAAATGCATTCTGCATGCCTCTGTGGCAATGTGGTGGATTGGTCA
Organism: Clarias platycephalus; assembly: GCA_030068275.1. Taxonomy (NCBI): domain Eukaryota; kingdom Metazoa; phylum Chordata; class Actinopteri; order Siluriformes; family Clariidae; genus Clarias; species Clarias platycephalus. The sequence continues at coordinate 3,571,635 of JAQQZT010000016.1, read as the reverse complement.
CCGTGGCTCCGGGTGTGACATTATCGTTTCATGTCTTGGCAGCCTCTGAGGAAAAATAATGCACATGAATCGACAGTGACTGCTGCTGAATATCAAATAGCATTCTGCTTTACAGGACAAAAAAAACAAAACAAGCAAGACATTAAAACCCATGCCATTGCATAAAACTGCAGATGCAGAAAATACGATAAAAAAAGACCAATGGCTGTAATTACGAAGTCAAATGAAAAGCAGCCAGCGCACACAATTAGACAACAACAAAAGTCTCTCATGAGTCAGTATTTTAACACCATCAACCACTAACAGCCTGGCTGTTTACTGATGCCCAGGCAGTGCTCGTGTTGGGTTTTGTTGCAGGCAAATCATCTCCTTTGTCTGGATATTCACAGAGTGCCAAACGTCTATGTTGTGATCAGACTGGAGTTAAAGAAATGAGAGACTCGTGTCTGCCTGACGCCCCAAGAAAAATAACCCCTGTTGTGTTTGGCAGCGGGCACTCGGAAATTATCGAATTTAAGACGGCTGCTCCTGGACCGGCTTCTGTCATCTGAGAGATACTGGCTAAATGGCTGGGGAGAAGTCGACTTGCGCTCTTTGTTTAGGCTTTTTTTTTTTTTTTTGCTTTTTGGCAAAACCAGAGTTGCACAGAGCTAGATTGTGTTTTTATTTGTATTCCTGCTGGCCTGTCAGGGATATTTGGTTTAAGAGATAATGGCACGCACACATGAAACAGGAATAGATGAACCTATTCGTAGGTTCTGATACTGAATTGAGTAATAATCAATCAGGGATGTCCAGGAATGCTATTGACTTTGTTGATGTTGCCCTATGCACTAGGCTAGTTCTTTGTAATGTAGGTGTGCTGATTTTTAATGAAGCACATTAGGAGTGGGTTTTGTTTGAATTGTGAAATTCATTGTGAACAAATGTTTTCCCTGTGGTGGCTGATCATATACAGGCATTTATTCTTGCTTAGACAGTCAGGGATGAACTCCCTGAATGTTGTATGATTAAGATGTACAACAAAGTTTGGAAACACCCACTAATTAATGCTTTGTGTTTAGTGATTTATTTTCCACACTCTAAAATAATCCTTTTTTTTTTTTTCAAAACTATGAAATAACACATATGGCATTGATAATTAACGACAACAGCAACAGCAACAGTCATTTGTTATTTTAAGACACAAAGGTCAGCTGTTCTGGAATAATTCTTGCAAGAACAGTATTGTCAAGTGCCTTTGCAAAACCCTTCAAGCACCATGATGAAACATCAGATTAAATGCGTTATGTAGGGTTTACAGAGCATAAGTAGCAGACACATCTCAGTATCAACTGAGATTATTGCATATTTTGGACGCCTTTAGTGTTGTTGTAAAGTGTAGAAAGAAAGAAATCTTTGGAAAGCCCATGCTGTTAGAAGCTGTGTCCAAACTTTTGGCTGGTTGTGTGTATATATATATATATATATATTAGGGCCGGGACTTTAACGCGTTAATTTAGATTAATTAATTACACAAAAATAACGC